>PTEX01000021.1:4421238-4639227 GCA_003342815.1 Eudromia elegans | reverse complement strand
TCCCCTCTTTATATGTTTCGTTGACTCAACCGTTATTTAGGGTTATTAGTACCTGGAGTGTTGATTCTTTCAAACAAAATTTGCAGTATAATTTGGGCGATTGATAGCATGTTAAAAGAAAGAGCATCTGATCCTGTGAAAACTTTTGCTTAGGGAAATGATTGTTTTCATGTGTGGATCTACATTGATTTACTCCTATATACAAGCATTTGCAGGTTGGAGCCATAAAGTTATATTGTACATAAATGGTGCTGAGCCTTTCAGGGGAATTTCTCTCTCAGGGAGAGAATGCTTCCCCCAGTGTCCTTTTCCACTACAAGTGATCTGTCACTGTATAATTAAATGAGAAAGTAAATAACGGTGTTATTTCTGAGCATGGGTACTGTGCATGCAGTAACAAATCAGATTCAAAAAATGAGAGGATTTGTAAAGATCTTTGCTGCAAAGTTTTAAGTACAGTGCAACCATATACCTGCTCTAAATTGGCTGCCACTGTAATTAAAAGTATAAATGTTTCAAGCTGAATACATCCTATTAGTAAGATTTTAGGAAACAAAAATTTAATTTATTCACATTCGATATGGTCTGTAAATGCCACCATTATGTGCCTTCCACTGGCCTTTGATTAGCTATGGATTAATAAAACTTTTATACCTTCTTTGTCAGCCTCATTTTGAACTCTGTTTTTGCATACTGTTACTATTAAATAAATGAATTAGTGTCCAGAAATGTGTCATGCATATTACCTAGCAGCAGGAAGCATAATACAGTGGTCAGCTCCCCGGGAGCATTATAAATCCTAACACGCTCAGTAACCTGCTCATGTGGACCTATTAAAAGCTTGATGATTTAGTGAAGCAGTATTTGTGCTTAACAATGGAATTTTAGTTAATTCAAAACAAAGTAAATCATCTCCAATTACAGTATTTGAATATTCACAGTAGCTGTGCGAGTATGTGTAGTGTTGCCAGGCAAAAGGAAAAAAGGTGGAGAGAGAGGGGGGGGGAAAAAAAGCCATTACAAAGGTTGACTGGAGTTTAGCGTTCGGAGGGGTTGTGCTACCTGGGCATTAGCTGGGCTCTGGTGTTGGGAAAACATCTTTATTTGGCACAGCTGCTTCTCTGGAGAGATAAGGTGCTGGAGCCAAGAGGGGCAAGAGGTTTTGCCGGAGGCTGTGGCGCTCAGGAGGCAGCCGTGGGATCATTGTGCATGGGGCCGGGCAGGCACCCGCAGCATGGCCCAGGTCCTGTCCTCAGGAAAGGGACCCGGCAGAGCAGCTGCCAGTGAGTGCTGGGACTCCGCCGCGCTAGTGGGGACGGCTGAGCCCTGTGAAGTATGTGTCATAGCATGGGGAARCTCCGAATGTCCCGTCCGACAGCAGTGTCCTGCTTCCCAAGCCTGTGCACTGGGATTTCAGTCTAGGTTCACAGAGGTGCACATATGCCTGGAAAATGTTCATGTGCTTCAAGAAAGGCTTTTAAGGCCCAGCCTTTGGGCTCCGCAGGAATTTTGTCCTTGGTTGCTTTCCTGATTCTACTCCGGTGCTTATTTATACCCATGGACTATTCACTTCTATCTTCTCCACATCTGTGAAGTTGGTACCTGTGGCCTCAAAGAGTGCAACTTAGACTCTGAAGCACTTAGGTGACTTTGGAGAAGAGGATTGAGGCTTCTGAGCTCTGCAGGTCAGTTTAAAGCAAATGTTAAAGTGGCCTCTTAGGAAGCTGTAACCCCCTCCATGTGCATGTCCCGCTGCACGGAGAGCAGGGGACAGCTGACAAGTATGACTGCTGGAGTAGCTGCCGTGGTGCTCTGAAAATGTTACTGGGTGCCGCTGTATAAACAACTGGAATTGGTTATCTTTTTTTTTTTTTTGCAGATTGCTGCTCTAATTCTGAGCAGTTGCRTATCTTGAGCGATGCTGCGTGTTTCAGTTTCCTTTGACTAGTCAGTCACATTAAATGGTTAGATTTTAATATTCATAGTGGAGAGAGTAAGGGAAGCCATACAAGTGGAACAAATCGTAGGGTTTATGAAACTATAATTTCATAACATTAGTGGAATATAGCTAAAGAAATAAACATCATATGAAAGCACAGAACAGCACATAATATGGGTCTTATTAACTATAAGCTATTCAGCTGACTTGCAATGTATGATGAAGGCTGAAAGCACAGGAATAGCCAAAGTGCTAAGTTTTTACACTTTCATCTTCTTTTATTACTTCTTTCAAAGCTATTTTTACAACTTTTTTTCCTTCTTGGCTATTCAGGTTCAGTTAAACAGACATGTTTTTGTTAGCTGGGGTCACATTATTCCTGCAAGTGTCTGAGTTCTGCAGTTGTGAGCCCTTGATTCCATTAACAATCTTAAAATATCTGTATTTGCTCCTCATGGCTTATTGGTCTCAGCATGTTATCACAATCATATGATATTAGCTAGTTGTTTAAAAGGAAAAAAAAAAGGAAAGAAGAAAGAAAAAAAAGTGAAGTCCTGAGGGGAGAGATAAAAGAATAAATTCATCGTTAAAAATAGCGTATTCTCTGCAGTCTGTGCTATGAAATCTCATACGGTATTTTCCAGAGYGTGTCTCTGTTCCTTTGACTGATGTGTTACCCATCTGCTGTGCACCAAATTAACAGTCTTAAAATCATAGAAATGGACTGGTAAAATGTGACATTACATAACATCTATGGAATGGCCCAGGATAATAAGAAATTAATATAGGAATGCTATATATTTTTTTTTTTTTTTTTTTTCAAGCGATGTGACTTAGCTGTTAAGCTCCTGTGTAAAGGCTAAGGTTCTCTGCTGGTTCTGGTGTGGCCCCAGCGTTTCAGAAATGAAGGTTCTAGGTGCTGCAGGGTACCTGCCCCGAGAGCTGCTCATTGTGTTTGCAATAGTTGTCAGCACCTGTGAGAGTCACCAGGCAGGTGTGACCTGTGAGCACTTGGCACAGCCAGGTGGCCTTAATTAGCAATCGTTCCCCCACATCTCTGAGCTTGGGAGATCAGTAAGTCCTYCTCCCTTTGCTGGTTTTCTTCATGTTCTCCCCCTGTCCTGGAAACTGGCTACTCCAGCAGTGCAGTGAGCTGGATTGATCTCATGTTTAGTGCTGGAGATAGCGAGGGGAAGAAAGGGAGTAGCACCCTTGAAGGATGCAGCCCATGGGAGACTCCTGGGTGCATGTTGCAGGGGTAGCTCTCATAAAACTCATGAGGGTAGCTTGCTTCTAGAAAGAAATACTAGTGCTGGAACAGTCCTCATTTCCATGGAGAGACTTCTTGCTATGAGAGCTCCCTGAGGCCTTGGTCAGAGGCACAGGGTAAGTGTCTTCATTTTAGATTTAACATGGTTGAAATACGTGTCTTAAAGACAGAGCCTGTGTCCATACTGTTTATGTTTTTTGTTTTTCATAGTTGTTAAAMCGTTGTATTTAATTGTGTTTGGAATCTGATGTTACTTAAATTCTAACAGCATTACTAGAAATGCTGCTGGTTGCCACAGTACATAGGGAGCAGCATCAGGGCTGCAGTGACCTTGTGTTGGTGCTCTGTAATGCTCTGCAGCCTGTTCCTTCTGCTCAGAAGCCAAAGCCATTAGGAAAGGAAAGGGAAAAGGCTGACTAGTTTGAAGGTATAAAAAAATMTCCTTTCTGTGAGCATAAAATAATTGCATATTTATTAAGCTTAGAATTTTTTGGTATTTATTGACACGTTTTAAGCAATTCTTACAATGTTAACAATCAGAGATGTGTAACGTG
Organism: Eudromia elegans; assembly: GCA_003342815.1. Lineage (NCBI taxonomy): Eukaryota > Metazoa > Chordata > Aves > Tinamiformes > Tinamidae > Eudromia > Eudromia elegans. The sequence continues at coordinate 4,635,464 of PTEX01000021.1, read as the reverse complement.
AACTATGGTGATTGGTTCTAACACAACATGCAAGTGTTGTAACTTCAGTGAAGGCTTGGTTGCTCCTTTAAAACAGGAAATGATCTGGTCTAAAACACACTTAAGCGTTTGTAGTCCACTTCCCATAAATAGTATAGAACTGAGATCTGCTTTAAATATCACATGTTCTGCCAACTTGGGCAAAATGTGATGATGTATGTAGACTCTCAGAGGACGTGCAAGTGTACAGAACAGCCCTAGAGACTGCAGAGCAGGGGCTATGAAATTAAGTAGAAATTTCCAGTCTCTTGATCTTCAGAAATATTTTTATTATATGGGAGTAAAAACTACAGTGCCTGACCATGAGTCACCAGTGCAAGCAGGAATTCTTTCCCAGCCCTTTCAGCGGAAATAGCTGTTATTGTTCTCTGTCTGAACAACCTGGGCAGCAGTCACTTCCCCAAACGATGAATTGAAGGTTTACATGAATTAACTGCAAGAACATTTGAATTGCCTGTTTTCCTATTTTAAAAACAAATTCTTCAAGGCAATGTAATATGAAAGTACAAATTACAATTCATTTATGAAACTCTAATATGTTGCTTGCCTATAGCAGCAAAGCTGGTAACTTTAAATTACTCTTTGCCTTTGGTAAAATTTAGGATCTGCACTTCTATAGCATTCTACCAAATGTAATGTTATAGTTATTTCTGACTTTTTTAGAAAGAAGGAAACTCTCCTTTGCATTAGGATGTGCACATTGAATCATCAAGCTGTATTTATTCTTCTCATTCTTCTCCAGTTATATCAACATAAATTTATACTTCAAAGCACTTTATGTCTATCGGTTTTTGTTTCTGTGTGCATCTATGGGCAATTTGTTCCTAATACTCTTAAGAAACATCTGTGGAAAAAGACATATTTCCTAGAAAATGGCAGCATGCCAGGAATAACCCCCTGCTGCTGCTCTCTAGTACACATTTGTGCCTCAGCCTCCACGCAGCGTGTATTGGAGGAAAATCTAACCATGCTTTAATGCCTATTTGTAAGATCTCCCACCCTCTGCGGTGCGGAGTAATGAGTATCCAATGTGCAGTTTGCACCACTGTTACAAGAGCAATGGTGGCAACACCAGCTGCAGGGAGCTTGCTGAAATATTGCACTTGATTCCACAGGGCACTGTTCTTCAAGGCCTTGGTGATTACAGGCTTTATTTTCATCCAACAACTGTTATTTATTCACACAAAAGTCCTAGAAAGGGACACTTAAATCACATGGCTTTAGCTTAGGAGCTGGGGCAGAGGTGTGAGTCCATCTGAGAGGACTCATCTCTGCCTCCGGAGTCACTGTTGGCTTCGGAGAGTCTCTATGGGCTCTGCCCCTTAGCTGGGGCCCTGCTGGTGTGCAAGGAGGTCTTCTGTGGGGTGGTTGGCTTAATTCAGCCCTTTTGATTGTTAATTAGAGCTGACAACAAACAGATCGATGCAAATCCCACTTCTGGGACTCTGCTTAATGAGAATACTCCAAATCCTCCTTAGTGGTAACTGCCCTGCATGTTCAGAATGGAATTCACTATTGCTTTTCGCAAATAGTGCGAATTCACACATCATAAGGCATGAGTGATAGGGCTTTTAAGTGATACTCCAGAACTGCAGTGCAATTATTGCAGACGCTTCCTAGTTTACATGGAGAAAGTTCTTGTCTGAGGGAGAAGTGTGGCAGCGCCGGGATCTGCGAACACTGAGCGCCCACGCGAGGCTGGCAGACGCTGCTGCCCGTCCCCTGGATCCAGAAACGTGAGGGGAGAATGAAAAGCAAATATTTTTCTTAGATTTTCTTTTCCTCAGATATTCTTCTCACGGCTGTTCCATTTCTTGCAGTGAATACCACTGATTTTTTCCATTGAGTATTCTTTCCTTCCTTTCCCCTTTTTCTTCTTCATTCTTTGTACCACTTTGGAAAATCCTGTGCCATCAGGAAGTAAATTTTTCAGACAAAGAAGGGAATACTGAAGTGCCTGAATATGGTGGTTAAATTGCTTCACTTTGAAATAATTTTGAAAGGTTGTAGCTGAGAAAAATGGGAGGGGGAAGGAGAACAAGGGGTAAGATAAAAGAACTTGCATCCATACAYGTTTGTGGGCAAGAGGGGAAAAAGGGAAGTAGAAGAGAGGGTAAAATTCTCTGTTTAAAAATCTGAAAAAAACACCTAATTTTTTTATTTGAAATTTTAATTTAATAATTAACTGTTCTGGGGAGGAGTAAAATCTGTGAAGTTTCTGGTGTTTTCCTGACACTTCCTTGTATGAGATGATTTAGTCTACCCATTTCTTTTCTCTGCATAGTGTCCAATGAAAAGTTGCTTTCAGTTAGAGAGTTTTTCTGGTCTTCTAACCCTGCTCACCCGCCTGCTGCAAAGATGCTTGCTGTGTTCTGAACGTGTGCTGCGCATCTTTTATCCCARAAGTTAAATGGGTAGCTGGTGAATTTGTCATAAAATACCTCACCTTTCTCAGTGTCAAGTACTTCTGTGTTGATTAGTCTGAATAAATTCTAATGGAGACTGATATTCTGGTGTAGGTTTTTTCTAATTATGAAACATTGATTCCAGTGCTATTCCAAGTTCTGTCCAATTTGTAATTTCAAACCTTATTTCTTTTTAGACTTCCCCTCTGTCTTGATATTGCTGCCAAGGTCTGTAATTTGGGCTTGTAGCTTCTGTTCTCCTGCCTTCCACAGTAACACGTGCTTAGGAGCAACCGGTCTATTCTCTTYGCTTCTTCCTTTGCTCTAGCTCATTAACAAATGCCTTTCAGCATCATTTAAACAAAATAAAAATGAGAAAGTAAAATGCTTGCTCTTAGTCTAGCAAAAACACTCCTCCAATGTCTCTAGTCACAGTATAAAAATTGTTAGTCAGGAATAAAAGTGAACGTCAAAAGCATTAGTTTTTGTTACCTGACCCCATATATAAAATAGTGTGATCTATAAAGAACTGCTGGATACATGATTTTGTTGCAGTGTGTTGGTTTTATTATTAACTCTAGCTTTGAATTAGAATTCCCTATATTACAGCTTGGAGCTAAACTCTGTTTACAAAACAGTATTTACACTTGACTAATTTTGCAGATCAAACTAATTAAATCAATTAAACTGGTGATTAACCAAATGAAGGCTGATTGCAAAAATTAGTGGGTTTATTTTGGAGGACTGGAAGTAAGCTAATTACTGCAGTGATTACTTGAACCTGGAGTACTCTAAATATGGTATAAATTGAAACCTCATAGTGAATTAGACTGGGAATTCATTACAGTTTAAAGCACTGTTAATACTATCCAGGCTGCTACTCCTGTGGGAAAACTTTGCTCGGTATTTTGTGTACTGATAAACAATCACTTAGTCTGTGCCCTTTTGAATAACGCTAAGCAATTTAACACTAAGTAAAACCACGATATTTTTTCTTGTAGCCCAAGTCACAGTTTTATCTTCTTTTATCTTATGAAAATGGTGCTGCTGCAAGCGTGGAGCTGTTCCCGAACGCTGCATGCTGGGAGATGTAGGCTGGCTGGGGGGCTCAGCCCCAACAGCTCGAGCCCTGCCCTCACCTGGGCACCATGGTGGCATCGATCCTTAGCTGCAGTTTGACAGGTCTCTCAGTGCCCAGAACAAAACAGGGCTTTGGCTGATTTACCTCGCACGTGGCTTGGTTGTTATCATGGCGTGACGTGGTTCACACCACTTCTAATTTGTTGCGTTTCACGCTCATGCTTCAGGAATGCAGGACTGTAGAGGGATTTTAGGACAGGGAAGAGGCCTGCTACTTTCCTCACTTATTTTGTTTGCTGAGCAAGGCTATTCCCTGTAGCATACTGCCTAGGCGACTGCATTTCTCCTTGTGTTGCCAATTAAAAATGGAATATAAATGTCYGTGGAAATTACCTATGTCATAGTTATTTAAAGCACATCCCCTTACAGAAAGGTTAATGGAATTGAAGAGAACTAAAATACAAAAATATGAAAGAGAGGGAATATTATGTAGTTTCTGACTATTATGTGTTATACTTAGGAGTATCTCATCATGCTTTGTTTTAAGCTTTTCTTGCAAGACCTCCTGTACTTYGTGCAGTCCTCAGTCCTCGTAGCTCCACTGAGTGCCGTCCCTTCAGGTTTGCACTGAGGGGCTGTTATGCTGCATGTTATTGTTCAGTTTGAGGTTGTTTTCTTGAACGTGTGAATACAGCTCTAATTTGCTTTGCACCAAGTTTTGGTGTCTGACAGCACAGTACTTGTTACTCGATTTTACTGTCAGCAAAACATCTCTTTCTAAGCAAAGGCATGATGCAGGCCACTTTGAGTATTCCCTTCTGAAATGATCTGTTGGTGACAGAGAAACATCTAGTAATTATTATTTTTAAGTATGCTCATTATTATGTTTTCTCAACTGGGTATTGCCCATTTTATTATTCTATCGCTAGGTGCATTTTATAAAGACGAACCTCACAGGAGAGAAGAAAAAAAATCAAAAGGTGTTAAAAGAGAGGGGAAATATTTGTTTTGCTGGGTAAAATAGAATCAGATCAAAGCAGCTGGTGAGGATAACCTGGAAAATGAGCCAATGGAGAAAATAACTGATGAAAGGGTGGCGGGCAGAATTTGGCCAGGGAGCTCTGAGGGCCTCGCAAAGACTCGAGGCCCTAGTGCACGGGAGCAAGTGGCAGCGCAGGCTTTGGCTGAGGAGGAGAGCAGTCTGGGGAGAAGCTTTGCCAGGGGCGTGCCACGTGCCCAGGACACTGCCACGGGCAGCCCATGTCCTCCGGCATGAGAGCAGTGGCTGCTCCCTGCCGAGCAGGCATGTCGGCTGCAGGGTGTCCCAGTATGTGGTCCTCAGAAAAAGGAGGCAGAAATGCCACGATGCTCCATAGCTGTGTGTATATTTGGCTTAAAGAGAAAGCAGAAGTCTGTTGCAGGATACTTGTTTTTGGCTGCATTTCTATTCCCTTAGGAATCATTCTCCAAAAATATAGGCAGATACTCAAGTTAGTGAATGTTATGTGCTGATATATGATGTCTTTGTCTTTTTTAATGTCTCATCTTCCCTGCCTCTGCAAGCCAAGGATTTTTTGCTTTTAGAAAGTGGCTAAATGTTTGTAATGGAAATCGAAACATGGCTGAGAACCAGATTAGAAGCTGGGTGCTGTAAGGGAGGAAACTCAAGTACAAGGAAATGAGTGGTGTATCAAGCTCCCTGTAAGAAAGCTGATTAAATCAGAGGAGACTATATGGTAGTTTGTCCTTGAAAAATATTTTTCTTTAGATTTGTTTTTAATAATGCTTGTCCTATTGACTTTTTTTTTCCCCTCTGATGCAGTTTTGAAAGTTAATTCTTCCGTAGTAATGTGAAGAAAGTTGGCTGGTCTTGAGTAGGTTTAACTAGACTGTATTTCCCCCACAAGGTCTCCTCTTAACCATGTTCCATTATCTGTGGCTATGGCAAAAGCATGGTATAATCCTGGTAGTTTCAAATGGCTGTCATTCACTTTCACTCTCACCACCTAGAGTGCTCAAAGAGATTGGATATATGTGGGATTTCCACAAGACAGTGCCTGAAAAGGCAGGAAGCTGGAAGGAAGCTTCCATTAGCCAGCACAAGAGAGGCCTCTGCAGTCGTTCCGGTAACCCTGCCTGGAGGAAAATGCAAGGAAAAAGGTGTGTACGCTCCTAAATCCATCCTGTAACAAATGGTTATTTTTCTCAAGGAGATAGCAATATTATTCAAAACATGCTAAAGAGGGCAGGATATCCCATGAGTAATTGTGAATTATTAGGTCATAGGGACCTCATTGCAAACTATTTGCAAAACTTAATTGGTGTAATAAATAATATATGCATGCAAATTAGACTACTTTCTGAATTAAAGGAATCTCTTATTTGGTATAGCAAAGATTCATCCTCATTTAGTCCCGACTTTGTATACAGTTTGAAATAACACTTTATTCTTGTCTTGAATAAAGAAGATGGTATTTAACTAAAACCAAACCAGCCAATAAAGAAGATGGTATTTAACTAAAACCAAACCAGCCAACTAGTGGCATTTATTAGGTTTCAGTGTGTGTTACAGGATATTGCTGGCAGAGTGGTATGAATTTCCAGTATGAGTAATGGTGCCTTTGTATAATTTAGTACATAGAGAAAAGCAGTTAAGAGAGATGGMAAAGTGAATAGTCCTATTCGCTATGTTCTGTGTAGGCAGGCTTCCTCGGCACGGAGGCTAAAAATATTAGTAGCTTTGAAAGATCTGTTGCAACTCATGTTATTTATTGATTTATTTGGTATTCATCTTAGAATTGCAGCAATGGAGAGAAGAGCGCTAATGAGTGTAGCTGATTTCATTACCCTGGATGTAAAACAGGAATTATGTAGTCAAAGTAACAACTTTGTATCCTAAAGCAAAATCTGAAAGAATCAAAGTGAAAAATCTCTTAGAACAAATATAAATAGATAGACAAGAAGAAACAGTTAAAATTCATCTAATATTATTGCTGGACTCAATAAGACTGTCTAGTCATCAACCTCAAATCAAGTATTACATCTGCTTTTTTTTAAAGCAGCTGATTGAATGAATACAAATGTCTTGCTGTTGTCACTTGGGATAGCACTTGATATATCCCATTTTCTAGAGTCTAATTATTCCATTTGTAGACATGAATGCCATTTAGATGTAAGCTAATTCAGCATGGTAACTCAATTAGATTTGTACTGACTAGGATTTATGAAACATCAATGGATTCTTGGTGAGACCAATGGGACTACTGGTTATTTATCCCTAAGTCTTACTGATACTGCCTCTCAGGAGCTCAATTAAACATGCCAGTGATGAGAATGTTTTGTAACATTAGTCTTTCACAATTAGACTAAGATTTTTTGTAAAGCATATCGCATGTAAAGCAGGGCATCATGTATTATGCAATACAAAGTTCTTGTCTAACTAGCTTATGATATTGAAGGGTAAGAGAAATTCTTGTTATTGCTCCGTTAAGAGTAATTTCAAAAACAAAGCCAGGATGATTAAGTTCATATAAAATAAGACAATAATTCTGCTTTACTGATGAAAAATTCAAAATTGAGCAGTGGTCATATAGTGACTTCTTCATTAATATCTCCATCTTTCAGTTTACAAATGGGTTTCAGTATGGAGGTAGACCAAAGGGGAGCTCCTTGGGTGAGTTTAGGGCTCCTGTTGCRCTGTACAGAGTTCAGAGCCTCCATCTGGCTGTTTGTTACGGGCAGTTGGTCAGGGAGGCTGAGGAAACTCCTGTCTTCAGAGTGCAGCTTCTTGCAGTAAGCCTGGAGATACCTGGACACTTGAGCTCCTCCTCTAGTGCAGTGAGGTTCACGCTACACTTAGTAATATGCTGAATTACATTTATATTTTCACTCTGACCCACAGAGATGCCAATTTTACTTGTTGTGACTCCACTGAGAATTCAAAATTACAATTTCCCTGATTTTCCAGTTCTCCTAGAGTGCTTGTGATGAACAGCATTGGGGCTCACAGTAGATGAGACTGAGTATTGCCCTTGGTGCGCTGCTGTTGGCACCAGCGCATGTCTGAGCAGTCTGCCCCTAGTTAGGAATGTCTTTCTTCAGTCTTTATCTTGAGAAAGTAATGCAGTACCTGGGCTCTGGAGAAGCAAGTGGAGAATAATCTACCAATAGTGGTTCAATAACAAGTTTGGATAGTCTAGGTTTTAGTTAATTGCCCTCAGTATAGGATAATTTGAGCAATCAGCTGGGACTTTGGCATCACTGGAGACAGAAATGATGGCTCCAAAATCCTGGATTCAGGATTCCCAGAACCTGAGGTGAGCAGTGGGGTGAAAGAGTGGTAACCCTATTGAGGAGTGTCCTTTATTCTCACCAAGGAYTCAACTCCTGTCAGAGGACGGGTGTGGTATCTGCTGTTTTGCAGAATGAGCAGGTGAGCCACAGTGAAATTAGGATTCCTCCATTAGTAACCCAGAAGAATGAGCAGAACCCTCTGGAGTTTGTGTGTGCTGAGGTAAAGGCTTTGGTAGCATGGAGGGGTGGGTTGTACAGCTTGTGAATGTAGATCCGGAAGCTTCATCAACCTGCTCTGCATTCCACAGCTAGTGAAATGGGACAAGCAAAATGTGGACTTGCACATGGCACAGAATATAAATACGTATGTATTTTATACTAAGATTTGGAGTATGCTCAGTGCAGTTGCATGTTGTTGGAGTCTCTGTTTCCTTTTGGTTTTAGCTGAGGAATAGTTACGGAAGAAGAGTAAAGCTCACTTGCTGTTAGATGAATCCCCAGTGTAGCTTCAGAACTAATATCTCAGTTGAATCCTGCTTTTAAGCAGGGAAGGGCTAAYTTGGCTCTGTATTAAGCCTATATGCTTACAGTGACTGTAGCTAGCTTTGCCGGGCAGTGAAGAAAAGGTGGTTTTCATTTATTAGGTAGCTCATACYGAGAGTGCTTTGCAGGTGCCTGCTGGCACCTGAGACATGGACTAATCAATGTACATTGACAGAGTGGTCCAAGCATCTCCAGAATTACCCGCACATACAAAACCTGCTGGGCAGTAAGCCAGGCCTGGCTCCTTGGCCTCGCCTGCTGCGGGCTGGTGTCCAGGGCAGTGAAGCCGTATTCAGGCATTGCAGTGTCCACAGAACTAGCAGTTAATAGGTCCCACTTATCTTGGAGCTGTGAAACTATATGGAACTCTATGTGCCAAAACATCTGCTTATTTTTTCAGACTCTTTTGTGCATATTTAGGCTTAAGTCTGCATATTCCTGAAAAAGCTGGTTTACTATGCAAGGTCAGTTGTTCCCTTATGCTTTATATGGCACTCACAGTGGGAAGGATTAGAAGGGAAGTGTATTAGAGGCCCCTCAGAAAATTAGTTTTTTGTTCCAGTTAGTTTTACTAACTTGGAGCCCTTGCTCACAAATTGGCCAGAATGCTKCAAGTGCTGATTTCACTCTAGGAGGTGTCATCGATAGCTTGCAGGTTGGAGCACTAACGCGATGGCTTCCGTAGCATGTCAGGTCTTGAAAAATGAATGCATACAAAATATCCTTTTACATGAAGTATTTTGTGGAAGGGTGCTGTTCGGAGGGTCTGACTGCTGAAGTAATTATAGATTTGTACCTGTGGCATTTCTCTCATCAATAATAAAATAATATTCAGTTTTCTTCATWTAGTAAGTTGTTCAGTAGTAGTAGATGTGTATTTTCTGCTGTTTATACAAACTGCAGTTTTCTGTGGAAAAATATCCTTTATCTTTAAACTATTAATAAAATAATTGACAGCCTGTAATTCTTTTTATTGCATCGTTATTTAAAATATGCAATCCATTTGCCAAAGGATTTTTAGATCCCACTTGCTTGATTCTTACTTTCACAAAGCTTAAAACCGCTATCTTCTACTCTGGGAGCATCTGCCATGACTCTGCATTTAAAAATGTGTATATTCCTTTTGCAGTGAAGAAAAAAAAAATTTACAATATCTTTTATTGTGCACAGTAAAGTATTGCTGAACTCARGTGGAGCTAAAATTTTCTGGTAAATGTTCAGTCTATTGGAAAGTATTTTGTGGAAACCCTAAATGTTTTCTCTTAGTGGGCTCTTTTTAATGAAGTTTTGCTTAGGGAGAAGCACTCTAATAAAAACAGACCTTACCAGAATGGAATATGTATTTTTTCATCTTGAAAGATTTACTTACGTGTAAACAAAATATAAGCCAGAGAGTGAAGTGCCAGTTGATTTAAGTTTGCTAAAGCAACTTTAAAAAAAAGAAAAAAAAAAATCATCTCAAGCTGTTTAAAAAAATCATTAGAACATTTGAAACAAGTTTTTTTCTTTTCTGGTTGAGTATGAGAAAATATTTTGGAATTTRTACAGTAGAGCCAAAATAGTGTGTATTTTCCCCTTTTTATTAGAGATTGAATTATTGCCTTGTTAGACTGCATGTTCAAATATCAGACTAGATTCAAGTCCTTGTGTGGACTCTGCTGTATTCATTGCCGTGATTTGTATATGAGTGCCAAGCAGTTGAGTTCAGTTCTCCTCTGACAGTCTTTTCCATCATGGACCAAAGTAAATAACCAAAATATGCATGTCATGGCATGGCGGATGGAGAAAAGATTCAGCTGAGAGCAACTCAGCAAAGATGCTAGACCTGGAGGCCTTGGAAGCTTGAGCTATGGTGCAGCCTGCCAACCTGGCTTTGAAGATGCGTCTCTGTACCTGGATAGTGATGCTCTCTAGCACAGGGAGCACCGAACCGCTGTAACCTACGTCTGAACGTAAGGAGTGCAAGAGCAGAGTCTCTTTGCACATTGCTCCTTTCTGTTTGTCTCAGTACAAGGTGCCCTTTCTGAGGGAAATGCAGAGCAAAGGAGGAGGAAGGAAGAAAGCAACTGTGATGGAGCGTTTCAAGACCAGGTAATCYTTACCTTTCATGAGGAAGCTTGCATTTTTGAACCACCTCAGTCCTTCAATTCCAATTCCTATTTGCTTTACATCTTCTTCACTTCCAGTTGGGTGCAAACTGACTACATCCTACTTGGCGATCTTAATCTTACCTTCTTAAAAGTATCAAGTGCATCAGTCAAACACTCTCGTTCCTCTTGAGTTCCAAAAAAACTGAACTCAAGTTTCTACATTTAGTCTGCTGAAGTACTTCTAGTTTAAAGTAATTCCACTSTAGGTTAGTCATGTTGGTGAAACACATGTATGTATGCAACAGCAGCTTTTGCATAACACTGAATTACTTCCAGAGTCAGGGCTGGAATAACCACAGGAGGGGATGACACACTTGCTTTTCTCCAAATGAAGATCAACTATGGAGAAGTCGTTCCTGACTGGTGTTGGGCTGCGCTGTTCTTAGATCTTGATGGTCATCATGATACAACTTATTGTAGTGCTAGTGCTAATATTTAATCATAATATTACTTGCTGAGGTATGTTTTTTTCYTACTAATCTTGCTGTTTTTATGAATGTGGAAAAAAAAAGCATTTATGAATCTCTTCTACAGGATGAACAACCCCAGCTTTTCAGTTTTCCCTCATRGATCTTGATTGCCAGTGCTCTGCTTCTTTCTTGCTTTCTGTCTTTGGAGTTGACTCCCTCTGGTCTGTCTTCCTTATCTGGCAAGATCCCTTTGAATTTTATTCCTGTCCTTGAAAGTATTCATAGCCCTCCCCACTGGGTGCCCTCTGGGTCACCAGGAAAAATGCTGAACAATACCCATGCAGGCAGAACCATGCAGGAAACACCCATCTCCCTGCTCTGGCCTTGCAACACAAGTAATTACTCTTTAGGGTGGCTTTCTACCCACTTGAGTTAACAGTTTAGTGGATATTTATGTATGTCACTGCTGAGAAAGCTATAAGAGATGATGTGAAATAGATTTACTGAAGTTGAGACATTGCCTTTCCTCTATCCACAAGACTGACCATCCTGATATTAGAGGAGACCTTTTCGCAGGAAGAGCCAATTATGTCAAACCAATATTGACCCTTTTCTCTTTGTTATCATCTTGTGCCTATGTGCATTAAACAAGTTCACTGGTCTGTAATCCCCAGATTCTTACTCTTTTTACATCTGTATAAAAAGTAAAAAAAAAATGGGCTTACCCTTTCTTGTTTATCAGAACTTTAGACTTTAACTGGAGTTAATGTTGACATTCCATTATTTTTCTAATTATACATGAAGATTGGAGCCTACAAAGAAAATTGAGCAGCAATAGTAGCCATCATCAATAATTTGAGAGAGAATAGTGGCCTTGACTCAGTAAATGAGTAGGGCCCAAAGATTTGGAAGGAAATTTCCAAACTGGATGGTAAACCTTTGTTAGGTAACATTTGGCTATATGAAGAGGCATGTGCAGGGCAACTAATAATGTGATACCTCACAGAGCCTTGTCTGACCTTGACCTCCATCAGGTAGGTCTAGTGTGTCCATKGAGTCACATCAGCAGCTCACATTCTCATCTGCTTGTCTGCATGGACAAGCACGGATGAGGTTGAGTGCATCTGATTTTGCAGTACATGCTCACACAGGATATGCAATCACCCAGTCAAAATACTGGAGAAGTAACATCTCAGATCTATGCTGTCCTATGGCTGCTCTTAAGTTCTTGAGGAATGAGTCCCACTCAGGGTAATCATCCTGGTAATATCCTGTATTTTCCATCTCTTTTCCTATTCCTCTTTAAGATCCTGATGAGAAGAAATTCTGCATACCTTGCAAAATATGGTGAAAAATCAAAGCCTTAAGTGCTTTTGCTGCAGCCACCTTGTGTGTGAGTGTAAAACTTGTGGTGCTGTTGAGAGTCGCGCAGCTGGAGGTCACTTGTGTCACTGCTGGCATCTGACCTTCAGCACAGTGCTTCAGAACAAGGCCTCTGTCTTTGGCCCTCAAGCTGAGGGCACATGTGCTGCTTTCTGTCCCATGTGCTAAGCGTTATGCTTGGGCAGCAGAGATAGAGATGTGCAAAGACACCACTCTGGAGGAGGGAGGAAAGAGCCACGAGGAACGCTCGSCTGCTGAACACGGGGACACCAGGTTAGCTGGAGGAGGCTTTGCAATGGCCGCTCCTCCTGCGGGTGGGCAGGTGGACCCTGGTGCTGTGGCTTCCTGGCAGCTGTAGGGCATTGTTGCGTCAATGAGGCTCTTCATGCTTGGAATCATTTCTTTGATGGGAGAAATTGTGAGTAGGACCAGGAACAGATGGCTGATAACGACATCTTAATTCTAAAGAGAACCCAAATGGTATTTCATTATGGAGTAGTATATTTAAATTGCCTTCAGGTGTTAGTTTAAGAGAGTAGAGAGAAAAAAGGAAAAGTTGAAAAGATTTTTAAGATTTAGTAAAGGGGATAGAGTGCTACAAATCAGATCTAGTAATAATGCCCTACAAACCTGTCAGTTTGTAGTAATGTGACAAGCGATAGCTAAAGGGAATCATTGCCCTGTGTACAGTGATGGACTTGTTTCACTTTGATGAATCAACTGGTTTGAATTATTAGAAAAATGAAATGTTTGCCCTGCTTCAGAATTTCCAAATGCCCCTTCAGGATAAAAGGACATGCATTATGTCTTTTTAATAATTTGAGAATCAATTTTATGCTATGCAAAATCTTCTCTCTTTAAAGCACTAACATAAATTTTAAAACAAATTCATGGTGCATCTGAGTTCTGTGACTAATAGACTTCATTTAAATAATTTCTCTTCTTTTGCTAAACTTTCCCTCAAACACTGAGCTTCCACCAATAAACATGGTAATCCTAAAGGTTTAGGATACCACTTTCAATAGGCAGGATTTTAGCTGATATGAGTGTCTACATAAATTAGGATTGATTGGGCTAATTCCTCTGTGAATTTATAGTATTTGTGTATGAGATACTGGAAAACTACAGTTTCAAGGACCTTTGTCATACAGAAAGCCATATTTCTGTTTGCAAAAGTTGTCACTGCACTACTGTTATATATATGCAATCTAAATTTTGTAAAAGATAGAGATCTGTACACAAACACTTTCCATCTGTATGCATTTGAGGAAAACCTCTCATAGATTTCCCCAAAACACACAAATTAATATTGCTTACTTTTCAGCAGGGGTAAATTAGGGTCTCAGAGACCTTCTTCGAATAGTCTGGAGTTAAATAATATTGCATGTTTTTCATTTTAATATGATGAATGCAAAACTATTAAACAACCTTTTAAAGAGTTGGTGTAATTATCTGTAAACAGTAATGTTGCAAAAAAGGTCAAGTTGTCCTGCCATTAGATGTTTATGGATATAAACTGAATTTATGTTTCCATAAAGTGGGCACCGACTAACAGATTAATTCTACACAACTAAACCAACTGTAGTAATATTTAGAAACAATAAAATGATACCAATTAAAACAATTTTATTTTTGTGTCATATTGATTAATAGTGCACTAAAATTAACCAAAGACCTTAAAATCAGAGTGCTTGCAGGAAGGGATCCACATCTCAGCATTATTACCAACAAGAAGAGCAGTTAAGGGAGATGGCCCTGCAATAGTATGAATATTTAATTAATAATTAGTCATGTAATTTCTCCTCAGGAATTATTATCCCTCAAACTGGTTTGTGAATTTAATTATTAGCAGCCTTTTTGTTTCCATGTCCCCTCATTACTGTCAGGATTGATGTAACATAAACTTCATTAAAAATTAAAGCAAGAGTCTTAATTACAAGGCTACCCTGACTGAAGTCAGAATTAGCCAAGTCAGTGATGTGCAAATGAGTGCATTATTTAAGAAACATGCTGGAAGTAGTTATGCTAATGTGGAAGGTTCACAGTAGCAGACCTTTTCACTTGCAGTTGCATATTCATTAAATGCACTATGCAAATTTAATGTAGCAGCCTTAGTAATGTGTTGTTAATTTATTCAGATTTATTGAGTATGACTTAAAAAAAAGTACAAATTTAATTACTCTATCTGCTAGAATGATATTAGGAAAGATAGTGAAGGTTTAAAATGTGTTGATCTGGATTACTGCAGTTTGATAGAGGATGTAGTATCAAAGGACACAATTTTGATAACTGGGCTTGAAAGAATGTTTGATTTACTTATGGAATGATCTAAGAAATGAGTAAAACTGCATATGCTACTTTCCCAATAGGAAAGTTTAAAAAAAAAGTCTCAACTGTATTAACATAAGAGCTAAAGCACTGCTGAGTCCACAGTCTAATGGATGTAATGATCCTTCTGAGACCAGTAAAGGTTGTGTATGGAGATCTATGGGAAGCCAAGTGTCTTTGTGGAAGGTTTGTTGGTTCCTGTGTCTTCCTTTGCAGTGCTGCAGATCATCAGGTTTATCAAGAGGAATCCTGTCTCATCGTAACATTGCAATGTTATCATGGGCACAGGGCAATTGGTTAGCAGTGATTGATGGGAAGTTTAAAGTTTGGGTTTTATTTTTTTCTTTACCAGTTGCAAATAGTACAAATGCTGTAAATCTACCGTTGTGAAAAAAATCTTAATGAGGCATTTTTTTCCTTTTAAAGGCTATATGTAAAGGGGAAAGACAATATAATTGGCAAGCAGTATTTGCTGGCAACTTTGAAACCTATTCAGAATCATTCGGATCGCTGCAGAGACGTTCATGCCAACAAATGTAACTTTGTTGGCATAAGCATAAAAGTGTTAAACAACTCGATTCYGAAAGTCTTTCCTTTTCCCCTTTGTAGCAGGTCCCTTTTTCTGTCCTGATGTTTGGATTCAGAACAGTCCTTGCTGCAAGTGTGCGCTCTGGGCTTGTTCAGTAGCTGCCTTTCTAGCAACTGCCTGTGGGAGTTGAGAGGTTTGCGGGGCTAGAGGGTGAACTACTCAGAGATGCAAGGGCTGCCTGGCTCCTGTTGGGCTGTCTTCCTGATGATGCAGCAGTTGGAAGGTCACAAGTACCGAGATCCTTAACAAATACTTAAACTCGGCTGTTTTTCTGCATCCTAATTCAAGGTCTGTGACCCTCCTCTGTTTCCTTACCGGTGAAGGTGGTGGGAATATGCTTCGTAGTTCTTGACGTAGCTGGGCAGTAGGAAGCCAGTCCTTCCTGCTCTGATTACTGCTTGCACCTTCGTTCCTGTATGTGCCGTGCCAGCTGGACGGTGGCCTGTTGATTTGGTACCTGCCAAATAAGGGATTTTTATGCACTAAAAATGGGAAATACAAATAAGGCTGTGGTCATGTTTAGCTGCTTTTATACCAATGATGTCAGAGATCCAAGACACAGCACTGACTGGGGTCCTCTGTGTTCAGATCTATACTTTGCATTTGCCATCAGTTTGAATGTGGAGCTCGCACTGGACCTGCTGGGCACATGACACTTTATTTCCATGTCTTTAGCAGCTGCTTTCACAGACGCTGGGCAGTAAAGGTCAGCAGGTGTTTAGAAAAATGGCCATTGCCATGAAAACAGCATGCCCAAGATGAGACCATATTACAAAATCCCTATGTAGACAAAGCAGAGGAGAAACAGGAGGCATAAGCTACTTCCACTGCTTCCTAGATCAAATATTATAGTCAGACTTTCCGCTTCAGAGTAGCAAAATTTGGCCTCTTTCTTTAAATTCCACCTCTGATGTAAGAGACCATATACACTTCTTTAGGGATCAAATTTTTATCCTTGCTGTTTGTCTGTAATTTTGGTTGGAACTTGCTTACCTGGCCTCTGCCAAGTTCCTGCTGAATCAGGCTGCATGTTCCCTAGCTCAGGTAGGAGGTCCCTGTGGATGAACTGTGTACTACAGCACACTGTGTGTGTGAGCTGCACTTCTGGCTGCAAGCCTGTGACCAATGACTATTGGCCCATTACCAGAAGCAACTTCCCTGAAAAAGTGTAACTCAACTTCTGCTGTAGGAAAAATAGAAAATACATTTAAAGCACAAAGTGATCTGCATGTTTTTCTCATTTTAGGAACTTAAGCAAGTTTCTTTCCTTGGGGCCTTAAGCAGAAAATGGACCTCCTTTCTCACTTCTGCCCTTAATCCTGCTAGTTTAGGTATTTAAAGCTGGATGGAGGAACACTTGTGTCCGCTCCATGTTCGTGTCTCTGAACCTTGTAAGCTGTTACAGTGGAGCTGCATCCTCGCATGTGTACTTCTGGCTAGTCATATGTAAGTAGGAATATAGAGCTGAGGTCATAGTGGCGTTTGGCAAAAAAAAAAAAAACCAAAAAACCTACCCCTCTTGCCCAAGCAAGGATCTTTAGCTGTGTTCTGAGCATTGCAGGGATGTTGTCTGAAAGGGGCATATGGGGTATCATCAAGCTTTGTGCAGAATAAGTTCTTTAACTGTCCTTTCATGTCTGAGAAAGCAGCATGTCTGGGTGTGTTGCAAGGCTGTTTGGCACTTCACGCAGGTTCTCATTTTGTACGCACTTCACTGGAAGCATTCTCTCAATAAATTGGCTTTCTTATCTGTTCATCTAACCATACACAAAAAAAAGTCTGCCGAAAGTATGGGTTGGCTTGTTGAAACAGTTGGATTGCAGTGAAGTCTGAAGAACTGKCTTCATTGTGTGAATGGTAAGATTAAATGATACCCAGTGCTTGCTTGAAACAGTTGAATGATTAGACACTTGCATCTGTTTAATTAAAGAATGAGTTTCAGCTTCTGTTTAATTAAAGACTAACTCATTTCAGTTAAGATACCATGCTGGGAGTTAACACCTCTGTGATTCAAATTCAAGGATATAAGAAAAAGGGTTGTCTCTTTTCTATCCTTAACAGCCAGTGATACAAAGCACAAAGCTAATAAATGATTTGCAGGTGTGCAAGGCAAGAACTTAGGCATTCTCAGGAAAGAAGCAGATTTAAGGAAAGATTCAATGTGGGGAACAAAATCATATGTGTTGGGAGATGCAGGAAATGGAAGCTAAAGGTATCACTCATCCATTAACAGGATGTGTGTTCTAACTTTACACCCTGGAAGGTCTTACTGCATTAGCTTCATATCTRAAGTACTTAGCATCCATTATAAAGGCTGAACACCTTGCAGCCATCAACGTATTAATTCTCACAAAACCTTTYCCACTAGGACAAGAGGAAGATGCTGTTATCTGTGTCTTCAAAAAGAAAAAGGAGGAGCTAGGGCACAGAGACTAGAGCTTAGATTTTAGAATCTTGACCTGTCCCATTTATCAGAAGTCATGCAAAAAATCTCTAACAAATCTCTATGATTTTCAAGGGGTGAGGCATAGAAATACTGTTTCTGCGTTGTGATGGGAATACATTACTGAACCCTTAATAAAATGACCATTTCTCTTTAACTGTTTCTCTTTTCTGTGTAAAGTCATGTAGCTTTATTCACTAACAAAATTAGGCTTTAACTTCCTACAACTGTAAAAGGGCTGTCTTAATCTGAATGCTGTGGGGCTGAAGTAATCCTCTGTATGGGGATTGCATCCCAGTGAGTGATGTGTCAGCTGTATGGATCTTATCCTTTGTTGCAGATGAAATTAGTTTTATCAAGTTCATGAGTTTCGACAGCCTCTCATCTTCCTGCCTCCCCAACTCCATCCTCCACCTAGCACATTAACTGGAGGAGAAATTTATGATCTCATTAGTTCTGCATATTGGTTTGCTTAAGACAAATTGAAGCTTAAAAATGTCATTCAACTTTGACCTGTTATGAAAGCATCTAACCCACTGAAGGCTACCCAAGTGTTTCTGAGCCATTTGACAACTCTCCCTGAAAAACCTAGGTTGAAAAACCAGACCGTGTGCAGAGTGCTTTGGTCACAAGGGTCCTGGCAGATTCTGCCCTGGGCTTCCAGAGATATCTTCTTTGCTGGGCCAGGCCTCCCTCAGTATCCACGCATGCTTCTGTGAGGACGCAGAAGTCCCTCTGAGCTGTCCAGCAGTTGCAGTARGTGGGACAGTTTCTTCTTACAGTGGCTTATGCCCTTCCTGCATCAAGGAAACTAATTCTTCTTGCTAATTCTTCTTGTGTTCTGGGTTGCTCATACAGTTACTTTTCCTGTCTTCATTATTATTCCCTATTTGAATTTCTCCTTGAAGTCATCCCCNTTTTTTTTTTTTTTTTTTCCTGCAGGGAGTGCCAGGAGCACAGAGTATGTTCCTGTGGTCTTGGCTTCCTGAGGAGCAGATCCTTTCCTTCCCCTGTGAGCAGATCCTTTCCTTCCCCTGTGAGCAGATCCTTTCCTTCCCCTGTCCAGAGCGAGAGCTGTGTCCCCATGGTGCAGCTGGAGATAACTGCACTGGTAAATGAGCTGCATCCTATTGTGGAGGATAGGGACATAAAACTAGCACTCCAGATAGTTCTGTTCGTTAGTAGCGAGAAGGGAATGATAGGTATCTATCCTCTTCCCTCAAAACCGCTTCTTATATAACATCTGTGGGCTGTAATCTGAAAAGTTAGGGGACCCAGGAGGCTGCACAGACAGGACTTTTGCAACAAACTTGGTAACAAAGGAGCCAGGAATACTTCATTTTTTAAATTGGGATATCACATTTTTGTGTTGGGGGAAAAACAAAAGTGCTTTGTTTGGGAAAAATCTATATTTCTGAGAAATTTCTAGAGTTTTCTTAAATCTGCTGTACCCGTTTTTCTTCACCTTGTACTAAATGGATCTTGAAGGAGGATTACAGGAGTTTTGCTGCAGGGATCAATTATATTTTTCCTTTTTCTGGTAGCCTTTCCCCTTTGTCTTGACTTTGCATGTGACGTTCTGACTCAAGAGAAAGCCTTGCGTGGATGGAGATTAATCTCCTGATACAGTTCCTGACAGCTCTAACGGGCTGTGATGTTCACGGATAATGCTGCAACTCGTATTTCCTGCTGCTTGAAGCAATTATTTTTCATATGAGATATGTTGGTCCTACACAGGGATTTTTACAGGTGTCTTTGTATCCCAATGCGAAGATTTGAGGCCCGGGGATATTTTTTCTATGTTGCTGTAATTCTGAGATAGATGTGTTATTTTTGGGGCCCATTCTCTGTCAGGTATTTGGGATTTACAGTCTGTCTCTCTTGCCCTCTTTGTGAGACACTAAAGCTCTCTTGCCTTAACTGAAGATGATTTACCATATGGCAAAGTGGATTTGGTCTCCATTAAATGTTTTTAATTGCAGTGTGTTTACAAAGAGCTCTGTAAATACTTACATATTTGATGCTGCTAGAAATTAGTGTTATACTGTTTTTTCCTGGGCCTATTCCAAATGATGCTGTTCGGAGAAGTTAAATTACACTTGCTGCCATTCAGAGCTTAATGACAGTGTGCCCAGCATGAGGCTGGATGGCATTGTGCTTCACATGTGCCCATAAATAAGGTTTCAGAAGGATTGCTTCCAATGAGGTAGGTGAGTAAGCTCACAGTGAGGTCTGGCAGGAATGCCTGGTCTAGTAGCACTGGTGAAATTACTTGCATGATTTAAAGTCAGAAATGCAGCCTGTGTAATTTGCTTTCAACTCTCTTGTTTGTGCTAGCATCTTGCATTGATTTTTAGTTGCCCTGATATGACTTATGCATGTAAACAAGGCACAGGCTTTTTCAAAAGGCTCCTTGCTGCCCCTCTTTAAAAGTTCATCTTGTGGGAGAGTAGACTATTTTATGCTTTAGGGAAAGATGAAAATAGGAGGAGGGAAAGTGTTTCTATAAAAACTTTGGTCACTTTAATACTGGCATTTTAATGAGTGGTGACGAAAAGCCTAATGAATATGTTCAATGCGTTAGGGTGTGAAGTATGGTGTGCTAGGTCAGCACAAAGCACTGCAGCCAGGCATGCAGGCACAAAGTCCTCTCTGGGAAGCTGTGAGCTGTGATGGGGTTCCAGGTAGTATTAGCTGCATCCAATTAGACATGGGCTAAAAGATTCACTGGATTACATATCATAGAATTATCCAGCCATCAAAATAGCTATTAATCAGATATGAATCCTTTGAAAAGCTTCTGTAAATGTTCTTGGAGGAAGAATGCAAAACTCAGGTTATCCAGGGCAAGTTCATCTTGTAACTATTAGAGAATATTCTGCTCAAATTCCTACTCAACAGGTTAGGTTCTATTTGGGGAGCCTGTAGGTTTCTGTGTAGTTAAACTCAGGTGAAGGCATTCAGTATCATTGCTTTCCTATTATAATCACCTGTCTGGATCAAAGCATGGTTGGAAAATTCATCCTCACCAACATCTGAGAATCATGGCTGCATTTGAACTGTCTTAAAATCCGAGGAAGCCCCAATTCACTGCTAGTTGTCTAGTAGCTAAGAGCTATCTATCCCTGGAGCAGTGGGATCATTGGGTCTGAAGGCTTGGCCAGAGAAAGTCKTATCTCAGGTGTGGATAATGGAATTGTGATTCAGTAGGCCAAATCCCCAGTACCTGGAAAAAAGAGTAACTCAGAAATAGTGGGATTTAATAACCTATTCCATTTTGTGTCCTTAAACAATATATGAATCTTTAGTCCTAGTGATTTGGACTTTTTTCACCCCTGCAATCCTTGTAATTTGAGGYTCTATGAGTCTTAAGGTGTTGCCATATACAGTGTGCTAGGTTGGAAGAGGGTGGTTTAAATGCAGGGCTCTTGGAGAGGGAGTGTGGTGCTGTACACAGATGGAAGGGAGCCAACTGKGACTACATGTGACAAATCTGTGGTGGGTTTTTTTTTTTTTGGTAAGGCATATCCAAACTCAGGTAGTCAATCACTCTGATCAACCTCATGTCCTGGAGAAAATGGAAGAAATGCCAGCAACATTGGCAGTGCCTGAAACAAGAAAAGAACTTTTTGAGAGCTCCACGTAAACAGGAGTTTATTAGCCTGCAAAAGGAAACAGCAGGCTTATTCATCTCTTTGCACTTTCATCGTGATAATACATTTATGTGTACATGACTATACAATGGTTTGGCATTTTCTTCAGCTAGATTGGTTTTGATTTTGCGATCAGTATGTTGTTCCTCTTAGATGAATAAACATACGCCAGCAAACCTGCTTGCGGGGTCAAGGACAATCTGAGGCGGCTGAGTGAAGTCGTCCTGGAAAAGGTGAGCAGGGCCTTCCTGCAGAGTCAGGGCAAGCCTTTCCTCTGCGAGCAACAATGCTGCAGCTACAGCGGCTGCAGTCTAGCTGAGACTAGCGCGTGTCTGCAGTGGGCACCTCCTGCCTACTCCTGCTTAAGGCAGGTGTGCTTAATCCTTGGAGCATTTTTCCTAATGTGAGAGGGACAAACACTCCAASCTCTGAAGAATATCAGTGCCCAGAAATGAACAGAGCAAACAGGAGTAGAGAACGGTAGTAGCTCAAGCTCCCTTTGCTGCTCAGGTATATGCTTATATATCTTTTTAAAGCTATGGAAGGTTCATCTAATATTGGGGTTGATTATCTATTTTGTGCTTTCCAAGTTAATTCCCATTTCTCCTATGAGAATTTCACCTTTCCATGATTGGGTGTTTAAAACTAAGAGGGCTTAGATTTTATGTTTTTAGGGCAGCCCTGCTATATTTCAGTGGTACTTTGATGACAGTTTCATTGCCAGCAGAAGGCCCTAGGCTACTGTACCAGTCCTTCCGTAGCACTGGTATCTTGAATAGGAAGATTGTGTTTGTACTTACCTACCCACAGCATCTGTGAGTTCCCAGTTCCTGGCTGTTCATTGGGAAACACAGGGAGCAGAATGAGGGGGCTATTCTGGTGTTTACATATGGCTGGTATGCATAGATACAGATGCTCTTTGGGAGCTGGAGGTATCAGGGACACCCTGGAAGAACAAGGCCAGACAGCAAAACATATTTTTTCAGAACTTATTATTTTTGACTGGAAAAGCAAAGTTTTTGGAAATTGCTGCTAAGTTTAAGCTAAACCTGTTCAGTAGTGATGTGTTATTTTGACCATGACATGGTGGCAGTACCTTAATGAGGGACTGCAGGAGGAAGGGGTTCAGGGAGAGGAGAGCATCCCGGGCCAAATTTTCCCTGAGCCAGTACGCTCAGCCTCAGATGTTGAGAGCGAGCGAGGAAGATTTATGCAAGTTGAGGGTATGTGTTTGTATCGGAAGAGAGTTTCTTCTCTAGGGTTTCCTGACTCTGAAACATTAGCGCTCTAATGCACCTTGATTCTCCATCCTCCTTGAAGTTTTAAATATCTGTCTTTTGGGCATGGTCTTAATAGACTGGGGCTTTAGGACCAGCCTCTCTGAGAAGCCAGCAGGGTACAAGGAGGGCCCTTGACACTGTTCTGACTTAATGCTAGACACATCTGCAGCTACTTGGGCAAAATTGACATTGTCTAGAGAGCAAAGCAATCACCTAGTACAGCATTACTGAGCATTTATACTTGAGCCATGTTACCAGACAGTAAATCTTGACCTTTAGGAGTTCAGAGATTAGATTTCTTTGCTGTAAGAGCTCGAGGTATTGTTAGACATTTGTTGCTATTCACAGCAGATTTCAGGGGTTACCTGTGGGTTTAATTCATAGCATCAATCATTTTTGGAAGGTTCTTCTAAAGCTGAGATAGCTTCAGATAAAAACCAGGATTACTTTTACATTTCCTGTTAGCAGTTGGCAAGAAACAAAAAGCAGGAGAGTAGAGGCAATGAAAGAGACCTAATGCATTGCTGTAAGTTTTTCTGTACAATAACTGGTTGCATAGAAATAAACAGAGTTTGGAGGGAAATAGCTGCCATATTGTGAACGAATGCAGTTATTCAAATAATATAATAAATGAAAAAGTAGCTATTCCAATGACATAATAAACAAAAAATAGAATTAAAAAATATCTTGGAGTTGAGTATGGTTTAAAGGAAACTCCTTTTAAAAAAGAGCAGACTTTCAAGATTTCTGATTTATAAAATACATAAAGTATTTTGTTAATATTAAGTACTGGAAAATTATTCTTGCTTATAATTTTACACAGACTTGAGAAGGAGAGGTTGTAAAGCAGAGGTCTGTAAAGCAGGTCTGTGAGCCTCCGTGCTGTGAATCCTTCCTTTCCGTGACAGCAAAGCAGTGAAGTTCAGAGCATTGCATATAGCATCAACTTGGGAATCCCATCTACTTTTTCATTGAGGTGGAAGGATCAAAATGCTTATTTATTTTTATTTTTTCTTCCCCTTACCCAAAGTTTGGAGTGAGTTTCGAACTAGCATTTTTTTTCTTTTTATCCTAAGCTTAGTTAACTAAAACAATGAAGGTTAGGGCTGTAAAGCAAGTTCAGGATTTCATTCAGATTTATCAAAGTTAAGTGCAGGTATTACCACATTTATTAAATGTAAAGCTAACGACTTAAAAGCAGTATGATGAAAAAGATGTTGCTGTAATTGTTAGCAAGAACATGTCCATGCAGTGGAGCAGCTGAAATGCAGTGTTAATCCTGGAGTACAGGCAGAGCAATCGGCTCTGAGAGAAGGGGCTTTCCGCCCTTTGCCCAGCTTGGTGCCGCAGTGCTGAGTAGAGCATAGCCCTTTGGGCAGGGAGAGCGACTGGAGAGTACGGAACGGGAAACTTTGAGCAGAGGGAAGAACGATTAAAGCGATTACTACCATGAAATGGTTCATTACAGAAGCCCTTTAAAATCCAAGGCTCCCAGCCCCTGAGGTTTCACTCTCTAGCGTTTTTAATCCTTTGAGGTAAGATTTTCCCCGAAGAAAGGAAGGGGAAGCCTGCCAAGTGGGAGGAGCTCAGAAGGGGCAGAGCCTGTTCTCTGATTGCTGATTGAAGTGCGTAATCAATATTATAGAACTTCCTGAAAAAATAATGAGCGCTTTCTCTTTCAGGCCTTATTAATAAAAGCCAGAGCCTCTGAAGTTATTTTGCCAGCATTTCTTCATAGGTAAACCTTACAATTGCTCCTGCAGTGCCATAATTGGCAAAAATACAGGAATGGGCTAGAACTGACCCAGCAACCTTCCCTAGAGCTGTTCCTCTTGGTTGTGCGTGTCCTCCCGAGTCCTGCATTGGTCACTAGTCTTTTTGCCAGTCTTTACTAGTCTTTTCTTCTACTTAACTCTCTTTAACCCTTGTTCTGCATCAATGTTTATCATGGTGTGTGATTCCAGTATCCGAGTATGTCATAGTTTATGTCGGTAGTGAAATGGTTAGGTAGGGCAGGGCTGTTTCCATTTCCTAAGTGGGAAATTGAGTTCCACTGTTTGTGACTGGGCTCCATTAGTGTGCTGGGATTCAGACCTCCACATGTCTTCTGAGTACCTGGGTCAGAATAGGAGATACCTGGGAGCTTGGACACAGAGAAAACAAGTATAAAACCAAACCCAGGTTTCTCAAGTCTTCAGCTAGCAGCTTAGTTTACCTTTGCTTCTTAAGGGAGGTCAGAAGTAGAGTCTCTGCATGTGAAGTAGGTGAAGTGCCATTTTAAGTGAAAGCACCAAAGGTCTTTGGTATGAAGGCCTGTGAAATGGGGATACTTCTTTGGGCTTTTAAAGTTGAAAAGTTCACTGCTTCTTTCAAACTGTAGACTTAACATAAGAAAGACTTTATTTTGATGTAAACACAAGAAAAAGTAGGAAAACATAATCTAATTGTGACTGAGTTTGCTACATGTCTGTAGAAGAAGTTTTTGGGTTGGTTTATTTCTTTGCCCCTTCTTCCCCAGGATGACAGTCTGGCTTCTGGTTGCAAGTGCGTGGTGTGCTGTGGTCACTATGCTAATTATTTTGTGTAATGAGTTAGCGATATATTTAGTGAAGAGTTCCCTCAGGAGTGTCCCAATCGGCTCAGATGGCCTCCTTGGGTGCCTGTGCTCGTAGGGCAGCTCTGGGCCTGGGCACTTGGCGAATCTCCCACTCCCCTTGCAGCCGGGTGTGCAGCAAATGGGCGTGGAGCCCTGGGCTGGGCTCCTGTGCCGCTTCCCTGGCCAGGCAGCRCTCTCTGCGCCTGGCTGTGAGCTGCAGCACCGTGCTTTACAAAACAGAGCGAGTCATCTGATTCTAAAAAGTTTACTTTTTATTAAAAGTTTATCTTTAGATTTTAGATCTTTATAGAAACTCAGCAGAGTTTCTTATTAAGCAGGTACCTTACCTTTGAACTCTTAGGTTTGTTTTGAGAGTGTGAAGAAATAGTGACCTTGTTGTAGCAGTCAGAAGGGCGCTGTTTTCTGAATGGTCTGAATGTCTCTCAAATGTATAGACAGAGGTTGTTGGATTGGTGCTTTTATGTGGCTTTTGTTTCTGAGCTGGAGTTGGGACCCAGCATACAGGCTGCAGAGCAAGTGACATGAAAAAATGGATAGTTTCAGCACAAGTTTCAGGACTGAACTCCACGCTTGTAGACAGCCATGTTATGGAAAAGAGAATTGTGTGCAGGGAGTGCTTTCAATATGTTGTACATTAATTTACTTGAAATAAGAATATCTTAGTTAGAATTAATACATTTTTGCTTATTCCACATGTTAGATGTAATACTTGAGCTAGTTAATTAGACAAAGGGTTTTTCTCCAGGCTTGCAAAACCTCTTCAGAAGTGATTTATTTTATAGATGGATTGTTTTAAAATTGACTTTTGTCTTAACAGAGAYATTTGCATTTCAAGTATTTCAAAGTGACTCTGTTGGAATTGCTCAAATTCTTCGCACTGCTCTCATTCAGCTAATCTCTGTGCTGCTCCCCTTTTACAAGATGTACTTAGGGTTCTTTTGTTGAGAGCATTGTTTTTCAGACTGCGCTAATGCATCTTTAATCATTCTTCTTCCTCTTTCTTATGCATCTGCTGTATAGTTCTAGGTGGAATTGCCTCTTCAGATTTTTTCTGTCTTGCGGTGGTACATTCAGGCTCAAATTGTTGTGCTCAGTAGTGCCACTGTCGCATTATAACAGGGAAAATGCTTCATCATGTGTTGTAAAATGAGATGAAATCTTCCGTGAGGAGCTGAGGGATCATGCTGGAGGAAAACATTCATTTTTATGTAGCAAGTCATTACACTGGAAAAGGAGACATTAAAGCTGTCAAAGTATTTTCAATGTATAATGCCRCTGTATTATGCTAACAAGTTGTGGTGCATGAGGTTTTTGGTATTGTAGTTTGCACAAGTATTAGACTTGGAAAAATCTGTTTGAATGTTTGCTTCCAGATTGAGTTAGCTAGTCAATAACAGCAAACATGGGCTTTAAAATGTTAATAAATTATTTGACAATTAAATAATTTGTTTTAATACAGTCAAATTGGGCACAGGCATTCTTTTCATGATTACTGTTTACATAGGTATGATCTTGCACAGTTATTAGTTCATGTTCATGTGATGCTGTGAAATATGGCAAACTCACTTATAATCTCACTGTTAATCAACAGCTTTGTGTTTACATGGTGGTTGGATAAAGAAAAAGGAGGTGAGAGATACTGAAGAAAATAAATCTATTTGGGAACTGAAAGACCGAATTGAAATAAGAGAAGCAACAAGAGTTCAACAACATAAAAGTTCAAGAAAGCTTGACAGTTTCAGACTCAGATTAAATCTGAAAATATCTCCTTTTCCTATGCTAGTTACTGCAAGCAGTTTTGAAATATTAGCCCCATCACAACGTATCTGTAAGGACTATTGTAAACAGGAAAGTGTTGTCTCTAGAGACCATTTGTGTGGTTATGAGACTGTGATTATGGTTTTGCTTTATGAGCAATGAGATTGACTGCTTGAGGTGGCCCTGGCTGTCCACAGCTTCCTGCAATGGCGAGTTCTTGGACTCAGCTTCCAAAGGAAAGGCTTGTCTGAGATGAGTAATGTGGTGTTTGGGAGCTGTAGGCTTTGGCAGTGTTTTCTGGTCTAGCTTTTTGTCTGGTGTGGATACAGGGCAGTATTAATTGAAGCCACCATCTAACTGAGTGCTAGACATAACCTTCTGGAGAGGGGAAAGGAGGAGAGGAGCAAGAAGTGGCTTCCTAAACTTCACTCTATATAGGATTCCCTCGAGAAAAAGRAGATGAGAAGTTCAGCTGTCTCTTGTCACCATACATGACAGTGAATCCTTGGACCAGAAACAGAGTCATTAAGTACTAGTAAGTTTGGTGAATGTTCTGTTTTATCCAAAGCCTTTTTGTCCCCAACTTTAACTGCAGTAGGATAGAACTTTCATAATCTAACATGAGAAGTGGCAGCAAGTCCACTGATGCACAGAAAGTGGAAATTGATGGATTATAGGGGGAAAAAAAACATCTCTTGGAATTTTATTGCCTGGCARATCACTGGACCTGAAGCCCTATTGCTGTGAGCAGTATTAATGAGACATTATGAATTACCTCCTGGCTTATCTACCACTTTAACTGTAATATAGTAATAATGAAATRTGTTCTGATTATGAGCAAGATTTTTGAAAGCCTTTTAAAAGTCAAAATATTGCTTAAAATCCTCCTTAGTGCTCATTTGAAAATGCATCCAATTCCAATTGTGTTTAGAGAACTAGCATGGGTAAACATTAGTGTCAGTAAAAGGTGCATCTTAAAAGGAGCCTGAAATCTTTACTTTCACTTCTTTTGTACTCCATGGTTTTTACTTGCTGTGCAGAAAAAACTCTCAAAAACTGATTTAATTTTTGAGGGAGTTGAGTTGCTGTTTAGCTCTGGAATAGCATAGTTAACAACAATTCATGCCTTGCCTTACTACCTACTGCTTCAGACCTTCTTGGAGGACAAGAGTGTGTCCCCAGGAGGTGAAAGGGCTTCCTGCCAGGGGTAGGAAAGAGTCTTTATTGGACCTGTTAAGCATTTATTTGAGTATCTTCGCTGTTCTTAAATTTTTGCAACTTTCAGGATAAATAAACATGCTATGTGCACATCTGTGTCACAATACAGAGTCTTACAGAGCTATCTCTGGGGCCGAGAGGCTAATTGATTCTCAGTCCTCTCTAATTCAAAGTTTTGCAATGAAGCTGTCTGTTACGTAGCAAAACTAACAGTAATGGGGATGGCAACAGGCGTTCTGTCATGGAGACCATCCACAGCAAGCGATATAGATGGGCTCCTTCCCACCAATGCTGTTAGTAATGTGTTAGTGCTCACCATGTATCAGACAGCACCTACACCAAGCTATTTTCCTCTAACAGTTCTTTCATTTAATGTTTCTTAGCTCTTCTCGCCCAGAATCTCTTCTCTCTCAGAATGTGGGTCATTTGGACCATAGATTCTGCAGGTCCTTACTTGGACTTTGCAGTAGGTGACCCTAGTAGTGATACCCAGTACCCATGGTTGTTTTCCAGGCAAGGTCTTCGTGCTCTGGAACTGCCCTTCTGTTTTAGTTGGGTAAGGCATCCTTATTTTTCTAGACATTAGTGGCAGTATGTGTACCATATTAATTGACTAAATACAGCATAAAGAATCCCACCATCATATGCTTATCCTTCAGGTAAAATGAAGTGCTGGAGGAAATGTAGTATTGATGCCAATAACCAGAGAATAAGTTACTGCTTGGTGATTCTCAAAGGAGTCTGGTTTGGGGGAGATCAGCCATACCGTCTACAGACTATCTGCTTCTTGCTCTTCCTTTGACTCTCTTTTCTGTATGAGACATATCAGAAGACATCAATCAGCCATCCAAGAGCCTGGCTTGGTAGCAAACTAGTCCATAAATAAAGCCCTCTGCCAAAGCACGGAAAATCCTAGGACTGGTGCAAACAAAACAATACAGAGGTATTAATTGCCTCTTTAAGAATATAAAACCAGGCTGCTGCTTGGAGCACTGCAGCTCTTTAGGATCTTTAGCTGCTAATGACCACTGGATTCTGAGGGGCTAGAGTTGTCTTCCCAATTATTTAAGAACCTGAAGCAGTCTCTGAGTGGTGATTATTAAAAAGAAAATCAAAGCAATGTGCTATTTTGTGCATTAAAATGATTGTTTTAAGACACTGTGTTTTTATGTAATTTAACGCTTAGAAAAATGAAGGCAAATTATATGTAAAATCTTGCATTTTCTTAATTTCTAAAGGTTTTATTTCTCATTTGGAAACATTTTGGTTATTATTTTGAAAAAATCTTAAAGGAGCCTTCTCTCAGAGGCAGAGAATATACTATTCCTTTATTTCTCTTTATGAGCCCCATAAATTTTAAAAAGCTTGGCCTACTGTGGAGAAGAAGCTGTGCTGAAGGACCTGTGTGGCAGTTGGCGCGGGCGTGCAGTGAAAGCGCGAGCTGGGCAGGACCCACGACCACTGCCGCTTCTGCCCGGCTGCGTGTTGGAGGCGGGTGGGTGCCAGTTGTCACCCTGCCTGGGGACTGGTGCCGGGCAGCCCAGCCAGTGCCTTCTGGCCAAGGCGAGTGGCTCATGACCTCCAGCTCCTTGTCATGCTGGTGGCCTCTGACCAACTGTTTACACCTATTGTTTAACACAGAAGCAAATAACAGCATTATAACTTAGGTTGAAACCATAAGGTCCAACCCCCTGCTTAAAGCAAGACTGGTTTCAAGGTTGCTGAGGGCCTTGTTCAGCCAATGTTTATGTATCTCCAAGGTGGCTCCTCAGCCTCTCTGGGCAGCAAGAGGGGTGCAGAAGAGCATTTCTTGTTCCCCAGCACTGAGAGGAGGCAAGAGCATCCTGTTCCACTGAGGCTGTGTTGATTGCGTCTGTGATTTTGCTAATGACATCAGAGAGTCTGGTAGTTGGAAAAAACAATTTTTAGCAAGTAGTCCCAAAAAGGGCCTGGCAAGGAGTTTTGGCCCAAAAGAGGTTTGAAGCTATGAGCGGGGCACAGTCTTGGCATTGCTGTGCTCRTAAAGCTGCAGCACCCGTATTCCTGCACCTTGGCAGAGCTGCATCCAAAAAGCCCCATTTCGTTGTGTGTTTTTTCATTTGCTGTCTGTTCACTGCCAATTAATATTTGTGATTTGCAACTGCCAGGGATTTAAGAAAAGTAAGTCAAAATACAACCAATTAATTAGCTAGTTGATAAGGTTAAAGGTAAAGGTGATTCTGACTTGAGAAAAAGATAGTTGGGAGATGGAGTATGTTAAATATTTATCCTAACCCGTATTTTTCAACCCTGAGTTTCTGCTGCACTTATTAAGGCTAAGTGAAGTCAGTAGCATTTKTCTGTAAAAGCAGTAGTGTTTTTCTTGTTTGTTTTGTTTTTTAATCCCCTATTTCCCCACAGTACAGATTTTAAATAGTAAGGAGGTCCATCTTTCTGTAAGGGTGGAGAAGAGGGAGAACAGCAGCTCTCCTGCTTTTTCCTTCAGTGTTGCAGCCGAGGCAATCACCCCACATCCAAATGAATAATTAGCTGAACTAATTACCAGCCTTGAAATGAATTCACACTCCTTTTTTGCCTGTGACAGTATCAAGGATAACAGGTGTTGAGAGTGCCTTGAAGGGACAAAGATTAAAGATTATTTCATTATCTGGATTCCTTTAGGCAGAAAAGTCTTGTATTTCATCCTGTCATGCATAGAAAGGTCTAAGCAGCATCTCATCCTGCTCATGCTTTGGCAGTTTTGGGGCCGAGCTTTTGACAGAGAGTGAATATTGTTTAATCTGGGAGAATGATCTGTCCTTGAAAACTCAGCAAACTCTCTCTCTCTGCACAGTCGAATTCCTTCTTAAAGCCCTATGCAAAAGTGAGTAAGGATGCTGCAGAGATAAACAGTTGCCTTTATACAGAGGTTTAAATTAATTAGGAAAGGAAGTATTTGAACAATTACTTTACCTGGAGATTTGCTGATGAAATACTGTGCAGGTTTCAGACTCATTGTTTCAATATTTGGAAAGAAGTATGGTGAAGAATGTTAATAAGATTTCTTCTTCTAGGTGCTCTTAGAGATTTTTACTGTTTTGTTACCGCTGTGCCTAGAGGCCAGACTGCATCAGGGCAAACATCCATATGTTCTGTAGCAAACAGCAGCCCTTACTTCCTTTCTGGAGGGCTCTGTTAGAAACAGCAAACTCTCCCATGCATTATAACCTGTTCTCAGCTGGAATTCTGCTATTCCAAATATTCGAGAGCTATTTTAATCACTACCAAAGTTTTTTTATTTATTTTATTTTACAGCAGTGATTTGCTGGAAGGCATAATATCTCAAAACTGCCACTAGATTGGAGTATGTTCTCATTACAGACTGCAGAATGTACCTGCATTGTATCTATGGCATACCTCTGAAAACTAAGTTTTACTTTTGCCTCCTACCTATTTTTATGTAAAACTCCATTGTAATCTGAAAGATTTTTTTTTTCCTAGCTGGTGTGTTTGGTAAGTGATCAATCTTTTGGTTTCCCCTATTTTATTTCTTCCATCAGGATGCCAGTATTTGCATGTTTAGGTGTTATGGGTTTTTCCAGTTCCTGATACTTTACTCTTGCTTTTCACTGAGCTGTTTGTAGCTGTGATTTTTTTATTGTTGTTTTCTATTCTGTATTTCTTAACTACAATTTATGATCCACCAGAGTTGAAGCAAGTGACCTTAGAAAAAAGGTATGTGTCTTCAGTCCCAGTGGACCTCAAATGGTTCTTGATGACAGTCCCCATAACATTGTGTAGGTCAAAGGCCTGTATGTAGTCTATGTCTTGTAACTTTACCGTTCCTGCAAAAACCTACATCATGATGTTATCCAGGGCCTCTCACTCTTTCGAAAAATGTTTGATGCTGGTAATACAGTTGTGCAGTGCTGAAATACATAGATGCCTGTTACTCTAAATTGCACAGCATTGTTTTTAGGAGTTCTCTGGAAGAATCAATGGAAAGAGCTTATTTTGAAAAGCGAAACTACTAATTTGATCTGGCCACAGCGGAGGCTGTTTGCTTAAGAGTATTGTGCACGTTTGCAGTGCATTTTCTGAGTGGTCAACCTGCATGCGAACTCTTCTGCTGTGGACCAGCATTGCCAAGTAAAGAAATACTCTAATTCTTTCTCTTGTTTTTGACAGTTGTTTGTATTTTCCTTTCAGCCTTTATGGAAAATCTGAGATATTTCATTATATGCTTTACGCTAACAGCTAGCCGGTTAGACGTATGCCTGTATTTCTCTCTGTAGGATTATGAGTGCATAACCGTAGGCATGGACTATCAGGAAACAAAAAGGCTACACAAGTCCAGTTACAGATGCAAAACTGGAAAAAAAATGCTTTCCTATGAGACATGAAATGTGCGTGCTTTCTGCCAAGGTGGCAACAGAAGGAAAATTGTGGCACGTGAAGATTAGTCAGATGCTTATGAGCAGGTTAAGCTCAAAAGAGGCTGGAGTTGACTCCTCTTCTGATTCCAAATAGTTTCTTCATGCCTAATTATGCTTCCCTCTGCGTTTCATGTAGTGTAGCATGAAGACTACTTTTGAAGATGTATGAGGTTTTTCTTCTTTACTTTTTTTTTTCCTATGGTTATTTAAGAAAACCCTACATAATTAATTCAGGCCATAAATATTCATCATTAATTTATCTTTTAAGTATGAATATGAAGTATACTTAGCTGAGAAAAAAACCCAGCTACATTAAAATATMAAATTGTAATAAAAAAGGTAAGGGTGAATTGGGCCTGTGAAACTCCTTGCCTTTGCCAGGGAGTAACTTAGGTGAGCAGGGATATTTTGTATTCCAGAGAACCCACAGTTCTTGGGGTTGGGGTTCTCAGAAACCAGTCTCTAATGAACATATGTTGAAACTTCTGAAAAAAATGAATACTGATAACACTTCAGTCCGAAAGGTCAAGGACCTACTCAAACTTTACTGAATGTTGCTTTTCAAGGAATAAACTGATTTGTCTTTCCAGAGATTATTTCTTCACCTCTCACAAGATGCTCCCTTAGAGTTTGTGACTCACGCTTCATGGTGTTTTTTCCTTTTTTCTTTTTTTTTTTTCCTCCACTCTGCCTCTGTAATCTGATGTAATACACACCAGTGGCATATTAAAGAAAGGTCAAATTGTGCAGATGTTTTTGCAAAACCTGTGAACAGTTACAGTTACTTTGTGAGGTGTTTGCTCAAGAACTGTAAAAGCAAACCTTAAATTTTAACAGTAGTCATAGAATTACATTATTGTAAGTTAGGTAAATAGGATAGGAAAAAAAAAAACCCCTTTTTAACTTATCTTTCTTGACTGAGTAGGGCAGTGGAACTCCTCTACTGATTAAGGAGACCACAGAGAAAGATGCAGAAGTTGGAGGTGAATTATGGTATTATCTCATGCTGCTTATTTACAGAGGCTCCTATGAGGTGATGGAGAGTCTTGATGTGTTGGTAGGGCTGAATCTGGATGATTTTGAATGGCTGCAGTGCAGTTCATGCAAACAGGTTGAAAGTGCTGGAGAATCTAGTGATACTTCCTAAAAAGTGCAGAAGAAAGCTGTCCAACTCTCCAGGTTCCGCCAGGAGCTGGACACATGCCTGATGGTAGTCTACATGATGCAGTGTTCATGTGTACGTGCCCCTCTGGGAGAGTAGAAAGATTCTTCCAGTGTCACTGTAAAAGATATTTAGCAGTTATATGCAATTCAAAGCCTAAAACTCCTGTTAGTGACATTAATTGTACTTCCCCAAATTCCCATTCTTAAGGATTTTAATACTCATTATTCAAGTGGAAAAGTTGAGGTCCAGATTCTTCCAGGTCCAAAGCCTGCCATTAGTGATTGGCACTGAGGAAGAAGAGTACATCTGGGCTGGTTTCTGCAAGGAGCTGCCATCTTCAGCTGCAAGGACGTTCCCAGCAGACCAGGATGTTACCAGGGGAGCTTGCTTGGCTGGTCTCTGCATTGTGTAGCTGCATTCCTCAGCTGACACCTGCTTGTAATTCATTAAACAGACGCACAATGCAGATATCTTTTAAGAAGGAAATGGAGCATGCAAAGAACTAAGGTAGCGTGTTGATGAGGCTGAAGCTATTTTGAATAAGAACAAACACCCTTAGGCTTTCAGGATTTTAGTAYGGAATTTTGAAAAACATCAAAAGGGACAAAAGTAAATACTGGTTTTGTAGCTATAGACACTTTAAATTTTGTTTAACAACGGCAATATCCATTCATTTGGATGTTGCACATAGTGTGATTTCCTTAGCTAGATAAGACTTGGCGGTATAACAGAATCTGACTTATTGCGTACAATGTAGGCAAGCCAACATCACATTAGTAGAAGTAACAATGGTTCCAGAGTATTTGCCTTTACTGTGCTCGATTTTTAATGTTTTGCTTGCACAAAAAATGTATGAGCTAGAAACTCAATATATTGCAATTATCTGATAGGTTGCCATGGGTGGTGAGTGCCTCATGCTTTTTCTGAAGTTTTTATACTTTCTTCTACATGTCTGTTAGTGCAATGTAATAAATGAAACTTTTGGCCACTTGTGATTTATGTGTTTACCTTTTAAAAATACACAGATTTTTTTTTTTTTTTTTTTTTTTTTTTTTTTTTTTTTTTTTTTTTTTTTTTTTTTTTTTTTTTTTTTTTTTTGTTATGGTGTTACGAGCTATTTTTCATCCTGATCACTAATGAAAGATTTATGCTTCCAGTAACAGAATTTGACAAGGTTAATAATTTAGGATTGTTGACAGCTTTTCAGTGAAAAAAAGCATTTTTCCCTAGGTAAGAGCCCTATTAGTGTCTTATCAAGTTGATCTGATGTTACTTCTCCATAATGTTTCAGTGATTCCTCCATAGGACATAGGCTGAGGTTCCATACATTAGAAGATGCAATATGCAGAYCATTGTCTGTCAATTCTGTGTGTAGAACATTGACAGGACAAAAGGGTGAAGGTTTCTTACCACTGCAGTACAGCTGGAGAGTTCAGCAGCTCATTAAGAAATCCACTTGGCATTGTTTGTTTAAGGTTTGGCTCTCATGTTGTGCTTTCATTTAATATCCAGTAGCAATGACGCTACATGAGATAAGAATGTTTTAACAAGAAGTTTCAAAAGATAAGAATTTATATCCATCTTCAGTGTGTTCCGGAGTGCCTTGTGCTGCCTTTCAAGGTCAGTTGGTTCAATCCTTGGACAGAGAATAAAAACAAGAAGGGGGAGAGAAGCAGGAACCCAGCAGGATCAACCTCTTCTCCATCTCCTGGACTCAGCACTGTTAGTCTCAGCTTGAGTAGCAGGGATAAGAGGTAGGGGAAGAAGTCCCCCTCTGCTTCACACAGGTGCTGCCATTTGTAGGAGAGCAGGGCTCACTGGAGTGCAGTTTCATGAGCGCTTAGGAAACAGCTGTGATTTGAACAGCTACTTAGACAAATTGGGTCCAAATTCTGTGAAGGCAAGTGGGAATAAAACAATTGCTGTCAGCAAGGTTTTATCTTGAAGTTTCTAGAAATGACGACCAAGTTTGGTGTAGTTTCCCAAAGAATATATCTTTCTCGAGCATCTTACATGAGTTTAGGTTAAAAGACTATTAAGAGACCACAGTTTTGAACTGAAGCTGCTTAGTGTCTCCAGTGTGATCCTAATTACAGTATTTATTTAGTCATCCAGAGATTATCTAGGCAAACAGGGATTTTTACCACACACAAAAGTACCTGAAAAGTTTTGGTCAGACAGCTCCCTTAGATCCTAGAGAAGAAACTAAGCTTTTAGAAGAGATGCGTCCGCTTCTCTCCTTTGCCAGGTGATCAGGGATCAGTAGTAAAGTTCAGGTCTCTAGACAAGAAAAGACTAAGCTTCTCAAAACTGGCACTGCCCATCTCATAGGGAGTTCTGATAGCTGCACGCCTGTTCCCCAACCAGAGCAAAAAGACTAAATACACATTAGTGAGAAGTAGATTACCAAGCAATGACTGGAAAATTTCTATTTACGATGTGGTTTGAGATGCTTTTGTTTAATTTACCAGTATAAAATTCCACTCAACTTTTTGTATAAATGTTAATGGCAGTTTCAGTAACTCCTGCTTTTTATAAAAGAGAACAATTCTTTGCCCTTCTGTCTACCTTTGTACTATAGGGAAATTGTTCTCTGTAACAAATCCATGCAATTTGTTCAGCAACCAGACCTGTTTCTAGCACTCTGAAGAAGTGATGCTGCTGGACATCTGTGTGTGTCAAGTGCCTGTCTGCAGCTGCAAAGCGATCCAGATCAGGCATGGGCCAGGTTCTTCTCATTAGCTTTAAGAAGTGTTTTTTATGAAGGCAAACAGGGAGTTGTTCTGTGTTAAACTAAACTAAGCTTGTCAGGCGTTCGTGTGTCTTTCGGGTGCAGTATTTGTGGATGGTGGGACTTTGGTGTGCTTTGCTCCCAAACCCAAGTGCCTCTGGATGACAGTGAAACCCTCCCAGAGAGGGATGGAGAGGTATGTGAGCATCTGCAGGTGTGATGGCTGGAGAAGAGGAGGAGCCCCCTGAAATTAAACCGTATTTAATGCAGATAACAGTCAAAGGAAGCCCGTACTGCTTAGGGAACCTATCTGGTCAGACTTGAGCGTGAGAGCTTGGTAGACTTGGGCCTAGGGTCTGGGGAGGCCCATGGAAATAACTATTCCGTGTGGTTGCCGTGAACCGGCTGGTGTTCCTGTCTGGTCTGTCATTTTAAAGTAACTTTATAATTGAAAGGGCCTATGGAAAAACTAAACATAGTTGGTGTAAATATTTTTAAATAAAAAAAAATCTAGGGAATAGATAAAGTTAAGTTGTGCAAAGCTTGGACATTTTAAAGAGAGGTATAATTCTTTTGATGAATAGGAAATGTGTTAGGAAATTCTGGTTAATTATTAATCTTTTGAAAAAGGAACTAGAAATATTAATATTTTATACCACAGAGATATATTTATATAAAATCATTTTGTAGTTGGTTAGTTAGCTGGTTAGAGTACAGCTTCAAACAATCCACAGAAACAAGTGAATCCTCTTTTATCTCAAATATAATTAGCCATTTAAATGTCTTGGGTCAATTTATTAACACTTTATTCATCGGGGTGTAACTTTTATTAGGCTTTATTGCTATCAGAAATTATATCCTACACAAATACAATAGAGATTTAAATGTTCTGTAGAATGAGCCAATGCTTCCTGACTTTATTGCACAGTATTGTAATGAACCTTGACCAGCTGTAGATTTGATAAGTGTAAAATATTACTGCTTGCTGCTAATTTTGTTCCTTTTTAATGACTGATAATCCATGTCGATTTAGTGTGATAGTCACAATCCCATACTGTTTTCCTGCTATAAATGTGATTGTAACAGGAGCCATTAAGTGCGTCTGCATAATAAAATTAGTCAGGGAAGGTCTGTATATTGTTTCCAGGTCTTTGAATTTTCATTATAGTAGTGGAACTTGTTAGACTGTAAAGCTTGATGGTTGCCAGCTTGGATGAGCTTTTTGCTACTTCGCTACCAACAAAGGGGTAATGATGCTGCACTAAGAAGTCTGTTTCTACTGTTCTGGAAAATTCATCATATATAAACACAGGGTATAATTTGGGGGAGAATGAGAAAAGTGCCATAGGTGAAGGAGGAGGAAACTCATCTGGCCAAGGAAGTATTACAACTCCATAAGTTTAAAAAGACAAACTTGGCAGCTGTGTGTCCACATGAGAAAGGCAGTTGCCACATCTGGCAGTAGTCCTGCAACACTGATAAATCAAACGTTCACGTTTGCCCATGTGCCATGGTGCAGGCCGGATCATAGCGAGGAAGCTGGGTGGCAGCAGCCTCCCTTCCTTTCATGCTCTGCCCGACAGCACCCAGAGCCACCTCCATAAAATGAGCTGCTGTGTTAGTCATGCTAGGAAATGCATGCTTAGAGTCATGCTTCAAATGACAGGAGCTTTGCATCTTGTGTAATTTGAGGGTTTCTCTCTCTTTGGTTTCAGGCTTTTGGGTCTGAAGTGGAAATGTTTTTACAAGCAAAGATGAACTCTAAGAACAATCAAAAATCATTTTCTGTAACTTTCTGGAGGGTATTTTTTTTCCCCCCTTAACTGAATAGTTATGTGGTAGCAGTAGATTTCTTGGCAGAATGGCTAAACTGAAACTGTGCCCACCATCTGGGTAGAATCTCAAAAGAAACTATTTTGCAGTAGAGCAGGTACATTATTGGCTGAATTGCTCTTGTTTGACTTATTTGACTGTATAGACAGGGTTWATTAAACTTGTCTCATTTGATAAAAGACTGGAAAAATCTTTTTTAGTAGGTTTTGGGAAATTCCAGAGTTATGCAGTGGCTGTCCTTGGAGTTATTTCCAGAAGTTCACTATTTCCAGGTCCAGTAGCTCTGTCAGTCACAGGGTTTCTGTGTTGAGGACTCAGTCTGCCAGCCAACCCTCCTTGAGTCGTGTTCAGCACAGCAGGTTGGGAAACTTCTGGCTGGTACAGGGCTGCTTTGTGCCAGAGGACAAAATGCTGAGAGACCAGTTGACTTGTACCAAATATCTGAAATTTGAGCAATATCGGTGGGAGGTTGAGAGATTATTCAGCACGTGAGCAAACTAGTGCATATACCTGTACTCGGGCTGTTTCATCAGCCTTCCCCGGGGACTCTGTGGGAGAAGTTCAGTAGCYTCCTCCTTTGTGCCTCTATAGCAGAAAGTCTTTTGGATGGACTGCTCAAAGTTATGAAAGAAGACACCTATTCACTCCACCAATTAGTCATTCAAGCTATTGGTATAAGTTCCTGGGATCCCTATCAATTCTTTGCCAGATGAAGATATCCCATATAGATTTAACTCTGGTCTTTTGCTCTAACTCAGCAAGAACATTAATACAAAAGCTATTCCTTGCAAATAAATGCTGCACAGATAGAAAGAAACGCTGTGCAACACCCAAGCCACGCGCTGAACTTCAGACAGATGAGATGCACACATGTGCTGACTGAAGTTTAGGAGGCAACTTAACAGATGTACAAAGCTGTAGATCAGAGGGGATATAAAACAGTTAAACTTGCTGAAAGGCACAATGTGTCACARTCTAACAATTACATGCATTCGAAGCCGACAGAAGAGGGAACACACGCTCAGCTATGTGCTCTTGGCTGTAGGCATGCCAAGAAGATTATAAAAATGCCACGCTGTGAWATGTTGCCCTCCTGCCTGAAAGGCTACCATTAAGCTGCTTATTTACTGCACCTATCCAGGCAGCAGTGCGTTGCAGAGTGCTACCTGTCTTCTTGTTGGATAAATTAGTTGGGGATATCACAGGCTTATTGCTGCCTATTGTTCAGTCTGAGGAAGGTGGGAAGCGATGAAAGACACTGATGTGACCTTGTAATGTTTTGTGAAAAATAGGAGATACTTTTTCTTCGTAGTCAGTGTCACAGTTGGTCTGAGCAGGACAGGTTGTGTTAGTTTAGGCTCAATTAGAAAGGGCAACATATTAATGCAAGTAAAAATTTATCTTATCTGTATATTAAAAAAAGTGGGGAGGAAGAGAAGACATGGAGGGGTGAAAGATGGGAGTGGAAGGAAAGAACATGTCACTAGAGGTTTGCATTCTCTTTCTGGCCTTGTAAATTAGTGCTGTTGTTTGAAAGGAAATCTTCAAGAGTACACACAGAAGAGCTTGGCCACCCCTTCAACTGGAAACTRTTTTTATATAAATTGTTTTGCTCTCATATTTTTCTGGAATATGGAGCTGTGAACTTTATATTAGTGATAACAGAAATTGACAAGTACAGCATTAAAAAATAAACCATGCAGCCCTACAGGCTTAATTATGGAGTGAGCAGGAAGATAGACACAGAAAATCCTGTTTCAAAATTTTACCTCACATAATATAAATAAAAGATTATATCTTCCACTGGTAGCCTGTAGATCAAAAGGATAATATAAAATGACTACCCTGGTATTTATTTTGCCCTCATTATGTGTATAGATAAACTATACATTTCTCATTTGTTACATCTTGTAGATATACACAGTTATAGATATTTAGATAGGTATTTATAGATACATGGTTATATGAACATCTGTTAGTATTTTTGCATTTTCATATATTCATTGGAAATAGATGATTTTTACTTGTTGAAATGTGAAAATATAAACCACTTCTTAAAGTATTTAAATCACATAGTAAAATGAATATAAATTAGGCAAGTAAAAATAGTAACTATTGATAGCAATTCATTTAGCARTTGTGTTTCTGAAGACAGAGACATGTTAGATCATCACTGCATATCAGACRCTTTAATTATGACAACATTTATCGTTACCCTTTTATCTTCAGTTTGGTACCGATTTCATATTTAGACAATAGCCCGAAGCTGTAAAGGTACCATAATTTAAATACATCTGTCTTCACCTTCAGGGACTGTGCGTGCTGAGCTGATTATTTTCATTGCTCTTTTGAAAAGTTTCAGCGTGTTAAGTTTGGATAAGGCATTCCAGAAGGATTTCACTTTCCTGATGAACCTTTGCCAACTGAAGCCATTTTAGGTGGCTTAGGCATAGTGGATTGCTGCCAAAAGTTGGCTCTTTAATAGCAGTAATCAGTAACTATAATGTAGCTGATGATTAMATAAAACATGCACAAAACCTGTGTTAGATTATTTGAAGTGAAGGTCTGAAATGTTCTGCATTTCCAGCTATGTTTTTTCTACTGCTGTCAAACAAAGGAAGAGGATGTTAGCTAGAAGTAGTAGCTGCAACATTCTCCTTCCTTCTTTCTTTGAGCCACTTTTTTGATCAGCGTTGAATGACAGTATAAACATTGAGAGAATGATGAGCAGTATTTAGCCAAAAATAACAAAAAGTCACTTTTAACAGGAAAAGAGAAGCCTCATGTGAAGTGTTGATGATTATTAGCACCATTTAATTAAGGGCCATTAAAAAAAAAACTTCCGTATTTTTCCTTGCTAACTTTCAGAATGCATGGTGCCCTCAATTATCATAARAACGCCAGGCTGTAATATACAACCTTGTTGTAAGGGTTGGGAATAACTGGGAATACTAAATGGGAATAATTTGGATTCCATACATGTTTGGCCATGATTTAGGATCATTACATGGAAAGCCATACGTGTGACAGCAGTCCTGTTAGCAGCTGGGATGGTAGCTTGAGTGGAGCATTGCTGATGTTGGCTTGCAACACTGAGTCCTCTTGGAGTTTTAACTGGCAATTGTATTTCATTATAGTCAGTCATAATGTGAATTGACTTGATTCCTTAAAGTCTAAATCATTTTTAACATTATTATCCCAGCCTTTCCTTCCCTGTCACTTCTTTTAGCTCTTCCACGCACACTTGTTAGTTTTACATAGAAATTGCATAATTATTGCAGATATTAAAGGAGTATTTTTTTAGCCAACAGTCCTGAACCAGATTTAGTATAGAAGACACTATAAAATATGTAATTGTCTTTAATTTGTTAATTTCTATTATGGCTGGAGTTAGTCATCTTTCCGACACTGTTGTAAACTTAATGTTACATCATCATGATAATGCATGAGAAGCAAAAAAAGAAAGAGAGTAGCAAAAGTCAGTCAGCTGCTAATGTGCAGCTAAAGCTTTTCCCTAAAATACTCATAATCTAGAGCTAACATCAGCAGCTGTGATGTGCCAGCACAGCCAGGCGACGGCTCTCCTCCCTGTCAGAGGAAAACAGGATTTCCTCTGCAGGATCTTTTGCTCCCTTTCCCTGGTCTTTGGAGGAGGAGGATGTGAGAATAAATATGGCTTCATCATGTCTCATCCCTGACTTGTGCCTGTCTCCACAGTGATGGGATCCCACTACCAAACTCCAGTCATGACTCCTCTGTGTGCACTGAGGTAGTGCTTGCTTGGTAAGTTTTTTTTCTTTTCTTTCTTTCTTTTTTTTTTTTTTTTTTTTTTTTTTTTTCCCCCCCCCCAAAATGCTGTATACTTCATGTGCCTGTGAAATGGCTTCAAAATGCATTTCTTGCTGCTCCAGGTAGAAGGCACCACTACAGCACATCTCTAACGTAGTGCTGAAATGTTTGAAATGTGCATGTTTTAGAGTCCCAGGGGACTCTAAAACACCTTAGAGCCTCCTAAGAATCACCAGTATTGCCAGTCTGAGCAGTACATAAGTACATCTCTAGAATTCTCATGAGGCTCGATGGCATGAGTCCTGAGATACTTGGGTTTATGCTAGCTGCTGTTTGAGAGTGAGACTTTTATTTGAGACATTTAGTCATTTGGTTTATTTAAAAAAAAAAGTGATAAAGAATGAGACATGCACTTATTGTAACTCTGATGGAAGAACCAAATCACTGCTCTTGCAATTCATAATTACTGGCAAATCTGCCTTAAATGTATAATTAATCTTGAGTATGTAAGAAGTCTGACTGWTGTGAATTAAACTGCTCGCACACTCATGTACTCGCACGCTCAGAATTAGTCATGCGCTTGGCTACCCTGATTGGGCCCACTGGAAATGCACAACGTTTCTGATAGGTCACCCTGGGCTCAGGAGAATCATGCTCTGAATTATGTTCAGCCAGGGTTAAAGAGAACAGAAATAACACTTTTGTGCTGAGAGAAATTCATGCAGATGTCATTTGTAATAGCAGGAGCAAGCACCCATGAAGTTCTGTCACACTGCAGTTTCTTGGGATGTTCATGCAGACCCAAAGCAAGCAGCCTAGGATGACCTGAAGATGATTCGTTCAAATTTAGAGAGGTCTTTTCAATTGAGAGTGTGCAGGAGAAATGAAGTGAGCTCTGCAGATGGGAACAGCAATCATTTGAGGAGACTTGCAGCGCTAATAGGTAAGATTTAAGTAGACTTGTGTTGTGTGTACCAAAGTGTGAAATACCAGCTAGCTGCACATTCCCAAAACAAAGGGATGCAAGAGAGGGCGGAAGGTGGGAAAATCCCAGAGGCTAGAAGAAGGTTAGCACTGGAACCTGTGGAAACCTCAGAGGTGACTAGGAGGGCAAAAAAGAACTGACCAGAAGTTTCATAGCGCTTTGTGACAAAGTTTTATTATTGCTATTGCTTTAACCTAAACCTGCTAATAAGTTGCACAGACAGATTCTTCAATCACTGAAGCTGACTGAGAAAAAGGCTTTCTGGAAAAACAATATAATTAAGAGCTTGGAGGGTAGAGTGTTGGTCAGAAAATTAAAATCCGATTAAGAAAATTGGAATTCRGTGTGGGTTTGCTGTGTGATAATCCTACAACATTTTGTGCCTAATTCTACTAGAACTATCTTTGCTAATTAAAACATTAATACATTGTTTTGTTACTGTATTTGACAGCTAGGCCTAGGGAATATTTTTTGTGTAAATTACATACTGTAGTATTTTCTATACAAGTTATAYAGAAATATAGTATTCTATAGTATAGAAATATAGTATGTGTAGCATTTTCAGTACAGGTGTTTTTTCTATATACATATGTTCTGTATCTTTGGTGATGTAAAAGTATACATGCATACTGATCTTCAGTTAAATCAGTGGTTATTGCTTAAAAAAACTTATTATTCTGGTTGAACAATCAGTAATTCTGATAAAGAACTAAACCACTGCAATTTAATGTATACTTTAAAAATAACTAAAAATTGCTGTGATACCAAGCTGAAGAATATCTACAGATTAGGCTTTCTCTGAAGAGAAGCCATGCGAGGCTTTGCCATGCAGAGCATCTTTCTCCAGAAAGATGGAGGCACACTTCAGGGAGATAGTGTCTGTATACAGAACATTTTATACTTTATTTCTTTTTA
The DNA here is from genome assembly GCA_003342815.1 of Eudromia elegans. Taxonomy (NCBI): domain Eukaryota; kingdom Metazoa; phylum Chordata; class Aves; order Tinamiformes; family Tinamidae; genus Eudromia; species Eudromia elegans. The sequence continues at coordinate 4,591,442 of PTEX01000021.1, read as the reverse complement.
GCTGCAGCTGTTCAGAGCATAAGTCCATGAGACCTCAGCAAAAGCCATTCAGAATATTTAGATTCTACCGAAAACTGGAGGTGGTTACAGTTATTAAAGGTAGGTTTGGTTTATCCTACTTTGTGTTAATCTAGATTTGGCACTCTCTTGTGGCTTGTGTGAGTCCTAGGAATCTTTTTGGAGTCTTTGAAGCTCTGAGAGTGCAGAATTAAAGAAGAAAAAATGTTTGCTAAGATTGTGCTTTTGTGAATTTTTTTTCCTCACAATCCCCAGCAGGTGGCAAATAGTGCCTGGCTGAGTTTGGTAACCAACATCTTGTGCAGCTCAAGTCCAAATCCACAAGAGCTTATGTACATACCAGCAAAATACCTGGCTTTCGGAGTCTTTCAGGCACTGTAACCATGCAGGCCTGCTATGTTGTTAAGGCATTGGTGGCCTTTGGAAAATCTCCAGTAGGTTATGCATGAAATCCTCAAATGCTGCTCACAAGTGCACAGTTTGTATCCTGATAGGGGCATGCCAGCACAACTGGCAAGGAGGAAGTGAGGTAGCAGGTTGCTGTACACGAGGAAGGGGCAGCGAAGCAGGCAGTGGCCTTGTCCTCACCCATAAGGGACAAGGTCCCACTGCACCCAGCAAGACGAGCAGAGCGAGTGCAGCACCAGTAACCAGGGACTGCCACCACAGGGGTGTGGACAGGCCAGAGCGAGGAGGCAAGGGCAAGCATGGAAGCCCCGTCGGTGTGGGGCCGGCCTCAGCACTGCCCTGTCTGCAACCTAGCGCAGGCTGGGGCCGAGGACAGGGCTCTGAGCTGAAACTCAGCACCCAAGTGGAGAGGGGGCTGAAGCCTCTCATGGCTCTTCCCCTGCAGTAAGCCCAGCATTGTGGCAGAGGAGGAAAAGGTTGTGGACCTGGTTGAGGCACTCAGCACCATGCAGATTGTAGGTAACCTTTCAAATAAGTCCTTTTTGACTTGACTTCTTGTGAAGAATCTCCCCATRTCTTGGGGAGGATTAAAACAACCTGGAGGTACTTCTGAAAAATTGAAGGAGTTTTAATAGGATAAGTGTTTAGAAAATTGTATGAGCTAGTGTTGCGTTGTTTTGGCTTCAAACCCGCTTCCATCGAGTAGTGCATGTTGTGACTTCCCTTTGGAACTGAGCAGATTTGGAAGATGCTCCCTGGCAGCCAACACCAGCCGTGCAGTGGCTTTTTCAAGCCTGACAAGTTGACTTTACAGGAAGAAAAATGGTGAGATGAGGTCAGCTTGGCTCCAGCCTACTGACACTTTATCAATATTGTATTGGCAGTCCAGTTACTGTGAAAAACAAGGACATTATGTAGCAGTTAGGAGTTAGAAAATAGGTTGTTCATTATGTTACATGCCATCAGTCAGTGTATTGAGTAAACTCAGACTCTGCTTGTCTGCTGCAATTTCTCTCAAAAGCCCTAAATGTGTCTGTGGTTTAACATTTTAAATGTGGCTCAAATTAAATTAACAATAAATTAAAACTATTAGGTTTTTTAATATGAAATAATTTAGTAGAACATTAGAACATTTTTAAAACTCACATTATTATAACTCATGTTGTTTTAATTCTAATTATGGTAATTAAATGATATAGTGATTATTGAAAAGATGAATGTACGGAACAGCATTGTTGCAGAAAAGCCAAACCCAATGAATGTATTTAGCGTGCTGAATTTAGCTCAATTTGGAGTTTATTGAAATAATTTAAGACAATGCCTTTAGGAAGGGATTTATCAGTGATAATGTTGCAGATGAAATTAATTTGTAACAGTTTCTTTGATGAAATACTGCTCTTTGTGTTTGCAGTATACTTCCAGCAAGATCTATTTTGTGTTGTATCCTAATCAGCATTCTGCAGTATTGATCCATGTCTTTCACATTCTCAGTGTTTGTTTTGCTATATAAACTCAAAGTTTGAAAGRTTGTGTTGCCTATCAAGTTGTCTGTATTATTAAAGGGATGTGATCAGCCCCATTCCCCAGTCTTAGATCTTAGTTAAGTGATATCCTTTAATACACAATAACATTATTATATCACCTGGTGCTGGAAAACAGAGTATTTTAACACAGGACCAGGTTGAGGTCAACATTTTCGTGTAAGAAGGGAAGATGAGTCTTACAGGACTGGAACAACAATTAAGAATTTTTTTTTTTCATTCTGATTCCTCTGTATATCAAGCTGTTTTTCTTAGATAAAGCTTAAAAGTTTTAGCTCTATCTAGTGGCTAATTTGAAGTCTAGTGAAGATAATTAAGTGCATTCACCTGAGGGAGATTTAAAAAAAAAAAAAGAGGGAAAAATGAAGTCTTTTTATTCCTTCTATTTGCTTCTGAATGGCAACAAATGCACACCTTTTGCAGATCTTTCGAAGGCCTGAATGAACTACCTGCATGTTAAATAGGATGCACCATCCTGAGGGGGAAAAAATCAAGTTTTATGTCACATGTACTTTGCATTTAAGTGTAAATAACAGTGTTCTAGGGAAGATTTTCTTACTTGATCTTTATTTTAATTAACTGTCAAATGTGGGATGTTACTGCCAGTGAAATGTTTGTATGTGCCAGACACCTTTATATATGTGTCTTAATATCAGTTGCCCCTTCTCTGCAGAACTTTTGTGTACTTGTACTGCTAGTCCTTTGGTGTGTTATGTACATGACTTAAAACAGAGGTGTCCTTTTTTAGTAGATAGGTTTTGTACTTTGTAAATAACCAAGGAAAGTGATGTTTGGCTGACTGACTAGATTCTGGAATACTGAAAGGGTACTTGAGGCTACCTGCAGATTAACTGGTTACCCTGGGAATGATTCTCTGGAGCTGCCAGGGAAACAAGTGTAGAGTGGGAAAGGCAGAAAGACACCCAGGCAGATCAGAATCAAAGAGATGGTAATAGAAAGCATGGAGAGATGATCTTTACAGATATTAAAGATAGGAAGCTCTATCATATATAGCTAGCAGCTATACTTGTGACATTGATCAGTTAGTCACCATTCTTCCTCTGTCAAATCAATCACTCTGTTTTCATATGCGAGTACGTGGTAAAGCAGAAAGAGAGCTTGAACAGCTTCTACCTAAACCTCCATAGGATTAGGTAAAACAGGATGAGGTAAATCCTTCAGGAGTCAATGGAAGTTGGTCAAAAAGGGAACAAAATTGAACTCATGGAATACAGAGGTGATTGTTCTGAATTTTAGCTACAGGGGGAATGAAAGGAACAGATTTTTGTTGTTAGCCTTTCTGAGTAAGCTCTTGTGGGTCTTGGCCGGTCCTCGAGTATTCAAGCAACTCTGAGGTTGGTACGTTTGATACTGTCATTCTCTGGGTTACAACCGTCGGCCAATGTAGCCTTCCTCTGTGTTCAGGTGTTAGTGTGGCCAGTGGTGACTCATCCTCCAAAGTTCACCTGGTCTCCTACTCAGCTGGAGTTGGACAGCGGGTCAGCAGATGTGCTTTAAGTGGGATTGTGCCTGAGCACACGAAGACCCGTTTGCTGCACATTCAGCGTCCATCTAAAAGCTTTCTCCAGACTGCCTGACTGGGAGGTATCCCCTAGCTTATGAGAACTAGCTTATCAGTGGAGAGGCAACTGTTGCTATGCTCTGAAGCTAGCCACACTTCCTTGCCCATGTTCCTAATTAGCATTCAATCTTAAAAAATGTCTTTCATTAAAAATATAATTTGACGAACTGGGTAATTGACTTGCATTTGATTAAGGCAGATTCTATTGGATTAGCATGATTAATAGGTAAAATTGTAATTAAACAGAAAGCAGTACAAAAGGTGACTTAAGTCATGGATGATATTAAGATACTGAATTTACAAAAAGATTGATACTCTAAGAATATTCATTTCACAGTAGGTAGCATACTGTTCCCTTGCAGCCAGTGATGTAATTCAAATGAAGTTTGTAGTCAGAATCAGGGCTTGTTCCAAAGGCCTTGGAGGTCAATGACAGTTGTCTTTCTAGAGTAGTGTGTTTATGATAAAACTTAACATCTGCAATCCAAACATCCACAGCTCCCATATTGATAGCACCAAATTATTATGTTACTATTAGAATAACTAGTATTCTAACTCTAGTAATTCTGTTACTACTAGAATAACTAGATTTGTATAATCTTCAAAATATATAAAATACAGTATAATACAGTATTTTTTGATTTGTACTCTATTCCAAAACATTGAGATTCATTAATATTTCTGCAACTGCTGGGGTACTCCTTAACTGAAGTTAAAAATTCCCCCTCCTAACCACGATGAATAAGTAAACCTGCAGTAAGTTAGAATCAATCACTGTAGCTTTCTGTGGAGATGACTTGATCAAATGGCACGGGTCCCATTGAGAGGAAATATTTCTCAYCCCCCTTCAAATTAGAGCTTAAACATTCAAGTGTTCAAGTGCTCTTTTGAGGAGATAGTGACTTGCTTATTTCTTTTAATGGAGGCCAAAGTAACTCCTGCCACTTAGTGATGCACTGGATCGACCCTTTTGGAGAATTTAGAAAAGTGGCTTTGTGGAAATGGTATAAACAATGCTCCATTCCTCCAGAACTTCTGCTGACAACAGTGTCTGCTTTCACCATGTTGAGGTGTAGAGGCTGAGTTCYATGGAGAATATCTCTGTGAGCCACGGTGTCCAAGCCTGTGCAAGAATGACCCAAAGGCCACCACTATCCATTGGTAAGAATGTTGCCAGACACTTGCCCTCTGCTCTGCCCTGATGAAGCCGCATCTGCAGTTTTGTGTCCAGGGCTGAGCTTTCCCCTACAAGAAAGACACATTTACTGGAGAAGGTGTAGCCAAGGGCCACAGAGAATGGTGATCAGGGGAATCTATGCAGGAGAATGGCAAGTCAGGAGATCTTATCAGTGTTTTTAAACATCTGACGGGAAGGTATCGAGAGAACAGAACCAGAGTCTTCCCAGTGCTCTCCAGCATCTGGGTGAGAAGCAATAAGCAGAAACTGAATCACTGGAAGTTCCAATTAAGCATAAGACGACGCTTCACTGTCAGGGCGGTTGAACACTGAAACGGGTTGTGCTCTTGGGTAGTCTCTTTCCTTAGATACATTCAAAAGCTGAATGGATGTGGTTTGGGGCACCCTGTCCTAGCCAACCCTACCTGAGCAGAGGTRCTGAGCGGTGTTCCAGAAGTGCCTTCCAGTCCCTGCTCTTTTGTCATATGCTGTCTGTAGCAAGAACCATCCTCCCTCACTTCATGTTGGTAGTTTCTTCTAAGCTTATTGAAACCGTTACTTGGACATACTGGTCTATGACATACCTATTTTAGTGTCAAAGGTGATAAATTTTGTTTTTACGCTGCGTTTGTGAATAGCATCATCCTCAGTGATGCAAGGCCTGCAGCTGGACTTATGTGACTGCATACTAGAACTGTTAATCGATAAAACTGAAGGAATTAATAAATGTAGCAGATCTACTTTTAGTCAAATTAAGTATTCTTTTCTGGATGTCYTGAGTCACAGTATATTTTATCTCCAAGACAGTCTTCTGATTAAGCAGTGTCAAGAAAAAGTCTAAATTGAAAGTACAACTTCAATGCAAATTTAAAGAAAAAAATGAGCAAGACTGAGGAGAATGCTGGGTTTTATGCTGTTTAGCTGAGTTGAGATGTCTTACCTAACTTTAAAATATGGATTTGATGCAGCTTGATGAACTTACTGCAGAAATGGTGTTCTGCTACTATTGAAATCAGAGATGACTGTGGATATGAATCGCTCTGTGTGGATTTTCTGTTTTATTTAAGAATAAAGTCATATKTAGATGGATGGATGAATTTGGAGCACTGTTGCTTCATCTTTATCTCTAATTGAGATACTACCATGGATTGTAAGGCTCTGGAGTATAATGATTTGTCAGCACAGGACACAGAGTGGACCAATTTAATAGTTGCTGGAGGGGTTAGAATTTCAACAGCCTTTGATCAAATCTTTTTTAGGTCAGTAACATTTAGAGGTATAGAAAAAAAAATGCAAGTAATTGGAGAGAAACCAGATAGTTTGTGGCTAATTTGGAAGAGAATGGATAACACTGTTGTGCAGTGTCTTATTCTTTATATCTTAAGTTTTTATAAAGAGTAGATTAATATTGATATCATATTATGATTCACTGTTTGGGGTGCAAACATATGAGCCAAACTTTTATTTTTTCTGCACATGCTCTGTGCTACTGCTGAACCACTATATTGGCAATTTTCATGGTAAGTCAGTAGATGACGAGCTTTATATATTCATTGCTGTTTTGTTTTCCACAAAAAAACAAAAAAAAAAATTTGCATGTCTATAAAATCTGAATTCAGGTATTCTAGTAGATAAATCTATGAAGATCATTAAAATAACCGAGATGACTAAAATATCATAAACATAAGCTGAACTGTCCTCATTCTCTGCCATTTTTCAGAGCTTCTTACTTTGTTTGCACATGTTTTTCTTCACTTCTGTTACCCTACTAACTCTTATGTTGATTTTTAAATTTCTTTGCCCGCTGCATTYTAAGTGTTACATAGATACACTAGATACAAATTGAATCATACATTTAAGGTGATAAAGGTAAAATACTGCAGATCCAACTGCAGTTCTGTTGATTAAAGCTGTGCCCAGATACTCTGGATGAAATTGCTGAACATTTTGTAGGCGCTGTGAAGGGCAATGTCTGCCCCACCCTGATTACAGCAAAAATAAGTTAGACGGATAAAAAATAAGAGCGGACACAGTGCTGGGAAGTGACAGTGTGTTCTCTCCRAGCCTTGAAATTGCACTGACTTATTCCAAAAGGACTCCATGTCCCAGCACTTTCTATACATGTGTCATAATGTATGCATATACTGTATATTTTGTATATTAAAGGATTTTATATATATAGCATATATGTATAATTTCTACAGATATTTCAGGACATCATTAGAAATTGTCACTGGCACATTGCAAGAAGAAAAGGGTGGGATTTTTTGTTTGTTTGTTTTTCTCCCATGACAAAGTGGACTGTGAGCTCTTTAGCAGATAGGTCAGTGAAGGAATAACTGACCACTACCCAACAAGCAACATGTTGCTGAGAGGTTTTCAGAAGAGCATTCTTGGTTCTCTTATCTTCAGCACAGTGCATGGACTAGGCAGACTAAGAAGTTTGTCATTCCMGCAGAACACTTTGGTGCCTATGTTTGCCAAGGACAGGTATTTTAAAGCTGTTTAAAGCTTCACTTTTAACCAGGATGGCTGTTCTGCAGGCGAGTCCATCTGGTAGATGAACAGTACTTGATATATAAATACACATGCCTTTGCTTGACTGAAGAAAAACATCCCAAGGTATTTCACTCTATTTCCCAATGTATCCCCAAATATCTCACAGAATAATATGTCTTTCTGTGGCCAAAGAAGTAAGAAATTAGAGGATACCATTTGAAAACAGATCCTCTTGTGTTGTCAAGCATTTGTCTTTCTGTAGATGATATATTTACTAACCATATGGAACTCCGCTCTGGACTCTTTCACCATAGGCATCTTACCATCTAGCAAGGTTTAATTCTAGTAAAAATTCTGGTGAAAATGAAAGTATGAATCTAAGGCACATCCCTTTCTSTTTACAAGGTAATTAGAGGACAGAATGATATCATTTAGAGCTGCTGTTATAACCTATGAGTGGGAAGGAGCAGAGAGAGGTGGTTGTGCTGCTGTGAGGCTCTGAGGATTGGAAAACACTGTGGTGCTGGAACACAGCTATGAAGGAGAGGCATCTGTCACTGCTCTGGTGTGGGGATGGGCTCTGCCTTGTGAAGCTTATTCAGCTCTTCACAAACTGCTATACACAGCCTGCTGTCAACATCCCTACATGTGCACACACACCTTACATGCATACTGCTCCAGTATGACAMAGGACATTACATATATCCACATGTGCCTAGCCTTTATAACCACATTTTTTGAGGTATGCAAATTACAAGCTAAGCTTTGTGCTTTTTTTTATTACCTTCCATATTCATTTATTGCTTCCAAGATGTAAAAATGAAATTAAATTAAAAAGAAAATTACATATTAAAGAGCAACCAACAATTTTTGGCTATAATTCTGTGGGGCAAAGCTCAGTATATTTTAAAAGAGTCTGAATTTGGGAAATCTGATTGCTCTGGTTTCTTAARACTCCTGAAAATGAGAATTCTTTATGATGTGTCTTTATGCAGGTTCACAAAAGAGCGACATGGTAAAGTAATTAGTCACTTTTGAAAATCTTAGCCCTGAAGTGTAATATTCTTTCTTACAGCTGGCTTGCCTGAAGACATTTCACATGCACCTCCATATTCCTTATCTCTGCAGTGCATGTTGTGAAGTTCCGTAAGTCCAATACAAGACATGTTCTCTACAACATGTCTTTTTTTTTTAAGGTAAGAAATGCTTGTGTGAAGAATTCAGTAAGTGTTTTCAACACAGAAGCTCTTCTTTTATGATATATTACTACTTTTGTAAAGTTTAAGTAATTTGCTTTTCTGAATCAAGCTGTAAAGCTTTTAACTATATAATTGATCTCTCCATAAAATACATCTTCTGTTGTAATGCTGTAATTACCTGAGGTCTGATCTTTCAACCCTCAAGGGCACAAGTAATCTTTATTCCTGCCAGTGATCTTACTGACTGAATGGAAGGAGTCATGTGACTGCAGCCTATCTGCCAGAGCAGGTCTCTACTCAACTTTCCTAAATCACAGTTCATTTTCACATAGATAAGTGATTTAAGTGAAGGGTTAACAGCATTCTGTCTCTCTTAATTTGAGATTTGGAAGACAATTATAATTCAAAATGCTTTTTCTAGTTGATGTTCCTTAGAAAAGACATTTATGTAGCCTAGAGCTAAAAGTCCAACTTTGCTTTTAAATGCAAATATTTTAACAAGGATAACACACAGAAGCACGAACTATCAATTATTCCTACTGGGCAKATGTAAAACATCTTGTTTATCGCAAAGAGCCCAAATTAGGCTAAAAACGTAAAATAAAAATTTGTAATTGAAATGTTGCCCCTTCTCCTTTGAAACTACCCATTGTCCTTACCAGTAGCAGCCTTCAGGTTGCCTTGATGCATCTGAATTGATCTTTCAATAAGAAGAGATGGGAACCACCAGTCCTGCCAGTCTGTGGCATTGTCATGCAGTGACCTCTGTCATGTAATGACTTCTTATTGAGAACAGTAGTAGAACAATGTACTGGTTAGAAACAGGAACCTGTCAGGAAAGAGTAAAGACATTAGTTTCTGTCTATTTTCATTCTTTATAGGTTCTGCTGGGAAGTACAGAATGACAGGAGGACAAGGTTCAGATCAGGCAGAGTGGATTTCCCTCTCATACACCACTACCAACTATTTCAAGTTTTTCTAGCAGTATAGAATTAAGGACAGTGATACTAAATGCAGAGACACTTCCACTTTAACTCATTAAGTGCATGAGAACCCCAATAATGTTTACCTCTGATTRAAAAAAGAAAAAAGAAAGAATTCCTATGCTAGATGATTCTTTACAATTTTCCTTTCCGGATGTGCAAAGGAAATTTTATTCAGGGATCTGCAATTTCCATGCGGTAGTGGTACTGCTCTGCAGGCTCCAAGATCACTGCACAGTGTTGCAGGAAAGGATGAAACATGGGCAGTATAGGTGGGCAGAACTTGCCAGTAGTTATAAATACCAGCGATGCTTTAAAATRCATCATCAGAAGAGAGTGAAATGCAAACTGGTAGCTTTTCTTGGATGAGTAATTGCTATGGCACTAATAAAGAGAAAGTTTGTGTTCCAACTGCATGTAGCTTACGTACAGCTACAGAATAAAAATGCAACTTTTGTAGTTGCCCCTCTTTATTTCATATTGGTCTTTTACATGTCCACCACTTTAGAAGATTTGTCTTAGAAAATGTTAGATTGTGCCAGGATGAATACTGGCTAGTGAGCAGTCGTAACTGCTTTAATTAGTCTAGAGCTCATTCATTTTGTAGCTTTTGTTTCTAATTCAGTGTTTCATTTAGTAGTTACTAAAGTCCAACAGTGCAACTCCAGCCATTCCCTTTGGGTCACTCAGACTTTAAAAAGGGATAAARCAGCCCTCAGATCTTCACATCCTAACTCCAAGTCTCTCTCTCATTTTGGTTTCTTGCATTAAGACAGAAGGACTGCACCTGTAGCAGTGAGTTGTTTCTTGTCTGTCTTTTCTTTTGCTTGCTGTGTGATGAGCTTGGCTATAGGATTTTAGTGTGCTACTGAAAATGGCTTCATTTGCTACAAAATGTTCCATCCAGAAAGAAGCAAATATGCCCTCTACTGACTTGGTCAGTGACTTTAAGAAGTCAGGCTTTAAGAAGCTGCTGTCAGAGAATACCACAGTAGAAGTATTGTTTGCAAATAAAGCAAATTAGAATAAACATCTTTTATCACAAGCAAGTAATTAGTGTTGATTCGCAGCTTTGCATGATTTTTCTTTCCTGACCTTGACTGTATTGTGATGGTTTTGTGCTTCCTTGGACAGTTTCTACTTGCATCTGCATCGATTAAACCCTGATCTCATTTATTATCTCAGGAAATGGTCTCAAGGTCACAGGGCTGGAAATTTAATTATGGTGGCAGTATATTAAGTGGCATATTTAAAGATGCTGAATCGTAGTAATTAATTTTTTGGATGGTGGTCTCTAGGGAACAGGTTTTCTCCACACTGGGTGTTTAGACATCCATCATGACCATTCATCTTGGCAGCTGTCTTTTAGCTTTAAACTGCATCATTTTTCATCTTTTATGAGTAACTTTAAAAACACTAGACAACTATGTCCCTTTTTATTGTAATATATGTCTGCTGCTTGTATTGAGCTATACTTCACCTTTGCTATAAAACATTAACAGAGGTTGCTAGTAGCTACCTGGGCCGGCCTCTAAATTGAGAGAACAATTACCCTTCGCTGACATCTAGTGTCAAGACATGAGATATGGCTGGAGTGCTGAATCCATTGGTCTGGAAATCCAGCACTTCCCCAGTGATTCAAGCTCACCCAAGAAGCTGCAGCGTTGGACATAATTAGTGGACACGAGGGATTAACTTGGCACTCAGTGTTGACTTTGTAGCAGTGCTAGGTTATTGAATGAAATGCAGCACTGCCAAGGTCTTAAAAAGCTTGTAATGTTTAATGAAGGAATGGTCATTAAACTTGCTGGATCAAATATTAGGCGAGATGGAACTGGGAGGTATTTAATAAAGAAGCCTGAAAATATTAACTAAATCACACATACTCATTTAAAAAGCTGGCTAAAGCCCAGCGTGTCTTGAAGTTGTTCATTGCTGGTTTAAGTGAGAGGGTATGATTTGGAGAAGTGGAACTGCAAGCAGGTTTTAGCTTTTTGTGCAACTTGGCAGAAAACATTTTCTACTGCAGAATTATTTTACTTAATGACAGAAAAGTTCACATGCTACAAGGATTGCAAAGACATACTCTTTAGAGTCTGAGGCTATTAGAGTGCTCATGGTGAACAATGTTTAYAGGTACCCGGTGAGGTCTTTCATACTTTTTGTCAGGCTGAATCTTCTAGGGTAAAGATCAAAATATTAAGCACTGAATCTAGAATAATGCTACAAGAGTTGCTCCTCCCATCATCATATTAGCAATGTTGTGTTTACAGGCTGAGGTGATGAAGAAAATGTCTTCTTCAGTGAGAAAATGAGATTMATTTCTAAATGCAGAATACAAGGGGTTGGATTCCACCTGCACCTTGCTACCTTGTGATCTCCTTAGACATTATGCAGCAGTGAATGTCGTCATACTTCTTGTATTTTATTTTCTTCTAAATTCTCTGTTGTGAGTCTATCTAGCTCTTTCTGGTATTTGGCATTTCTCTACCTTCTTTTAAGGAGRTCAATTAGATCTCCTATTTATATAATGTATTTTGAAATTATATGGTATTTTGATGTACTGAAACAAACTCTTCCTCTTGCAGACTTATTTTCCTGGTGTATGTGTTTTAACAACATCTTATTTCACTGACCTAAACTTAGCTATGTTTGCTTGAAAAGTTGCATTCCTGTGACTTACCTTTCCTCAGAGATTTTATATGTAGTATGCTAATCCTCTCAATAAGGTCTATTTTCCTACAGTTCAAAATTAAAATAGCACRCACAGCACCAAGCATGTCATGAGAGAGGTAAAACAGCCTATATAAATTCAAAAATGGAGAAAGGCATGTGAACTGTCAAACAATATGTAGCCTACAGAATTGCATATGGAACCTTAGAGCTGACTAAATCTAGTATACAGTGTTTAAGGTGCTAAATGGGAAGCAAAATGGCGAAAATGGTTGGCTAAAGCAGTTGCATGTATATTTTTTTGTATGTTTTATAAGCATATCTCCATTAGGACAGGCACTTTTTTAAGGGATGTCAGAACACATGTGCTTATGCAAGGCGATCTCACTGGTACCTCTTTGTGCCCCTCCCTACTTCCTGAACGTGTGTCTCTGGTCAGTGCTTGCTGCTTGGTTGCCCTTGGGGTCTGCTTTGGTGACTACTCTGCCCATCTCCTGTTGGGTTTATTTTCCAGGATAAGGAGATGATATTTCACTTGCTAAGGTGTTTGTGTGAGAGATGAGAAAGGGTTAGAAGCAAATCAGATGGGAGGAGAACGTATATCTAGCCACAAGTCACTTCTGGAATGAAGCGTATGTATTTGCAAGTATTAGCTTGCTGGCTGGTTTCCATCTACATGTGGTTGAAAACTCTTTGGTAATTCCTCTTAATAGTTGCCTATGTGCATGTAATTTAACTTTTTTCTACTTTGAAGTAATATTAGGGAATAGGAAAATGGGAATACAGTATTCAGAGCGCTTCTGTGGATCACTACAGTTMTCTCTCATGTGTCCTAAACAGAGAGCATACATTATTAAAATAATGTGCTATTAAAACAGGATAAATTGCATGTTATATGGATGTGCATCTAGGCTGGCAAGCCAAAGCACATCAGGGCTAGATGGGCAGGCAAGGACAAGAGAGTCAAAATGGTCAATCTTTTTTTCCGTGTGTTTCTGAAAAAGTCCCTTTGATTAGTATCTGYTGGATTTTGAGAAGATACATATTAAAATACAAAAAATATGGTAGAATTTTCATACTTAATGATGATCATGACTGGAGCTCAGTAAATACCACAAAAAATAAAATGGGGGGGGGGGAGGGAATTATGTGAATACCCTTGTTAACTTTATCTCTTTCAGTTCTTGTACTCCACTTAATTAAAAATATTTAGATGTACGAGTTGTTATTCTCCATGATATTGCTGAAGCCCAAARTGACTGGATATATTTGCATGCAAATATTCCCATCAGCATGGACATACTTAGGTATTTACAACAGAATGGCTGGAAGCCATACTGGAAACTTATATATTGAACATGAAGAAAGCAGAGAAAAACATGTATAGCTTAGGCAACCGCTGTTTGAAGAATGACTGCCATGGGTAATAAACAATCCATAGGTTAAAACAAGCTCACATAAATTASGTGAGCAGCTGAGCAAAATATGTGCAAGAATAATAAAATAAAATAAACAAATCATTAATGATAATTTCAAAAGAGGCTAATGGTACCAAAGTAAATATTCCTCATGAGTTGTTTCCTTAATTGTAGTAATGATATACACGATATACATTTTATGCCTGTATTATCTTAAGGTCTGATTATTTCACTGGTATTATTGTTTCTAGATAGCAAATGTTGCTACATTTTTTTTTTTCCCCTTGGAATGACATAATGTGTGAAAGGCAAAATTAATCTTTTTCATGACTTTTTATGTCACCTATTTCAATCAAAAACATTTATAGTTCATGTCTGGAGGTTGCTTTGCTAAAAATGCTGAAGTAGAAGGGCAGCAATGAGTGGAAATATTTTCATTTTTCCACCTTTTCTGTAAGACAGACAGACTTGTGTACATTTGGTCTTTTGGAATTTCTCCTACTAAGAGTCTGAATTTATGAAACCAAACACAGGAACTTTGCATCCAAGCTGTATTTTATCAGAATCCATCAGTGGATTTTCCTCTTTAACTGTAGAATCTTGTTTGACTAAAAATTTACTAAAAATGTTATGTAAAACAGCTATTCAGTATATATGTTTGGCTTTTTTCTATTCTGAATCATATAGTTTTAGATCATTTTAGTGCAAATTTCCCTCATATAAGGTATGGAATAATTGTGTATCATTTGTTTTTTGCATACAAGAACTGACTTTCAAAACTGCTTACAGGACTGATATCCCCATAACCATCCACCCTGAACTACACTCAACTTTCCTAAATGAGATTTTATTGGAACTGATTATGATTAAATAAATGGGTGACTTCACTAATGTATAATACACTTTTCAATTATAGAGTATGTATGATAATTTACATTTCTTGTTTGATAGTATGATATTTATGTGACACCTTCTGGATGAGATGTGCTGCTGTTTGTATAATGGCCTTACTTTTCTCTTAAATGAAATCTGCTTTCCATTTCCTTCTATATCTTTTAATGTCTTGGATAAATCAAGACATTAAAACTCTACCTTAATTGATCTTTCAGTTGAGTGAACTCTACCAATGGCTAAATTGTAGTCCCCAGATTTGTTGCCCTTAGGAGTACAGTTCTGTTGTGAACCTAACAGATGTACAGGATTGAACTGGAATAGGAATTGTCCCAAATCATGTGAGCAAAGAACACATCAGCCATTATTGAATTGACAGCTGAGAGATTGATAAAGAAATAATGAAGTTTGATAATCTTTTTCTTTTTTTTTTCAATACATCTTATTTGTGGTTTTTTGCTTATCAGTTTTCTTTACAAGGAGAGTATTGGATTTTGCAGGGTGCGCAACTGATTTTGAGATATGCAGAAACTGCAGCACCTTCCTAGGTAGAAGACCTCTGTGCAGGGCAAGAAAGAAAAGGCACGTCTTAAGACCTGTCTTACACATGCTCTTTTTTACTAATAGTCTAGATATCCTTTCATCTCATTTCAGCACCCAGAGAGAGGAGTATTCCATCAGAATAGAGAATCTGTCTATCATATGTCAGCAGACTGTATCATTAAACAACCTCTCAGTTCTTCAGATAAGAAAAAAGAAAAAAAAAAAAAGAGCTCAGATGAACATCATCTTTCATATCTATAAGCTTTATCAATTCAAGAATTTTGAGAACTTTCATGTTAAATAGTTTTAACATTTAGCAAAAAAATGGGAAGTATGTTAGTTTGAAGCCCCCAAATACCTCAGGAAGATCTACTGGTTTTAACAAAAACAAAAAAGAAACAAACAAAAATATAATGTTTGGCGTTTCTTGTACTGAAATAAAAGAGAAACAATCTCAAGCAATTATTTTCTTGGGAAACAGTGAAGTAAATATAAAGCTGATATAAGAATGAGGAATGCTGAGTCCACATAATGCATTATTAACCAAATATTTAGTACATGTCCTGGGTGAGATGTCTAGGTGATTCTGTACACTGCAATTAGTCCTCTGAGTTTAGGACAGTGCACAAAATAACCTATTTTGGGCAAGATGGTGTGACTCATTTTGTTTTCTTTTAAAAGCATGAGTCAGTGATGTCTGTTCTTAGTTTTTGATGATCTATTAAAAAGCAGTTGATCAAAATCCTTCTAAATGGCTAACGATGAAACTCTGTTCCTGTCATTCTCTCCTAAATTAGCATATGTATATGTACATATGTTTGTTTTTAAGGGAAAGATGAACTTTGCCTACACCTTTGTGTTTCCTTTCACAAATGTCAAAGAGCTGTTGTTTTGCCTCATGGACGTTTAGTTTTGTTCTTGTTATTCAAAGGATAGTTGCTTCTCCACAAAAATAACTGCTGTTGTAGTGTATGTAAGTGATAGTAAGTAACTCCCACGGAGCAATCAAAAAAAAATCTGCTTCAAATTGAAATTTGTGCATTCAGGTATGATCATGCAAATAGCTAAGCAGAATTTATTTAACCTTCAACCAACTACTCGACCAAGTTGAAATTATTGATAGCCCATCAGTAAGGATCAAGATGGAGAAGCTAAGAGGTGCTTTTCTTTTTCTTCCATTTATTTATTTATTTATTTATGAGAGCCATTGAGCTGGTAACAAGACTTGAAATGCCGTGTCAGCTCAGCTAACATGGTCAAGGAGCTCAGCTGTAGAAGGGAAATAAAACTGTTAAATTCTGACTGCCCTCCAATCAGTCACAGGGGTAATGATGTTTGGCTTTAGTCAGGTTATATGTCAGCAAATATAGATCTCTTAGACAGCCTCTAAGAGAGCTTTAAGCTCATGCTTATTGTTTTATATAGATGGGGGTCAAATGCTGATATATAGTGGTCATAGACCACTGAAATAAATTGCACAACGTTCAGCAGGTAAGGTTAATCTCAATAGCGCAGAATGTGAATGTAGTTTTGACAGAATATTCATTCTATTGACAGTGATGGGGCATTTTTTATCTGTTAGGCATGCTGCAAATCACTCAAATGCATTTTTTCCCCTCTGCCTTTTAAATTTATCACTACCTCAAGAGAATTACGCCTAGTGTTCAGTACCAAGCCATGACATTCAAAATTCAAATTCCAGCAATTAAAAAAAATGGGGGGGAGGGGCTTGAGCCTCATTTTGTTCACCTGTAGGAACATGAGTGAGATAGAAAGGTGACAAAAACTTGGAATCGCAAATTCCACCAAACATGTGAAATCCCAAATGTCATCTGTATATGATATGAGTGATTGTGAACTCTAACTCACAGATTAAGGACTGAGGGAAGACTGCACCAAAAGTCTCTAGATTTATAGCACTGGGAGTGAATGTCTTACTATAGATTCCGAAAGTATTATTTTACCATTATTTTTCACAATGTTATTTTAAATTTCCATGTAAGCTTGTTGCTAAGACATTCTGATTTATTTGCAAATACTGGATCACACTTGCACTGCTTGCATCAGACAAGAACGTGCTATATCTAAGGTACTGTTTGTTTTTAAATTAGCAAAACTGTGGCTGTAGGGTAGGTATAAACTAGACCACCAAGCTGCCCTGTGGTATAGACATCTTTAGTCCAGATCTTCCTGAACTAGACCAAGACAGATTCAGTTTGATTTAGCAGGATTGAAGCAGTGGCTTAATTCTAAAGATGTTCTTTGTTTATTAATAGTCAAATTCAGGGAGATTTTTCCTGGATAAAGACTAAGGCTAGAAGAACAACTGATGATGTTTTTTCCATCTGAATTGCAGATGGAAATTGTTCTTGAGCTGCTGATTGTATATCATACTTTCAATGTTAAGCTTATTTTGTTTCTTAAAAAAAAATAGTGTAGCTTATAGAACAGCAGAGGAACTTTTTTCTTTATAAGTCTCCAGTGTATGTGATCAAAAATAAAAACTAACCCAAAAGACTATTACAAATACCACCCTTAGCTGTACTATGCTGAAAACACCCAAGCCAAAATCTATAAAAAGCCTAAGGTCGGGATTATACTGGCAAGCCTGGGACTGATAGAGGGAGGAGAATCCTGAAATACATATTCTTGTGAATCTTAGCATACAAATTGAATGAACTAAATACCTTCCAACTAGCTTGACTAGTCCAGCAACCATATTCCATAGTTCCTGGATCTCATATCTTACCTATTTAAGAACAGAAGGTTCAACTATGCCAAAAGTAGTCTTGGTACCTCAGTCTCCCATTCATCTCACTAAGGACAAAATTTGGAATCTTGTGGATACACTGCTCTATTCCCTCTGCTCCATTACTCTGCATCTCTGCAGTTCACCTCAGCCCCTCCTGGAAGAGAGAGGAAAGTTACTCTTTACAGGAATCCTTGCACCATGGCTCCCAGGTCTGCCAGATCTGGGAGAACTTCAGCCTGCTCTTTTTTCAGAGGGACTTCAGTAGTGACAATGGTGAGTAAAGAAAATGATCTTTCTATTTTCTGTTTCCAGTGATATTTGTGACCGGCTACATTTCTGTTTATATGTTTTAAACACTTTGTAAATCTATTATCTTTGTTTTCCCCCTCCGTAGACTGTCATGCTAACCTGATACCCTAATAGACAAAGAAGGAATGTCCTTATTCCCTGCCTTTTTCTACCTGCAGGGTGCTCTCTCTTTCAATACAACCAGTACAATCCCCTAAAAATTGCAAAATTTCATCTTTGAGTGCCAAGGATTTGGAAGTTTTTTTCTTTGGAAGCTAAGTCTTCAAGATGAAAGGCAGGCGCTCAGATTCTGGTAGGACTTTGTACCGTGCAAACAGGTAATCCAGCTTTAACCAACTAAGCAAAAATCACTTATAAGAAGACAATTTTGAAGCACAGGGGGTTACTCAAGACAGGCTAGAGCATGTAAAGCACTGCTGGATCTAGATAGTCTTGGAACATTAACAGAACAAAACTTTTTAGTAACTTGGATTCTGTGAGCATCCCAGTGTGAGGAGTGGCTTGGATACCAGTCTTGACACATGGGCCAGCATACTATCAGGTGACTGAGGATGACATCAGGGAGGTCAAAGGTGTACTGCTTGACTATGTCCTTCACTGAAACCTGCAGTGAGAACAAACCGAACTGCTGGAGCACACCTGTGCTTTTCTTTGTACTTTCTCTGGGCTCACTAGTGACCCTGCTTCATTCATGAACAGTCTCACCTGGTATTGTCCCTTTCTGCTGGACCAGCAGCATTAGAAGGAGCCTTTTCAGGGCTCAGGGTTTGTAGCTGCCTTCTGAGAGCTCTAGCTGGCCTGCGTGGAAACTGGTTTCAGTAAACTCATGTTTTCTAACATGAATTTAGCTCCTAACATGACAGCAGCTCCAATGCTAGCATAGCTAGGTGCTCCTGGCATAGCATCGTGCTCTCCCTTGAGTCAGTTATAAACTTAATTAGGAGAAAAGTCAGGGCTAACACTGAGCAGTTTTGGAAAGCCCAATTGTGCAGGAAATCATATGTTCTATTTTTATTGGAGGAAATTCCCTTTAATGTAATGTGGCGTTATTTGCTTAGGGTTTTTGATTTAACACCGATTAAAATATTTTATTTTTAAAGCATTGGTTCAAGTCTAAACGCATTGAGCTCTTTTTTTTTAACGGAATTTTCTTATAGTGTTACTATATTCTGTAATGTTATGAGATCATGAGATCTGTATGAGAAACCAATGTTTTCTCATATATATCAAGATACTAACATTCCGTAAGGTTTATAAAATTGCTGTCAGGTAGCGTTTATACAAAAAAAAGTGTGTTTAACAAGTACACCTTTTTTTAAACAGGACTATTAATTGGGCAGATTTTAAGAATTTTTAAGATTGTGCTATGCTTATCTTTATCAAATATTTTTTTTCTACCCATTACATTCTTAAGATGCTCTTCAAGGGTAGATAATTAAGGTATATAGATGATCTCTTAAGATGGCTGGACTTGCTTCATATTTCAAAGTATGAGAATCATGTAAACAAAAAAAAACTTGCCTGGACTAAAACCAATTTGTTTTTGACAAAATATGCTATGGACTATTTAATCTGTATTTTATAGCATCTTCATTTTTAAGATTTAGAGTTGGGCTCAGAGACTGTAATTTTCATAGTATAGCTGTTAGTTTCAGTAAATGCTGATCCAAGTCCTAAGAGAATATGATTATATCATCAATACAAATATGGCAGATTTTACCTTTTAAATCTACCAGAAGAATTTTTATGAGCCTCTGAAATGCTGTAGCTTACATAGCATTAATTAGTCTGTATTTAGTATAAAAGAATTTTTAAATTTCATTTTCCAATAGCTAATTTCTGTTCAGAGGATGCCTTACTCTTCTGGATTTGTATATCACTCTTGAAGCAGTGTTTTAAAGACTTTGCATAGAATGAGTAATATCTGATAAGCTTTTTGATACAAGTGTGATATTATAGGAAACAACCCCACCTGTTAGCAGGAAATTCACAATTCAAATGAACTCCTTTATGTGCAAAAGCTGAGAGTTTATGGCATTCTGGACTATAAATAGGTGTGAAATTATTCAAATACTTTCCATATCATCATCATATATTAACTTTCACCTAATAAGGCCTATTTCAGGAAAGCACTTAAGTATTTCAAGCTACTGACTTCAATATGCATGTGATTAAGAGCTTTTCTGAACCCTAATTATTATTCATACAATTTAAGTAGGGTCGATGATGTCTGTACATCTACTTAACTTGGGGAACAAAGAATCGGCTTTTCAAATTACTATATTAAGGGTTCCTATTTGTCATTTGATACTAAGTTACTTTCAGATAAGGAGGAATGTTACTGTAAGGACACTATTTCTGAACGGTTTATCAGAAACTTGTGTGTTTTCCTTCTCCTCCCCTCCTGGTCAGGTGTAAAAAGCATAAAGTGAAAGGCTTCTGAAGTTGCTATTTCAAGCGTAGAGATTTTACTCTCAGTCAATTTGACTGTTCTTGTGTTTAATATTTGATCAGTGTCTGGAAAGACTTTGGTCTGAAGGAAACGTATGATCAGTAATGACTTTGATATTTTTTTGTCTTGCTGAAAGTTCGTTGTCTTTAGCAAGGCTTTCAAGACTGTGAAATTGCTTCTGTGTTTTGCACTACCGTAACTTGTATTGCAGCTTAACATCTTTTAATTGATTCAAGGCATTCCTATGTTTAATATATACTTTTAAAAAAATGTTTTATTATTACCTGTGTATTATCATGTAGCAGGATATAGTTTCCCACAAAGCTCTCTTTTCAGCTCTTTAGAATTCTTATTTTTTCCTATTTTTGTTTTTGATGATTTAGAAGATAACTAAAAAAATTCTGACTCAAAAAAAAAATCACATTTAGGTGACTATTTAAATTTTTATTTAAGTTAATAAAAAGGGGGGGGGGGGAAGCATTCTTGCTTTATACTGATTTAATTAAAAGTGAAAATGTTGCCTTAATGTGGACCTGGATCCGTATGAAATATTTTACACCGATTCAGCTTTTTCCCAGTAAATATATACTGAGAGATTTTCTGACATAATAAAAGCACAAAATATAAATCACACTCTTTTCTGTCATTATTTGGTGTAACCGTTAAGTGTTGATTATTATATCTTTGGTGTTATAGATCATCCTTTTCTATAACACGATGTATAGAACATGACTGAAACAATATTTTGCTTTTTATTTTGCAGATTATTTTAAAGAAGCAAAGAAAAACCTTTCCAACTTTTTCTTACAGTACAATCTATTCCAACGCAAAGATGTCTTCAAGAACTACTAAAAGAAGTAATTGTTCATTGCTTCATAATAAGTCACCCAAAAAGGACACTGCTTTCCAGAAAATGCATGGCAAGTAGTAAATTTCAAGTTTTACGTAAGTGATCTGGTAATACAGTTTTGAGCCTATGGCAGAGATGATAAATTCAGCATTTCACTGAGGCTAATAAATGAGATCTCAGCAATACTTATGTATGGGTTTTTGAAGTAAGCTTTTTCTACTCAGGTCATAGCTTGTATGAATATATTTTAGACTTCCTTAAAGTATCTCTCTGATCTTTCTTACCAGTGCTTAGTACCCTGTTTTCTACCTGCTTATTTTCTTATGAAGAGCAAGTAAGTGGTAGTTCATTAATGCATATCCAGAAATCAGTCATCCCTTAAAGCTTAAATCAGAGCTGGTTAGAGCCAAGGCAGACAGGCTAACCAGTACATATTGCTGTGGGCTACTGTACAAGTAATAGGACTGGTTTTACACATCAAGCATTCACTGCAGTGAATATTCGTGGCCAGTAACTGCTGAAGAACGCAGTATGAAGAATGACTGACAGTTCTTTTAAGTAGGCACTTACCAGGATAATTTTTGCAAAGCAAAGGACTAGAACACAGTATCCAGAAATGAAATTTCTCATTTTCCTTTTCGTGTCCAGTATTCCTAAATTCAGAGCCTCTGTGGCCATTGTCACAGATTTTGCTCTGAGGAAAACAATATTTTAAGCTCTCGGTAGAAAGAAATAATAATGCAGTCTTTAATTATGTGGGCATCACTGTGCAGACGGCTGATCTTTTTTTCTGGCACTGACCTGTATTTTTCTTTCACTTGATTGATGAAACATAGAGGTATTTTTATTAATTAAGATGAATTATTTTGATATTTTCTATAGGCAAAGTTTCTGAAAATAGCTCTAGCATTATTTTCTGAGATTTGTCTTGCCTTATAGAAGGTGTTTAATCACTGTCAGAAAAACTCCCTATGTATGTCCCAGTGAAGCCTCACAAACATTTAAATCCCATTAGTAACTCCCCTACTGGAAAGGAAGTTGATTTAATTGGAAGTCAACACATGTTTTAAGCCTCACTACAAAAAAAAAAAAAAATCAATCCATTCTGGACCTGAGTGTGATTAACAGGAAAATCTCTCTATAGCACTACAAGGAATAATTAAGCTGTAAATTTAGCCTTTGTTTGCCAAATGGGAAACAATATTTTTTACCACAGTCCCCACCCTGCCCCCAACATTTTCTGTCTAGATAAATATAATTAAGTAATGGATGATGGTTTGTTAGCATTTTATCACACGTGTTTGCAAGGGCATTAAGAGTAATCATAAAATGCACAACAAATATTTTAAGTATTGAGATTTTAAGCAGTGGAGAACGTGACTTTTTCAAATGAGATGGGCCAGTGACATGTATTATTACAAATTAACTATTATTTTATGCAGAACAGGAATTTAGATTCTTCTGTCTCAGTTGATTTACATACACTAATTGCTAGCTCTTGTTTAAGCACTGAGTAGTCACTTGCCTAATAAAATTAATAAATTAGTATTTTTAGATAACAGTTATTCTCAGATAGCAGGAACCAATAACTTCACACTTGATTTTATCTGTGAAACTGAATGAATTATCCTTTTATTTAAGAAGCGATTTGCTTGTTCAGTATTAAAGCAAAATGATCTAATGAAGATATACAAAATTTGCAAACTTTTAAATGTGTATACTATGTAGAAGTGTGTGTGTGTGTATACATACTGGTAGAAGTTCTGTGCAGACACAGATGGGAATATTTTAACTTGTTCTGCACTTTGATTAGGTCATGTGACCAAAGTCTTTTTACTGAAGTGACTCATCCATCTAAGAAATAATTATGTTTATATTTTGCTGCTCAATGTTTAAAGCAGATTGAATTCTCCATATACAAGACCTACAGGAATAATCCATATTTATGGCTAATGCAGTTCAAAGGAAAATCTGAGCTGGCATTTGTAAAATTCCTTGCAGCTGAACCTCCCCTAAAAGCCACTGAATAGCTTAGTTCACGAGCATAYGGCTCATCTGTGTCTTAATCAATGCACAGCTGAGAAACCAGAGGACAATATTACAGACACAATATGTCTTGCCAGCCTGTGGCAAAGCAAAGCCAAAGACCACTGAAAATGAAGACTGGATGTGCTCAGTTGTAGCATGACTGGCATAACCTTTATGGCCTTTATAGCAAAATCAGAGGTAAATTTCTATGATTGCACTGGCCTTGATCCAACAGGGTTTTCAGCTAGGAAGACTGAAGCACAGGATTAGCCCTCCTGCTTCACATCGGATTTGTTGCTGAAATATCATACTCTGTTGGGACCTTTATGTGGATCTATCTGGGTTGTATTTATGGAATGAGCGCTCACATTTACTAGTGAGCAACAGGGGCCAAAAAAAAAAAAAAAAAAAAAGTCAGGTTTACAGCACAGTAACTGGCACAATTCTGACCTGCTCTGCACTTTTGCTTTCTCCTAGGTTTGGTAAAAGCAAAGCAAGGTCCACAACAGATTGCCCTGGAGATGTTAGTGCAGCTGCTGGTATGTGCTAGGAAAAACACACCGAAAATCCATATTCTGATTCAATGAGAATGCAGAGGAACTGTTTTAGGAACAAATAATACCTCTAATTTTACACATTCAGATCTATTTCTGTCTTTTCCTCTAGATAATAAGATACTTTAGCTATACTGAGTTGTTCTTAAAGAATTTTCTGTTTCAAAATAAAGTCACAGTGTTCTTTCTTGTAAGGAGTTCTCAACTATGCATTTATATAGTTTAATATTCTGTGAAAGGCACAAAGTATCAAGATGGCTGGATTTCTGATTTTAGTTTGGGGGGGTTGAGTATGTTTAGAGACAAGAGGGTCAGTCCCTATGTTCTTGGAGATATATATATATATATATAAATGTGTAAAATAGAAACAAGTGTTAATACCTTGCCATATGCAGGTGGACAAATTCTGATTTTTATAAAATGCTTGTAAGGATAAACATTATTTCTGTTCTGCCAAGAAATTTGTTCATCTGAAAATGCACAAAACTGTCCCTCCTCAAATTTCAAGTGAAACCTCAATTTAGTGTTCTCCTAGAAGCTACAGTCGTCTCTGGGCAAAGGGCCTGATTCTGCTGCTCTTGTCAATGTTTCTACTTCAGTGAGAAGAAAATTGAGACCAAGAAGCTGGCTGTAATTAAGAAGAACGGAGGTGCAAATGACTTTGCAAGAGGACTCTGAATTTAAGATATTACTGTGGAGAATTTCAGCAGTTTTGGTGATAAATATAATCCTTCAAGAGGCAAAATACTGATAGTAATAGCTCAAGGTAAAGGACATTAGTTCTTTCCATAGGTGTGTAATAAATACTGTTACTTGATTGTTACTGTGCTGAAGTAGAGGTTAAACCAAGCCAGGAGTTCACAATGCATTATCTTTTCATTTTTCTGAGTTGTAGAAAATTTTATTGTCAGGATAATTATTAGCTTGGACAGTACTTTATCCTGAAAAGGTATGTAAAAAGGTACATCAGTTTTAAGTCTGAAAGCACTTACACAAAGACTCTGAATTTTAAAGGCGGTAAATTACCACAGCTAATAGAATTAAGAAAATCTTTGTAATTTCATGCAGTTCTGAGCTATTCTTTTGAAACTCAGTGTTACTTAGCTGCTTTTTACTGTTACTGCCTTTATTGTTGCATGAAATATTTATAAAATTGCAAGCCTCCAAACTAATGCTGTTTTAAGTTCTTGGTTCTGATTGAAAATAGATTAAATTATTTTGATTATAGTAAATCTTAATTTTGTACTTCAAGACAAAACTCTGCAAACAAAAATTAGTACCAGGTTTTATAAATGGCAAAAACTTAAATGTTCATTAGGATCATATGTATTTATTTTACAAGTCTTGTTGTTTTTTTATATATATATATATACATATATATATATCTCTCATAATGACAGGGTCTGTATTCCAACAGTTCTAGTAGATTATTTTCAGTACCTTTAATGAAAGGTAGCTGTGGCTACTGTGTTTTGGGGCTCCCCATTTGAATATACTTTGAGATGGATTTCTGGGGCTAGTGAAGATGAGCGCTAGCTTTCAGTGTAGTGTAGATGCTACCACTGTCTAAAAAATACACCAAATACATCTGTTGTACATCTAATTTGGGACTCCTAAAATCAGTAGCCCTTTAAAAAAAGAAGGTACATGAAAGGTGCATGTGTCAGCTAAAATAGTATGGCTTAAGATCAGAAGATAGTAACAGGAATTAGGGGCCTTGCCTCTGATTTCCTTAAACATTTGGATGACATTTTCAATTTCTGTCCTTTGAAATGTTCAGGTGGCCATATAAAGCTTATAAATCATTCTTATTATCCAAAATACCAAGTTTTTATTGTTCGAATTCAAGTTAACAATTTTACTACTTTGTTAAAATTTGAGTGCATTTCACATTCATTTTTTAATAAGAACTATAAATAACAGACCATTTTGTCRTATAATAAACAATCCCTTCCAAAGTCTATTGATGTTCACTTTAGTTATGGTCCTTCTTACAGCAGTAGACAGCTTTAAAAAAATCATTCTTAGAGCATACACATAATTTTAGAGATGAAATAAAGTTTTGGAGCAATTCCATTCACTTAACATACCCAAGAATGACAATCACGAGGAGTATTTTTGATGACCTAATTCACATCTAACTCAGGGAGCTGCCTTTTGGTTGCAGATTTCATCCAATATTCTCTTTATGGGTATTCCATATTTCCCTTTTACACAGAGTACTCTTCCTTCTCAGTGATCAAATCTTATCACACTCCAAAGATTTATAAAGTAGTGTTAAAAATAATGAGATTTTTAAAATTAAGTCTAGAATTAAAGTTTGCCTCTGAGTTTTGGGGCACCAAACATATTTTCCAGATTTTTACTGACATACCAAAGAATAACATTTAAGTTCTTTTAAGTAAATTGAAGAACCATCTTCCACTTAGTCACACAGCTTTGGAGGTAGAGGAAAAAAAGGCAATATTTATTATCAAATCTAGAGGTCAAAATAATTAAAAATTATTATTTTAATTGCCATATTATTAAAACTTACTGCAGCATTAYGCTCTTCTTACTTGTATTCTGAGCAGATACCCATTTTCAAGCACAATGAGCTTCAACTGCTTCAAAACAAATGTATAAGGAAAGAAAAAATCAAGTTCCATAGAGAGATCAATGGGCATCTTTGTGCCTTTAGTGAGGCTGCCATTTAGTGTTCACCCAGAAGGCAGAAAGATAAAATATACTCATTAATGTTGTTCATTTTGAAAATAAATAATTAAATGAACCACAATTGGTTAAGGAAAAGAAAAACATTTCCCTCTCTGTTCTGCTCATAGTGTAAGTGTGATAGTGTCCTATCCCCCAGTAAAAGAGCATCTTGTATGGACGCTCTACATAACACAAACCTTCTGCAGCCAGAAATGTACCTGAGAAAAAAAAAATAATGCAAACTCTCGAGTGGACATTTTTCTTCTTTAAATATTACTGTGCAGTCACGTTTATTCTTACAGAGAAGGGTATTACATTTTTACTTTCTGGCTTCACACTACAGGTTAACCATCAATTGCCATATTTTATATTGTCATTTTGCACTACTGTAATTTTTTATGTAGTTTAACTTTCTGTGGTTGTTGAAAAGACAAAGCTATTTATGGAATAAATAGCTATAAAAGTTATCCAGTTCTACATAGCATAATGGAGTTTTAATATATTCTTCCTGTTGGCATAGTGTATTTCTGTGATAATTTTGTGTGACAGTGTAATTAAACTGGAAAACAATTCCCATTTCCTATGTATTTTATCTATTTATCATCATTTTTTTCTTTACTTTCTTGCACAGCTATAAATATTATTGTAAGGAGAGTTAAATAAGTTAAACCAATGCAATTACTTTTACATATTGAAATTAACTTCATATATCAATTTATACTGGTTTGTATATTGCACTTACTATTTGCCCTGTACAAATAAATGCATTTGTTGCAGTATATTTATGGTGTCACTATAGTTTCCCTGTTTGCACTCCTTTTGAGTAATGTTCTGTGTGTTAAAACCTGACATTTTAACAGTATTTTCAAACAATTTCATTCATTATCAAATAACCATTTATTACACTGTGGCAATTTTAAACTACTTACTGGACCCTCTAGACACTGCTAAACAATGATTTATCAAGGAGTGTGCAAATTTTAATGCTTATCACAGCAAATACAAGAAATAACATTAAACAGTGACTTGACAACAGCTCTGACTAAATTATCTTTCTTTTTTAATCTTGATGAGTCATATTCAGTAATAGCTAGTTAGTTTGCCAGTTGGAAAATGCACTGCAAATTGAGGGCAGTAGTCTAGAGTGCTTCACTGTAGAAGGCTTATTGCTGGTTTGCTCTATTCTTTTGCATTTGGGGGGAAAAATTCAAGACTGTGGGACACAACAAACAGATCTCTAACAGCTTTTTAATTCTCTAWTAGGGCCTCGGATATGCTACTGTCATCTTCACAGTGCTTTTCATATTTTATTTGACCATGAATCTAAGAAAATTCAAACTTCATTGCCCTTCTTCATTGCCAAACTTTACTGCCTTTCACTTATCTAGCATGAATTGCAAAGATGCAGAAGATTTTCCGCTTTCTGGAAAACCTCCTTCTCACTCTCCTGGCCAGCAAATGGGGCTGACTCAAGTTTCACATACGACCACATGTATGGTCACATATATGGATGCACAGTGCAGTACATCTATCTCCATTCCTTATCTCCCTTTCATTTCTGTTTAACTTGAGATCCACAGAGTGTTCGTAAAAGAACAAGTTTGAGACACGGGGCATTTGAGTCTCTGGAAAGATTTAGGTGTTTTCTATAAACAGGATCAAACATAACAAGGCACCAGTATAAGAGAGAAACAGCCTCATGCTCAGAGATCCAATTAATCATTGCAGTACTCAAACATTTAGCCCACTGTTAAATAAACTGACAGGATTAAATATACACCATATTCTTGGCAGGTGTTTCAAAGACTTGGTAGTATTCCTGGTTTGTTAGGCTAATATGTAGTATACAGCTGCACAAGTGTCATTATTACGGAAATTAAATTGATCTCTAAAACATCATCTTGGTGTTATTGATTTCTATTATAGTAAACATTAAGTAGCTCTACATAACACTGAGGCCTCACTGTGCAAAACTAACCACCTAGTCCTTGCTCAGAACTTGCAGTCTACTCAGTGAATGAGGTAATAAGGAACTGTGTCGCAGGCTATGATCCTGTCTGGTCTGGCTCTGATTCATTATACTGATTTAGCTGAGGCAGAAGTGATTATCAAGCTTACTTACTTGTCTACTTTTTTGAAGAGCCTTTACCCATTAAGCTAATAATTTAATTAAATTGCCCCAGCTTTCAGCTTGTGCTAGTTGTAAACTAGAGCAGAATAGAACTAGGACTATTTGTCTTGCAACTTGTGCAATAGGGTGGCATCTTCTGCCACAAAGGTGCAGCTAGGCATGGTAACCTCAACAGGCAGTGCAGCAATAGGCAAGAGACGTCATGAATCATGGCCATTATGTGYGGAAGGACACAAGCCTATTTGCTTGCCCGATGAGGATCTTGCTGCCCCTGAAAGTAAGGCCTCAGTCCTTACGTTTTACCATGTCTATCTTTATGTTTAATCCTAGGATCCTCTGTGTTTGTAATCGCAGCAATTAGTTTTGGAAGTCTGGGATTAGCTTTTGTTCTGTTCCGTTGGTGTCTCTTTGTCAGCTCACTAGGTCTACTAGTTTCCTGTGAGTGTTTTGATAGAATAGCAGGATGTGATGAATTCCAGAACATTTACCATGCCATAGTTTTTAAATCTTCTGTGTGTGTGGTTTAACTACACAGGTCAAAGATCCACCCAGACTCAGATAGCACAAATTAAAGTACTTTGGACACAGATTTATTCATGGCCAAAAGCAGAAACTGGTACAATGCAAGTAAATTGTCTTTGCTCCCTTATTTTAATCGGTCTGAACAACCTGCACTGCTTTATAGCCTGGCACGGCCTTAAGATCATCTGGCTTCTTTTTAATCTATCTGTACAAAATTACCAAGCTTTAAAAATCTTTTTGTAGTACATTTTGTATATTAGGGCTTAAAGAGATTTGTCAACAGCTATCAAGTGGCAGACATGAGGTTTGATAATAGCAAAAATATTTTTAATGTATCCACACTTAACAACACTACCTTTCAGAATGGAGAAACATAAAAAGATATTCAGGTTTCCTTATAATCAAAGATATTCTGTCTGTGCAGCCAGAGGCCCAAGTGCGAGGAGGAAAGTCAGAAGAAGGTGAGCTTTTTGCTCGCTTAAAGAGATATTATAAAAAAACATTAAACCCAATGAGGGTATCTGTCAAAATCTAAGTGCTTCCACCTCAGCCATTATCTACTTTCCATTATATATTAACTTGACAGTAATTGCTGAAATGATTTAATTTAGCTAATCTTCAAAAACTACTGTTTGAAAATTAAAATTAATGGCTAGGCTAGAAATTATGAATTCTAACTGGATAAAAGCTTAGAGATGAAGGGCTGTGGGTTGACAGACAAAGCTTTACAAAACAGAGAAAGCTTAAAAAAAATCATCAAAACAGATAAAAAAAGATTGTAGTTTGGCAGGATTTGGAAAATAAGAGAAGTCCTACACAGTCCACAACAGAGCTCTATAAAGTCTGACTATCTAAACTAAAAATGGTAGCATATGGAAAAAATATGTATATGGTACTACTTGAGTACCAGCAACTTTCTGGAAACTGACTGGGCAATACAATGCAACAAAACAAACAAACCAAACCTACTACAGAGATGTATATGTGAATTACCTCAAAAAGTTTGCATTTAATACATAAAGTAACAGAGAATCAGAAGTGACTTTGAAGAAGAGTATTATAGGTAGCAGTAGAAGACATTTCAAGCAAATTATGAGGATTAAATTTAAAAACAGAAGAAGAAATTAAACATTTCCAAGTTTGACACAGTTCGGAGGATCTAAAAAATCAAACTCCTATCTGTGGTGCATTGGTCAAACTGCAAGATATGATTTAGGACGGAGGTCAACCTCTCTACATGCAGTTTGTCATGCAGAGGTGACAACTGCACCAGCAAACTCCTTCTCATAGCTTTGTGATGTTCTTCCAGATCCCTATCTCAGATAAAAACACCACGTAACATGCTAGACTTTCATCTGTACCAGATGGTACAAATCCCTGAAGAACCATATGCCAGCTGTGCACAGCTGGAACACATCATGCTCCCAACACGCCTCCTTTCCCTCTCACGTGCACATCAAGGCCGCACTGACGCTGGCCGCAGGAGCCTGCAAAGCGGCAGAAAGTGTGTGCTGGATGCATGTTGCCCACTGATGGCAGCAAAGGGTGACAGCATCCACAGCCACACGCTCCGTGTCTTTCCTACACCTCTCACCATTTACCTACGCAGAATGGGAAAAGCCGACACAAAGTTGGCATCCTGTGAGTATTGTGACTGTTCTGAGCGGGAGGCTCACAGGCAACATTTTCCATCAGACAACAGGTATATTACTGTTTTGCCTCACCACCTTATGCTTGCGTTAAATTAAAGGCTGCCTTTTGAACAACAGCAACCGAGAGCCATCAGCTTGTATGGTGGGAATACCAACTGTCTCACCACAGCGGTACTGCCTGCTTCCCTTGTGCGCTTAGTGTGCCAACACCACATAATTAGCCATGTGTTAGGCTCGCAAAGGCGAATGAGGTTGATGTTAACACATGGTTAATTAAGATATTACAGTTAGCGATTTGCTAGGCTTACTCAAGGGAGTAGTAATAGAATATGGAGTCTTTCACCTTAAGTTCAGCAGTTCTCACCCCTAAATTCCCAGGCAGCGATCAGTAATTCCTCATTAACCCTGGCACAAAATGAATCTGATTCCACTCAGGCAGGTGGATGATTTTTAAGCACATTTCTGTCAACATGGAGGGCCGCTGTCTCTGGTAATTAAATTTCAAAGTGAAGACCTCCCTCTGTTGTGATTGAATAGGAGAAATTGATGCTTCCCTGTGGCATTATTTTGTCTTTTTTCTGTCTCTAGACTCAACAAGCTATCATAGTATCAACAGATATTATTTAGGTTTAGGTTTTGAAGAATACAAATTGACTGGGGTCTGTAGATGCCCTTGCATGCCAAATAACTAACAATAATTCAACCATAAAAGATGGAGAAAACAAGTGCTTAAAAAAAATAAATAACACCTAAATCATACTGAATCTGCAGGAGGACCCTAATTTCCTGATCCTACCTGCACTGCCAAGAATGCAAAGAATCACTGCTTCTTGACATCATTCTTTTGCTGAAGGGCAATCACCTCCTATGTATGCATTGCCTTAATCATGTCAAGTTGTGTCCCATAAATTTGCATGTCTCCCAAGGAAGCACAGCGAATTGCCAGCAGCCTGATAGGCCAGATCAAAACAATTTCCTAATGTATGTTTACATCAGTGTTCACTCCTGAGCTGATTTCACTCTAGTTGCTCCCCAAAAGACATCCAATTCCCTCTTTTAAAACTGCATGTTGCATTGGAAGTGGGAGGGGAATAAGCAAAATATGGATGCACATATTCTTACCCAAACAGGCTGTTTTCTAGATTAATGAGCTGCAAATCAACTACATAAATGAAACTACATGCTGGATATAAATTCAGTCCTTTGAGATATGCTTGTTGTGTCACAGCCAGAGAGGGTGAGAGGGAGGGAGCAAGCACGCCTGTGTGTGATGGTGGTGTAATGAATGCCTGCTACCCTCCCCACTCTCTGGGATACGTGGAGATGACAAACTCTCTGAGGAACAATTCCTTTGACTGGTTTGTTGAGGAAAGGAAACTTGTCATGCTGCCAAGAATAAAACTGCTTCTGGGCTTAGTTTTGAATTTTATAAAGTGAATA
Source organism: Eudromia elegans (assembly GCA_003342815.1). Lineage (NCBI taxonomy): Eukaryota > Metazoa > Chordata > Aves > Tinamiformes > Tinamidae > Eudromia > Eudromia elegans. The sequence goes on along the minus strand of PTEX01000021.1, from coordinate 4,559,126 downwards.
AGTGAAAAACGTATACACATTCACTTCAGACCCAAGTCATGAATAATTAAAAGAATATATAATTGTATCCAGTTTTCCCCTCAAGCTCAACCAGCAAAGACATCTTCTGTCCATGTAACAGGGTACTTCATGTTTTTTTCAGCAACTGTAAAAACTGATGTGAACCAAGTATCACTGATTTCATACAATACGTGAATATGAGTAACAGCCTGACCATCAGGGCACACAAGAAAGCAAACAGAGAACTCAGTTTTATGAGAGGGCAGTTGCAGATTTTTTGATTATATATAAATGTTTTCCTAGTACTGGTCATCCATATTTTATATTGGATTTTGACCACAAAACCTAAGGATTATACTATGAACACAGCATTATTGTAAATATTAAACTACAACTGCAGATGGCAAAGACGTGATATCTTTACAGTGCCGATACCATACCAAATAAATGCAGAAAATAATCTCAGAACAGAAGTTATTTGCATCTTTTTTTTTGTGATAGGAAAAGTTTAGTACAAATTTAAAATAGCAAGTTAATGGTAACAAGCCAAACGTTTGTCTGCAAGTATACTGGTGCATTAGAATTATCTAATGACTTTTATCTGGAAAAGGCAGAAGCAAGAGATTTCTATTGCGTTTATTTCCCACATGATTCCCACAACATCTATAAGCACTTGCTATCTCTTAGTTTTCAGCTCAAGTGAGAAGTGGGATTAATAACTATTTTTCTTGAGAATGCAATAGTTTGCAAATATGGTATTAAGAGTAATAGACAGTACCTTTCACTTCCAGAAAGCTTATTTAAACACTAATGAGGAGTACCAACAACTTCTGTAAATAAGATAACCATTATTCCCTCCTGCAAATGTAGACACATGGCTAGCAAGTTGTCTCTTGCTCTTTCTCATACTGGTATTGCTATTTGTACCCAACAAACTGATACTTCCTCACAAGAAAAAAAAGTCATTAAACAACTGAAAATCCTATACAGGAGGAATGAATAGATTTCCTTTTGAATGCAGTAATAGCTATGTCCTTGAGATGGCAAAGGTGGGGAGGTTGGTTTGGTTATTTAAGAGGCACATTCTTTATATTCTTTTACTTCCCTAGCTGAATACACACACAACACCCTTCCAGCAACTTGCTTTCTCTCTTGACCTCCCACCAGCTAAAAGGCACATGCCCAGACCTGCAACAAGGCAAAATGACAGAGAGGGCACCCGGTGCTTGGAGACATATGAAGTTTAAGCCTGATGAAGAGGAATGAACTTACTACAGCTTTTGGAGTTCCAGCTGAGGAACAGACAGGGCTGTGATAAAGGAAACTGGGCCAAGTAGCCTGTGGTGAGGGTTCACGCTCTACGAGACACACAAAGAGATGCAACTATCACCTCTAGCTAGTTACACCAACCTGACAACTGCTTTAACTTTCACATGGCTTTAAAGGGATGATCATGTACCCAAGAGTATCGTGATTCCAAATATTATGTTCACAGTCACAAATATGAAACTTACCACTTCATACTGTGCAGCTCTTGTCATTCTGAATCACAGAAATGTCCAAGATGGCAGACAATTATTATGTAGGTAAAATACAAAAGCAAAGGCAAAATACAGCCCAAAGAATTTATCATCAGAAAGGGGCAAGATGAGCCTGAGTACTCTTACTTTCTGTCTAGGGAACATGACATGGAGGGAATTACATACCTCTGCAGTCCTTATGTCCAGTCCTCAGGCAAATATGCACTTTCAAATGATTTTTTAAAATTCCAACATTTCTGAGTTGTTGCATGAATTATTTGAAAGGAGACATTCTTAGTAGTTTTTCTGATGATGGTGGGGTGGTCTTTTTTTTGGGGGGTGTTATTTAGCTAGATTTCTCATGTGTGCTAGAATTTAGTTGTATGACCATTGGTGTTTTTGTGATGTGCAGGACAAAATCCATAAGACTGAGCATTCTTACAAGCCTGTTCTCTTTGGTAAAGCTTTCATATAAGAATGTACTTATTTTGCCATTGTCTAATGTTTAAAAATAGAATTACTAAACATCCTCCAGTAGTGAGCTCTGACCCCTTATTTGCTTGTTTTCTAGGTTACATAGGAGCATTGATAGACATCCAGCTAGATTGTGCCACCCTGTGTGAGAGATGGGAAATTGCACATTGCTGATGCTCACAAGAAGATTTGGTGTTAGGAGTTAGTTTTTCCTCATGCTAACTTCTTAACCCATGCAGGAGAATTTCTCTTTCACACAGTGTAAAGCTTCCCCATAGGAAGCACAGAGACCCCCCTGACCTGTGGAGCTCAGTTGGACCCAATCTTGTCTGAGTAATAGCAAGTTTTCCCAGACACAGCTGATTCATGAGACTGCTGGTTCTGACCACACARTCTTCAAAATCAGGATGAGTCCTTTGCACGCTGGTCACACAAGTAACATTAGCAGATCCAGGGACGTTCCCAAGTAGGTTCATTGCCCATGGTAAGTTTGGTGTGCAATTGGGGGCAGACTGAAACATAATGTTCTTAAACATAATAATGCTCTTTGGTCATTTCTGTGCCATTCTGACTGCCAGAAATAAAAAATGGTGAGAGAACAAGGGAGGGAGACTGCACTATTGCTTCCCTCTTGATGTTCACCCTCACTGTTACTATACTTCTCCAACCACACCCCTGTCTGTATTTCAGCTAGTTCTTTGTGTTCTAACGACTCTCTGATAACCTAATGTGACAGTAATGCCCACCAACTGCAATCTGTTTGGTTCATATGAAACTTATTTGTTATAAGTGTATTTTTGCTGTTCTGTTTACCTTAATAATTGCTCTATTTCCGGTTATGCTTGTATTTTATCTTCGTCGAGATTTCTTGCACCCCTGAACCACTTTTTACTTGTTCTTTTTTTCTCGCATTTATCACACCTCCTCCAAGCTTCTTGTTCATCCTGGAAAGAAGGAACGTGCGTTMATTCTCCAGCAAGAGCACGGCTGTACAAACCAGCTAGCGCCCACCCGGCTTGTGATCTCCCCGAGCGCACCCGCCGACGGCATCGCGCCACGCGAGTCCCGTTTCTGCCTGGCTCACACCACCCGGCACAGCCACCGCAAGGAAACCCGTGGTGGCCCCCTAGAATGTGAAACAGGACCATCCCGTCCCCTCGCGCCACCTCGCGCCGCCCCGCTGCCCCGACGCACATGCACCGCAGCTGCCTCCAACATGGCGCCGCCGCCGCCTCACGGGGGCGCCAACGGCCGCCGCGCTCGCGCGCGGGTCGCGCCACTGCGCAGGCGCCAGCGGCGTGGGGTGGGCGAGGCGGAGGGAGTCGTTATATTGCGCGCATGCGTGGGGCAGCCTCAGGTGACTCGGCGGTCTATCCGCTTCCGGGTGAGGGTGGTGCAGTGCGTCGCGGGCCTTGGCACCGCGGCCGCTCGGGAGCCCCCGCAGCCCCCGGGAGCCCCCAGGTACGTCCGGGGCCAGGCGGGCTCGTGGCGCGGCCAGGGCCAGGGTGAGGGTGAGGCCTCCTGCGCCCTCCCGGCCTCGGGGCTCGTCCCGCGCCGCCTGCACCCTCGCGGCCCCTGAGCCCCGAGGGGGTCGCAGCGGGGACGGTTCTGTGGGCGCTGCCGGCGCCGGTTGCGTCGCGCGCGGTCCCGCGGCGCGGCGGGAGCCTCGCGGAACAGCTCGGAGGGGCCGCAGGTGCGGAGGGTGCCGTGGTGGCCCCCGCCCCGTCCTGGGGGTGTCCGCGGGGTAGCGGGGAAGCCGCCGTGTCGCTGCCGAGGGAGGGATGAGCCCGACGGCGCTTCGCTTCCGGTACAAGCAGTAACCCTCACGAAGGAAGTTTGGGAACCTCGCGCGTTTACCCGGGGGTGGATGCGCTTCCCTTAGCTCTACCGGAAAGGCAGTGAGATTTAGTGGCGTGTGCCCCCTAGGCCCCTTTCCGCCCATTYCTACTGTTGTGTCCGGTCTCTGGAGGGACAGGACGGAAGCGCGGGAGGTTCCTGTTAATGCCGACCTCCGGAGCTGCGTTTGGGTGTTCCCCAACGCGTGGAAGCATCTGACCTTTATAGCTGCAGCTCCTCAAGTACCACTCCCACCATCAAAATGGGGACCAAAAGGCAGTGGAGGGTGAAAAGGAGGAAAGGAGGTGTTCTGGGAAAGTAGGGCCCTTCTGAGCTGCCCCCGAGGTGCAGTAGAACCGTGTAGAAATGCTTTGCTTTTCCTCCATGTGACTAGTAATGACTTGTGTTGTTACAGCGTGCTACCTATTGCAAGTTTAGTCTTCTAGATCTTTTTGTTACCCCTGAGTTAATGAGCGAGTTTGGCACAATAAAAGCACAGGAAGTCAGTGCTTCTGTGGCAGCCCTACGAGCTGCTCTGAAGTCGCCCTTAGTTTGTTCAAACAGAAGTACTAGGATCTATTTTTCCTGCTTTGTAAAAACTTTTATTAATGAGGCAAGATTATTCAGTAGCTAGCTTGCAAGTTGACAGTTTTTTAACTTTCTTGTAATTGAAGAATGTCTTGCCTTAATCTATCATTTTTTCCTAGTTGACAAGMGATAATGCTTTTACCCATGAGACTTTATGCAAGTTAAAAAAATCCAAAACTAATACTTAATATGACTGTTTAGTAGGACACTGAGTAGAAAAAATATAGAACTTTTATCATTTACATAGGACTTAGTACTTTTCTCATAAGTTGAAGTTGTGCAATGCAGTCTTGACCAAATAGTTGTTTTTAATGTGCCTTTGTGAGATGCTGCTGTTGCGAGTTCTGTAAGTGACATGGAAAATCTTTTATAATAAGAGTATTTTAAAGTGCTGTTAACTTGTGAAAAGAACTTATAAACTCTATACCTTTGCACACTGAGTTTATCTCAATGCAGTGAATTACATGTAGGTAGGAGCCGGTTTTGGGCTGAAACCACACGTCGCCGGTTGATGTCTGGTGTTCTCTTCAGCAGTGTGGTGCAGAAGCTCTGCGCCCAGGTCTTGGAGCACCTTTTGCTTCAGGCTCTGCTGCTGCAGCTGTGATGCGAATCTGGAGCAGGCGTGCTCGAGGGCAGCGTCCTGTGGTCCCCGGCGGAGTGATAGCGCGTAGCTGTCTGTGCGCTGCTCGTTTTCATCACTACTGGTTTGTCCCTTGATACAATCAGCTTGGGCTTTCTTTTAGGTTTAAGATCTGTTGGTTTTGGTTGACTTTGTCAGATGCTCTATTCTATATCATTTGTACCTGCACTATTGTATGGATGTGATTGTGTAGGGTATTTCAAGAAGCTTCTCGTTTCATTGAATATGATCTCAGTCAAAAATTCAGAAATAACTATGTGCAAGTTCACCTGCTACTGCTGATCAAAACAGGATCCTATCTTCAAGCAAACATCAAAAATTCATGGTTTGCAATAAACACCAGCGTGTTAATATGCAGGAGATGGTGCTTTAAAATGTCAGCAACTTAATGACAGAGAAGACGTGTTTCCTGAGGAACAGCGCATGATTCAAGCAGCAAGAAATTATTCTAAGCAGCATATTATTAAAAAAGAGGCAAAGAGAGCAAGCTGGCAGGACAGTTTCTAGGGGGCAGCCTCTTGGAGAGCGCGTACGTGTAGCTGGGTGCATATCCTGCCCGCAGCTCAGCCATGCAGAGGCTGAGTGGCCCTGTGGGGAGAGTCTGACCCTTCAGCTGCCTTGGGTGGTTGATTTCTAGAAATGTCTCTGTTTCCTGTTGGGGAGAAGGAGGCAAATGACAGTGAAGAGTGTTTTGCTGACAACTTCTCTTGTACTGCAGTTTGATAGAACTTTTTTTAAAGACTGATTTTCTGTTAATTAGCTTGTGTGTGATGTTGCCTTAGGAACTGCAAGACTTTTTTTTTAATGAGTCCCATTTAAATTGGGTCGGGGAAAAAAAATCTGGGAGTTGCTATAAAGAATGGTCCTACAGAACAGTAAGCATGACTTTGTTTTTACTGATTTGACATAAAGCTGTGTCTCTGGATTGATTAGTGATGCAATAGTATCCAGGCTTTGTATCTATTAGTAGTCTGTGTTGTTTCTTTGCATTTGAAAATACTGTCCAGTTTCCTATGCTGGTAAATGTCCATTTTATTAGTTCATTTATTAATAAGCTTATTTGTTCATGTTAATTTTAGAGCCAGTGCTGCCAAAAGTTTGAACAGGATGAGACCTTAACTTGTGTGCCACCAGAATGGCTTGTTTTGTCCCATTATTGGGGCTTCCATGTTGCTGGTGATGGGTGAGCCTGGAAAACCACAGCTTGAGTTGCATGTCCTGGGGTGAGTTCTCTGAACAAACCAGTTCTGTAACAGGGAGTTACCTTTAAATTGCTCTTTTAGTAGCTGGGCTGTGTTTTAGACCTGACTATCTGGCTACTGGTTTTGTTTTTCTTCTGATTAATTTTTGTTTGTTTCTTTCACTATCTCTCATAGAATCTTGTATTCTCAGATTTCTTATAGTCTCTTTAGAGAGAACTGGTGTAACACAAACAATAGATCAGGTTGCTTAAGGTCTTGATTTTAACTTAGAAATGGATCCTGCCTGAGCAAGTTGTTGTGCTGGATGAGCTCCAGAGATGTCTTCTGACCTAAATAGCTGTACAGCAGAGACCTGCTCTGTATGTGCTTTGTGGGGTTTTATTGGTTTGTTTTTTGGGGAGGGGGGGGGAAAGAGGGAATGGGACAAAGCAGATGTCAAGAGTTGTCCTTCCTCCACTTACGTAACCTCTCCATAGAGCTAAGTCAAGGGACAYACTGCACACACTGGAATCCCAACCGTGTTGAACCGGTATCTTCTGTTTGTTTCTGCAGCTCCTTTTTAACCTGCTGTGTTGGAGACAAGAGCTTCTGGCTGGTCAGGACTCCCTACTGGTAACTTAAGAAGGATGGAAGGTGTGGAGTTTAAGGAAGAATGGCAAGATGAAGATTTTCCAAGGTGGGGTTTTTTTTTTTAATTTTTTTTTTTTACTTTTTTTTATACTTTTATCTGTTCTGGATGAATCAATGCTTAATTTTGAAGTGGTTTCTAGTAATGTAGTAGTCTCAAAGATTTTTGTGGTGTGGTTCTCGGTGGGCTGGGGAGAGATCTCTTAAGTRTAATCATGGAAGTGTTGAATGATATTGAAGTGGAAATTGTAAACCAAGTTTGGTTTATTTTTTTTTCTACTATGGTAACCTTTTGTAAGTACAATGACAAATACTTCATTAGGTGACATTTTTAACAGGTGATAAAGTTTGTGCCTCAAGCAGTAATAAGGCAGCTGACTTCTGAGGCATTTTTATAATAAAGTGATGGAATTACTTCTGTGATGTATTTAACATCAGACCTTTTCAAGGCAATAATATGGCCAATTTTCTGAAGGATGACAGGCAGCATAATAGCAACCAGAGTTCTGATTTTTATCATATCACAGGTGGTCACCTAAGTSCTGGAGTTTCCTTCTGTTTTAGTACTCGGCTCACTTGACAGCCTGAGCTTGTACTAAAATATATTTAATTAAATACTATGCCATAGTGGATTTTATTAGCAGTTAATGAGGAAACATTTTGCATTTACCTGGTTATAAAAAAGACCCTTTTGAACTAATATTTTTCTACTTCTTGCTCTAGGCCCCTGCCAGAAGATGATCCTGTTGATTCAGATGTTTTGGCAGAGGCTGGAAGAGAAGGTGAAACTGGTAAGCTCACTTCATTCTAGTCAAACAGACTTCTCCTTGCTTAGGTAGCTGCCTTAAAACTCTCCTCAAGCTTGAGGGAACAGCATTCTAAGTAAGAGTTGTGTGCGATCAGTATTGTAAACATCTTGCTTAAAACATATTTTTGGAATTAAAATATCTGAGAATTATCCTCCCTCTAAACTGAGCTATGCAGTTAATACTAGATGAAAACAAAATTATCCTCATACTCTTCCTTCCTGGCCTTTTTTGACAAATATTGGCTCATTTGATATTTGAGTGACAGTTTAGGCCTTAGTCTCACTCCAAGTTTTGGGACTCTTAAGAATCCTTTTAAAGAACGTCCTGCCTCTGAAAGGTCAGACAGGAAATCCAGGTGCTTTTTCCATGGCCTTGTTTTTATTGATTTCATCTCGTTTGTCTGCTTTAGCTTTGACACTTCCAGTGTTGGATCAGTCATTTTATTTTCTTCCCTGCTTTCAACTGCTGTCTAAAACACGCAAGTAGTTGCTATGTGTCTCAAAACATGCTGTCTGTTGGCCTACTAGTTTCCTTGGCCTTTCCTTTCTGTTGTCTATCAGACTTTGTTCCGGCTTATACTCACCACCTCCAAGGTGGTTTTGAGGTGAACAATATCTAACCAAAACAAGGGCTTAAAAACCTTCACCTACAGCACTGTCTCTAACTCTTATTTAGCAAAACATCTTGAAGGGCTTGTGGTGCACTTGGACATAGCTGGCATGCATTATCAGGTGGTGGTAGCACTTGGCATTTTCCTTGTAAGAAATACTGTGGTCTACTACTATATGGATGGACTAGGGGATACTTTAGGACTTGTGAGYTTACAACTTAAGTGCTGTTCTCTTCATCCTATGTTTACTTTGATTCCTGTTCTAAAGATGTGTTGTTCAAGTGGTCACTAATTTCTTATGGACTTTGTTTTTTTAATAAAAATGCTGTTCTTTCTTGTAGATTTACTTGTCTAAACTTGCTTTAACTTTAGAAGTAAATAGCTTGCCTTTTAAATGCAGAACCTAATGAGAACAAAGTGAGGAAGAAACTAGCGGCACCTGATATTAGCTTAACTTTGGACCGCAGTGAGGAATCTGTGTTGTCTGATGATTTCGATGAGAGTGGAGAGATTGATTTGGATGATTTGGATACTCCCTCAGAGAACAGTAATGAATTTGAATGGGAAGGTAAGCTTTCTTTTGCTTTTTGTCTAATTCTCTCAAACATTTCTATACTTAAGTTCAAGCTCACAGTTTTTCAGGTGGGGAGTAATTAAAATCTAACATAATAAGTGTAAAAATATTAGATTAGGAATTGTTAACAGGCACCATGAATTTGTTTAAAAAAAAATTTAAAAAAATTTAACTTTGGGTAGTAAACAGACTAACATAATGCCAAATAAACCTAACTGAATGTCAGGAACATCCGTAAAACTTCAAAGTTATGGGAAACCCTGTACTACATTTTTTTTTTTGGTTTCTAAGAAACAGGGAATTACAGATCCATTTTAAATGGCGACAAACCATATACAGAGTATTTGCATTGCAGTTTATTTTTTCACAAATCTGTACTTTTCAAAACTTTGGATTAAGGAAGACTGAATGTTTTGTTTAAAAATGGGTGTGATACATTGTTTTAATGAGGGCAAAGGTTGGTAACCTTAAAGTTTGCAAGTTCTAGATGGATKGGAAGCTGTAGCAGAACTCCTGTTGTGTGTCAATTCTGAAGTGAATAACACAATGCTAATTTAGCCATTCCTGCACTAGAAGTGCCACAAAAAGCTATCCTAAAAATCAAGAGATAAAGAGTTTATCTTTTTTGATTTTTAGAGGTGAAAACCTGAGATGCTACCAAAATAATTTGTACAGAGAACTTATTACTGAAAGTTCACATGAATTTCAAATGTGTAGTTTATTTACGTTTTAAGTTCCTATATCAGTTCTCTTTGAATCTTTAATTTGGGTATGATTTATGCCTTAAGAATGCATCTAAAAAGTGAAACTGCAAGTTCATTTTATTATGCTGGAAATAAGGAAATCAATTTCCAAGTAAATAAGTTTGCTTTTACATTGTTGCATGTGAAGCAGAACCTGTTTTTCATTCCAAGATAGTCTTTTTTAAAACAAAAGTAATTTTTAATAGCCAAGGGGATGTTGCAGGTGAAGTTTTCATAGGGACTGTGGGTTTGTCTGTATCCTTATCACTTTAAGGAAAAAGAATTTGTATTTAGGGCTAACTCTGCAATGATACTAAGGAAATGTTCCAAATATGTGTGGTGTTTTTAAAGTGGCTGAAAAGGGTTTCTGTCTTTTCTTCCTTTAATGCTGCTGTCTTCATTTTCCTGGAAGGATAGTTTCAATTAACAGCTTTGTCTTGGGAACAGACAACTAACTTGCAGTAGGTTTTTCTCGCTTTGGGTAAGGTTTATGCAACCAAGTCAAGAATCGTAATTTAATTGGAGCAAATTCTTTCACAGATTGCTGTCAGCATAAATTTTATATATATTGATTGCACACACATGAATTAGATTTAATTTCAAATAGATGTCTGCATGTTTGCTTGCAAGATAGTGTTTATATTTTAAATTATGCTTTTGTGTCGATCTGTGATCAAGCAACCTTTGTAGGAATCATTGAAGTTGACCACTTTGTGTATTCTGGTGAAATTTTGGTATTCTGAAAGCCTGCGATCAAAGAGCTTCCTTTATGTATAAAAAAGAGGTGATGCAAATTAATGCTGACACAGAATATTTTTTATAAAAGTATTTGGCATCCATGATATTTTGTAATGGCTAAAAGMAGCAAGTCAGCTAATATGTTTGAGTGGATGAAGAATACTAAAATAGATAACAAAGTGGTTAACCTGTGTTGTAGTAGGGTGTCACTATGCACAGTGTTCATAATGGATCTTGAACATATTTCAAATTTGGTAGATGATCTTCCAAAGCCAAAAACTACTGATGTAATTAGAAAAGGATCGCTTACAGAATACACTGCAGCGGAGGAGAAAGATGATGGTCGGCGCTGGCGTATGTTTAGGATTGGAGAACAGGACCATAGGGTGGACATGAAGGCGATCGAACCATATAAAAAAGTTATCAGTCATGGTGGTAAGAAACTGTAATTAGTGACATGATGATATTCTGAGCTGGGTTGGTGTGGTCTAAGAACAACTCTCAGCCAAAACTCGTGATTGGTTATTCATGTTATACCATTAAGGCATACGGTAGACTTTTCCTGTTAAACTGAAGTTGCAAAACGCACACGTGTTTTGGTGATGCTACTAATGTGCCTTTTGAAATACAAAGCATAATAAATAATAAAAATGCAGTTTTAGAACATGACAAGGTTGCCCAATATTCTGAATGTTTCTTAAGATGAATATATGTAATAAGATATGACCATATGTGCTACTGGGATCGCTTTTTGGTTTTATGAGTGTTGAAAGCAGTGCCTATAGATTGGAGTGAGTCAGTTTACTTAACTCTTCTCAGCAATGTATGTAAAGTTTATTTTGGAAGAAAAGCTGACCATGTAGAACACTTAAATATACTATAATCTTAAGTCTAAGTGCAGCAGTTGATTTACTGTTACCTCAGTGATGTCCTTAGGAGTAGATGAATGAACTTAAATATTTTGTAAGTGTGTGAATTTAATCAGATTCTTGGAAAGCTTTTAAGTCTAATAAAAGCTTATCAAGCAGGGCTGACCTTTCTTTGTGTGAACAGTCTCAACTTATAATCATTCTTGTCACTTACTGTTATTTTCTACTTTGTTTTTAGGTTATTAYGGTGACGGGTTAAATGCCATTGTTGTATTTGCTGTTTGCTTCATGCCAGAAAGCAGCCAGCCTAACTACAGATACCTAATGGACAATCTATTTAAGTAAGTTGTCATCTGTCTCAAGATACCTTCCTCATCTCCCATTGTGAGATCCAGTATTTAATATTAGGGAGGTTACGCCTCTCCCTTCCTCTAAATGAAGTCTTTCCCACTTGAAATGAGGGAAAGGTAAGGAATAACAAAGGAGCTACGTTTACTCCCAGGGAAAAGAAAGTGAAACAATAAACCCTAGATGTTCAACTTTGATTTTTTTAAACATATTTCAGCAGTAGTAGGAATTACACTGATCTCTAGACCTTCAATTGAAGGTTTTCTTTGTGCTTACCTTTGCAGGTATGTAATTGGCACTTTAGAGCTATTAGTAGCAGAGAACTATATGATAGTTTACTTGAACGGTGCAACAACACGGAGAAAAATGCCAAGTTTAGGCTGGCTCAGGAAATGTTACCAGCAAATTGACAGAAGGTAGGTAGTTGTGTTATGGTATTTTCTTACATATTATTAGACAGATGAATATTTTATTGTAGGAAAACTGCTACTCAATGTGCTGCTACCTGCTGGCTAAGATTTACTTAAGTGAATTGTTAGGTATATTGGAGGATGTCATCTTAAGGCAGAGTAGAGACAGTGCTACAGATGTACCTAATTTTTAAATGGAAATCATAGATTTGGATCAATGAATACAGTGTACAATGTTGTTAAACTTTCATGTGTTAATATGTTAGCTAATTAATAAAAAGATATTAAGAGGATGCTTTTGAGTACTTCACTACAGCGGTGTCAAAAGCTTCAAAGGAACATTCTCTTAAAATTCTCTCTAATTTGGTCATATTTCCTTTTTGTTCTGTTTGTCTATTTGATTCCTTCAGGTTAAGGAAAAATCTGAAATCATTAATAATAGTTCATCCTTCTTGGTTCATCAGAACACTTCTGGCCATCACTAAACCTTTTATTAGGTAATATTCTGGAAAATATCTAAACTTCAAAAACTCTTAACATTACTGAACATTTTGAATGTTGTAACTGCTCGCTGTGTTTGCTTTTTCCACAGCTCAAAATTCAGCCAAAAAATTAGATATGTCTTTACTTTGGCAGAACTTGCTGAACTTGTCCCCATGGAGTATGTTGGCATCCCGGAGTGCATAAAACAGTACGTCTTCTTACTCAAACATGTTCTAAACTGACTGTTTTAATAGCACTATGTACATGTATATARTTTTGAATATAAAGTTCTGTATTTAATAAAGCTTGTTAATTTATATCATGGCCATCTCCAAGATAAGCATCTATGTTTGACCATGTTGCTGATGTACAGTTTTGTATGCAGCAGCATATATGGTTAGAATACTAATAAATAGTAATATTCATAAACTGACTTAAGTAGGTACCAAATTATGGCATACGAATTGTGGTGATGAGGCCTCACTGCGGTTTCATCCACTTGTATGTTCAGATGGCTTATGAGAGATTCTGGCCATGTTAGTACTGAAGTTACTATGGATATCTTCCATTTTCATGCCAAAATGCACAGCAAGCTAAGCAGTAAAATACCACTTAGTCCTTTACATGAAATCCTGACCTATTTGCAATGGAAAAATCCTTAACCATAGTATTCTAAAAGGGCTCTGAAGGAAAGAAAGGCACCATCATGTGCTTGCTTGTTCTCTCCTTCCCTCACTGTTCCTTTATTCCAGTTCTTTGTTGTATACTATAATTTTACTGTCAGCACAGTTCTTTATATGCCCTTAGGGATAGTGAGGACTCTTTTTTTTTTTTTCTCTCAACAGTATGTGTGGATGACTGCATCCAGTAATAGAATAATGATCATTCATAATGATTATTCATCATTAGCTTAAGAACTATTTGGAAATACTAACCATTTGATGGGGGGAGAGTGGGCTTTGAATATCCTAGCAAGAGCTATAAAATAGAGAACCTGTAGAATACAGTTCACAACAAATGATTTACAAGTGATCGCAAAGTGGGAGCTCTATAGGGAAGGATGGCATAGTGTCACTTTGTAGGGAGAAAAGCATATCCTTGTGAGGATAGCAATTACTGCAGTATTAAAGCTGGTATAATTTGGAAAAACTCACTGTTTTTAATATGGGAAGGATGTGGTTTTCTGTGTGGAAAAAGACAAGTCAGAGTTGTAGTCTTGTCTTGTGTTTAAGCTAGGGGGAAAAAAAGAGGCTTTTGTGGGATGTGTTACCAAAATCCAGATTTTTATTCCAAGTCTGGAAAGACTCCTGTCTGTTTGATGAATTTACTTCTGCTATGAAGGCTGAGCTGGTTGACTTAACAGAGGTAAGTCTACCAAACTTCTTTGGTAGACTTATTATGGCTTTGTTATTGTTATGGATGCTGACTTTAAATTTCAGTGATAGATACCATACAAGAGGTTACATTGAATTCATATCTTACAACACAGTAACTAAATCTTAATGCTTCTTTTTTAAGACTTAGAGAGGTTGGGAGTACAATATATGAAGTAGATCAGTTTCAAACTTGGTATCTTTTTACAAAATATATCGTCACTAATACCTATTTGCAACTTCAGTTGAGTTTGGCCTTTGTATCTTTCATTTACTGAAATAAAACTTTTCCTCACCAAGGTATGAAGAAGAAAAGTTTAGAAAGAAACAGAAAAGGTATATTCATTTTCTGATGAGGGTTGCATCTAAATAAGACTGTTTGCACTGCAACTAACTCCCAGTTGATTGGCTTGCCTAAAGGAATAAGCATTTGTAAATATAAACATGCACTAGTAAGTTTTATGCATGGAAGTAGCTATACTGACTGTAAATACAGTATAAAACCCTGGATGTTTAGCTAGATATTCTTAAATAGTACCTAGTATCACATAGGTTACTTCTTTTAAMGGGGAAGTGTAGATTTTCTAATACATCTTCACCAGGGGAAAGTCATGCTTCTATGGGAATTGATTAAGTTTCATAGTTTTTTGTAAAAAGAAGTGATATCTGAATGAAGAGCTGGGTTTAGGTGCTGTCAACAGTAAATGCAATGTTGGGAGAAGTCCTAAACTTGAATCCTCTATTTTGCTTTTGATATTTACTGTCTTTTTTTACAATTACTAATTTGCACAGGTACAATCTAAATGAGTTCATATTTTTAGTGCTGTTTGTATTTGCAGTGCCTAAATTCCTTGCTAATAAACATTGGGTTTTCATTTTGTTCATCTTCAGCACCCTGCTAACCATTCAAGCTATTACAGAAGTAAATGACTTTTTTGAGAGGTTTTTTTTTTTTTTCACACTAACAATTGTGCTGAAATATTTGGATACTAATTTTAACTTGTTTTGACAAGTCCTGCTATGTGTGCATAACTACTAAGGGAGTCTTATTGTCTGCAAATTAGGTAACAGGCAGAGAGGAAGATGCAGAGGTGGGGTGAAAAAAAACTAAGAGTGGGACATTCCAACATTAATGTAAAACTTTAAAGTTTCAGTACAGCCAGCTCTTTAGTGTCCTTGTCAATAATACTGCTATTTATGTTTCCTCTTATTTAACAATTTTAAATAGCAAGATAAAATATTTCACTTTTGTGAAAGCTCATATGGACTACCTGATGGTGAGACTTGAATTGGATTTGACTGTAGTTGTAGGCCTTTTTTGTCAGAACAAGGGAAAAGAAGTTCAGTTGCTCAATTTGTCAAGCATGGCAGTGGGAGTTCTTTGGCTATGTATGTTAGTCATCATGGGAGCAATAATATTTTGTATTTTTAGGATTTATATTCTTAGCTGTATAGTTATGTGTAGCCCTTTGCTTTTGCATACCATATTTTCTTAAATACACTTTTGTGAATTGTCCTTTAATTCATGTCAAAACCTGCTTTCTTGTGATAGAGCAGTGAGGATAGGGACCGTTGGCAGTGCATGCCATACAAGTAAACATGTACTTGGCTGAGACTGATTTGTAGAAGATACTGTGCCAGAAGATACTGTGCCAAAATATGTTGAATCCTTATGTACTAGGTTCAGTTACTACAGCCMGCTTAGTGTTGTAGAGAATACCTGCCTCCACTTCTGTGGGGGTTCATGGCCTAGAGAGAGCAATTGTTGCTTTTACCACTTTGAAGGAACTGGCTGGTTACTGTTTGAGAAACTGAAGAGGTAGGGCGCACACAATTGGGCAGCTACAAGATGCACTTAGATCTCATGCAGGACTACTTAAAAATCCAGTGGTTTCTACCCAAATAGCTCTTTTTTTGTCAGTTCCAAAAAGCTGCTTAAAACTAGCAGTGGGATGGTGATTTACTCTGGGTAATCATAGGAGTCCTGGAAATAATCAGAAAAGATACTGCAGTATAGGARCAGCTTATGACTTCTGTTGATTCAACTAGTTCTGTTCTTGGCTTAATTACTGTAAGATCAAAGGTAAATTCTRTGGTTATGCTGCAGTATATGAACTCAAATTAGTAGTGCATGACAATATTAGCTGTCATGTTACTTAAACTTATTCCTGCTTGCATTCATTCTTTAATGACAACCCAGAACTTGCTTTTCTTGTGCATTCCAATTTCACTGGCACTTTACAAATGCTATGCTTAAATGTTTTCTTAACATACTTAATTCATTTTGAGGGGGAAGTAGCAAAATAAGATGTCTTTTTAAAGCACTGTTATGACTGCTTTCAGTGAAGATCTTAATATTTACTTACTTAAACATTTTCTGTGAAAGCTTTCAGCTCTTCCTGTTAAAATTAATCATTTGGGCTTAAAATGGGTTAAGAAATTAACAATTTTACTGCTTTCTTTAAGCAGAATTGACCAAGAGCTGAATGGGAAACGAGCAGAGAAATGAACAGTAAGTTTGGAATCCAAACGGGACAGAAGAATATGCAGATGGAATGATTCCATTTTTTCTCCATTTACAATGCATTCATTAATGTGTGTATGTGTATACATATTATATAACCTGTTACAAAAGGTGCTTTGAATTAGCACACAATGGAGTGTTCACTGCTGTAATGGTTTAAGTCTTGACTTTAATAGCTACCTTTATATGTAATCATTTTATACTGCTAAATGTCAAAGAACCCTATGTTTTTTGAGGACATTCTTGCAATTGTTTATCTAAATGATGCATGTTCTTCAGTAAAATATTTATATACCTAAATGTTAAAGGAAAGAGATAATATATATTTTTATGACTCTTTACAAAAGAATGTGTACTTGCAAGAGGAATTTATTTGTAGGTAGATAAGGCCACAAATGACGGTTGTCGTTAACGTACAAAGAGCATGATACGTTTTGCTGTAAACGGTCGAATGCATTTCGCAGTGGTTGTAGAAACCTTTTTTGGATGTTAACAGCCCATAATCTAGTCCTTAGCAAATGTGGAGAGGCTTGGTGGTGTTCACATTGCTAATACAAGCAGAACTCATTTACCTTGCTATAGCAAGCTTGAACTTTGGCGTCTTTTCAGTCCACTTCTCCGAATACAGAACTGTAGTTCTATGRACTTCAGTCTGTTGGCCAAAGGGATTTTTGACTAAGATGTATGGGGAACTGAGCTGTTCAGATCACTAACAGGATGCCAGATCTTCCGCCCTTTTAAGTGGCMAATGTAGATTATGCCTCCTTAAATTAGGGCTATTGCTGGTTCAGTGGTGAGTATGAAATGAGTTCAGTCTAATTCTTTCTGGATGACTTACCAGTTGTGACCAACAGAAACTCCGGTGGTTTTCAGCAGAGCTTAGAAGTTGCATAGATACAATTCTAACCATAATATCAGTTGTCTGCACAGGTAAAATTTAGGTATTTTACAGAGATATAGGAAATCTTTAAATGCTTGTATCATCTTTGTGGATGAAGCATCCGTTTCTAAAACCATCAGTTTGGCACCTTTTATTGGCACTAACCTCACTTTAAAAAAAGTGATTTAAAGGGGAGGTTCTGGTAATAGCTGTAAACATGTAAACATCTGTCTTTAAGAGCTGTTCTTGGATGCATCAACCAGTGTTTATGGGTTTATCAGGGCAACAGAACTATGCACTGTTTATAGAAGTTTGTAAAGTCTATTTGATAATGGTGGCTATTTCTGTGTAAGAGCTGAGCTGATGTATGCAAATTAATCCTTTCAGGAGCTGAGCAATTTAATATTGAAGCAAATGTATTAAATGTTAATTTTTTTACTGTGCTTACAACTTTGTCTTACTATTCAAAAGTATACGTTCTTAATTAGTTAAAATGTTGGTATCATATGTAGATTTTTTTTATATAAAAAATAGCATTTGACTGGATTACTATCTGGCTGGATACATACAAATCAACACCTAGTTCCACGGTCAGGATTTAGTATTAATGGATGCTTAATCTTCTATCTGTAATGATACACATATGCTTACTATAAAAGCAGATCTGCATGTCAGATGAAGGCAAATTGCCAAACTCTTAATTTTAGATCTACAATTCAGAGATTTCAGTGTCAAAACATGGGTAGTTTTGTTAAATTAGTATCTGTATCACAGTTCCAAAGAGTTTAACAAGCAAGGTACTCTTCAACAGCCTATGTTAATTTGACGTTGCCTTGTATCTCCTTCATAGCAGGGATCCTGCTCTGAAAGCCAAGCACAAGTGAACAGTTTCTGTTTAGGGCTGTCTTATCTCCCCTTTCATAGCTGAAATTGACCTAAACTGATGTAAATTTTTAGTCAGTAAAGTGGACACTTTGAAAGCCTGTTTTCTTCAATTCCAGGACTTCAGTATGTAGTGTATATGAACATGCAAGGCTGGCCATCTTGCTTATTTTACAGGTTACAGGTGATTTCTAAGATTTAAGTATTGTGATCATCTAATTTCAAAAATTTCCTTTGAAAAAATCAGCTACTCATAAAACTTTCTCTTTAGTGGAAGACTACCGTCCTATGAATGTCTTGTTCCTCTCTGTGTATATTGTGCAGTACAGAATAGCCAGTTGTCTGTATGGACCTTTTACTTTGATAGAACTGTAGCTTTGCCTTTCCTCATGGCTGAGTGGTGTGACAGTTTCCTGTTGCAGAAGTGCTATTTCTTTGGAGATGTATACATGCTTACCTAATTCTTTAGTGTAAGCTTTTGTGAATGAATGTACAGCACAAGGGTTCTTTTCCTGTCCTCTAAACAGTTTGAGAGCATGCACTATGGATGATTCTGCTGTTTCTCACCTCACCAATTGTGAGATGGATTTTAACTTTGGGACCTTTTTTACTTTTTGTAATTTTGAACACAAATGGGTAAGTTTGTCATATTTATATTCCTAAATCTACAGAACTTAGTACATTGAAAAGCATGACAAAGTTGGAATGTCATACTAAATTATTTTAAAACCTGAATCACTTGATAGTAAGATAAAATATTGTAGGAAATTCACTTCTGAATGGCACTTCTCTTAAAACTGAGAGTCATGGTGAAAAATTAGTTTCAACCCTGTCAAGAAAAGTAAGTCTGTAAGTCCATTTACCTTTTGATTTGGAGGTTTTATGGTTTTATATGGAAAATGTGGTGGTAAGGTGGTATTAACATTTTCTTATTATGGTGTGTGACTGAAATAGAGATGTTTGGGCCGGTAGCCTGCTTACATAGATGTGAGATCTTGAGTTCTCCATGGGAGAAATGTCCAGAAGTGGTAAAGATATTTTGGAASAGGTGTCATTAAAATGATGGGGCCAGACTAGATTGCTTTAATGTTCTTGACCCCCTTCTAGCATGACAAAGGCATGTTCTCTTGGAAAGCATTAGAGAGGGATGTAGAGAGACAGTGCTGAAGCAGATTGAAATCTCTGAAGGATCAGAATTCTKAAAGAGAGAATATTAGTTTACGTTTACAAAAAGCTTGGAACTACTTGGAATACTACATAATGTATCTAACTCAGTGCAGTTTGGCATCTATGCCAAGCATTTTTCCTTATTTTCACTGGACAAGTGAGAATAGTACTTGGAGTGAAGAGATGTGTACTGAAATGTCAGTTACATACTATAGAGCACACAATGGATATGCAGGCTGGTATTTGCTAACATGTTTCATTAAATTTACCGCATCACACACTTGATGAATGCTGTAATGGCAGCTTAAGACCTCCCAATAGTTGATTTTGTGTTACCACCAACACTTAATCTCACTTTGGAGTGTAACTGAATCTGTAGTGAAGTGATGTTAGCGTGTAGTTGGGTGGAGAGGGTGTCAGTGCATAGCTATATGTTAATTTGCTTATGTCACCTATGGGGAAAAAACCTGTAGTGACTAGGAAAAAAAGTATCAAACTTGATTAGGAATGGAGAGTTTCTAAACTGTATCTATTGCAGGGAAAAGATTCTTGGTTGAAAGATGTGATTTTTTTCCRTGTCAAATTATCACTTGAGTATCTGACAGATGTACTCAATATTTATTATGTAGAAAGATGGCTTAAGCACAGCTGTTATCAAAAGCTGTTGTCTTTGGAAACTATTTTAATGTTTTTTATAAATGCAGAAATTTTGTAAAGCTTTCAGTGAAAAATCTTTCTCAGTCCTGTGGTGGATGCAGGTCATTCTCTAGAGGATTTGTTTTACAGATGGTGGCTCTAGGGAGACCCTTGACCAAGTATACTGTAATCATACTTTTTAAGAGCACCTACTTATAGTCATAGTAGTACTCTGAAACAGAAGGAAGATGTAAGTATCTGTATTTTGAAAGACAAATGTTGCAGTTTTTCTGAGTGTGTAATTTTAAGTTAAACGGTGTTTTCCTTTGATGCATCTTGCTCCTTATATTGAGATCACAGAAAAAAAGGTGCATCTGCACAGTGCATGAAGGGCAGTCARTGTTTGGCATTTTCTTCATTCCCTTCAAGTATAACTGAGATGGTCCAAAATTGCTTTAATTCAGCTCACTTCCCAGCTTTGTGATTCAGACTGCCCAGGTGACTCTGAAACACCTTCAGTTTTTTTGGTGTTGAAAGTGTCATGAGGCAGAAGTACCACAGTGCTCTCAAAAGGATAGGCCCTGCCTGACAGGAGTCTGCTGGACTGGCTGCTGGGCAGGCTCCTGACCAGGAATTCCAGGTTAATATTTGAAGGAAGTGCTCGAGGAGGATGGATACCTCGCAGAGCAGCAGTGGCACTGGGAAGGTCCTTATTCCAGCTTGTGACATGGGCCATGTGCTGCCTTTGACCATCTCCAGGGCTGGGACTGATGCCCTGCCTCCTTCCTAAGAACTGAGCTCTACCTACCTYTGAGAAACGCGTTTCGCTCCCGTCCTCGGGGCCTGCTCTTCTGATCTCCTCTCGCTGTGTCGAAGTGTGACGAAGGGTCACGGCGTGTGTCTCACCTGAAGCTGCTCCCTGCAGCGCTGCGCTCGGCACCGCAATAAACACGGCTACAGGACACGGCGTCCCGCGTGTCTTTAGGCTTCGCCTTGCACTCGGCGCCCTCACCGCCGCGCGCCCTCACCGCCGCGCGCCCTCACCGCCGCGCGCCCTCACCGCCGCGCGCCCTCACCGCCGCGCGCCCTTACGGCCGTTAGGGGCGGGGCTCGGGCTCGCTGGCCCCGCGCTGCTGCCTCGTTCCGCTTCCGGGCCGCGGGCGCCGCCTCTTCCGCGCGCTGGGAGCGGGT
Organism: Eudromia elegans; assembly: GCA_003342815.1. NCBI lineage: Eukaryota > Metazoa > Chordata > Aves > Tinamiformes > Tinamidae > Eudromia > Eudromia elegans. Next base: position 4,538,002 of record PTEX01000021.1, on the reverse strand, counting down.
GAGGCGGCGGGCCGGGGCCGGGCGCGGGGGCTCCGGGCCGCGGCGCTCACGGCGCGCGGTGTCTTCCAGGCGTCTCCTCGCCGTTAATGCGAGCGGCGGCGGCGCGGGTCCTGCCGGGCAGCCATGGCCTACCAGCTGTACCGCAACACCACGCTGGGCAACAGCCTGCAGGAGAGCCTGGACGAGCTCATCCAGGTGCGCACGGCCGGTCCTCCCCAGCGCCCAAGCCGAGCTGCTGCTCCCGCGGCCGCCCTGCGAAGGAGGAAGCGAGCACAGCTGTGTAACGCTCATTTTAACCGATTTTCTTTTCTTCTAGTCGCAACAAATCACTCCTCAACTGGCCCTTCAGGTGCTGCTTCAGTTTGATAAAGCCATAAACTCGGCGCTGGCGCAGCGAGTCAGGAACAGAGTTAACTTCAGGGTAAGGCAGCAGTGCGCGAGGAGCCTGCCCGGGCGCAGGGAGCGAGTGCAGCTGCAGGCCCGAGCGCGAGCAGAGCCGCAGCGAGGGCTCCTCTGCCCCCGCGCTGGGGCTTGTGTGCATTGAGGGTCCTTATCTCCTGTTTCCAACGAGGAATGTCTTGACACATGCCCRTGTCACCAACACACTACAGGTGGGGAAGGGAGTCATGAGAAAGGAGGAAGAGTCATAAAATAATTGGATGTGTAGCATTGCTATCTCCACCTTGAGWATGGGGAGATTTTTACTATTGCATGTGGCAGAAGTGGGATGAAGCTGTGAGTTAACCCTTAGCCATGGTGTGGAGAGTTGTAAAGCTTCCCTCAAGCAGTGAATCATTTTGTAGCTATTCTTAGATATTCAGCAAATATAAAGCAAATATGGTATAGAGAACTTTGTTCAGAATGCTTGGGGAAATAAAATCTTCAAGTTTAATTCATATGAATATCAAATTAAAACTTGTGAAGATGAAGACCCAGAAATGAACTTGTCAATGTCCTTTAGTCATCGAGTCTGGGGGCAAGTACTCTGAATTACATGGATTTATTTTCTCAAGATTTTTTTATTTATATTATTGATTTTTTTTTTTTCTTGCACAGTATTCCTGCCTTGGTATCAGTGTTATAATTAATTTTCATTATATCTTATGAAATATTATGATTTCTGAAGTTCTACTGAAACTTTATGCACATTAAAAAAATGAAGGCTTTTAATTTATACGTGAAGAACCCACTTTGCATAGACTATTAACATCCCTGATGGATTTAAACCTCTTCTGCTAGAAGACATCTAAACTACAGTTTACCTCAGAATTGTTTGTTTGTTAGTTTTGCGTCTATATATTGGGCTTTGCAGTTGTCTTTGACAAACCTGGTTTCTACTTCTAGAACATAAATAGTTCAGTAAACTTTAGTAAACACCTTATTTCCTGATACTTTTGGGATGTATGTAATAGAAAATGTCTCTTGTCTTTTCAAAGGGATCTCTGAATACATACAGGTTCTGTGACAACGTGTGGACATTTGTACTGAATGATGTTGAATTTAGGGAGGTCACTGAACTTGTGAAAGTGGATAAAGTGAAAATTGTAGCATGTGATGGAAAAAGTAAGTATGAAATATRATTAAAATAAGCTGACTGGGATGCCAGACTTGAGCATTTAAGGAAGGTTCTGATCAGATACCTATGATAAAAGCGGGATGGCCTGATGCTATTCTCCAGGTAAAAACAGGGCTGTGCACACTTATGATGTGCAGTGAAATAAGAGTAAGCTGAATGCCTCTCTAAATCACAAGCACTGAACTTGGAATGTGTGAGAGACTATTGGACATAGCACTAAAGTAATAATAAGCTTAGAAGTAATGCTAATTAAATTTCCCTGTGGTAATTTCTCTCCTATTAACCTGTGTGTTAGAACAGTATCATGTTTTATCAAATTCCAAGAACCCTCAATTCTTGTAAGCAAGCAATTGTATTTTAAAAAAATGTGTGTATATGGAAAAATAGTGCTTGCACACATATATATGCTACTTAGCAGGCCCCCTGTATGCACATTGTTATTGTATTTTATGTTCCTTATTTGTCCRTGTGAATTACTGTTCAGAATGTTCCTTTAAAATGCTTACTGGAAAAGATAATTTATTGGCTTTTTTAGCAATATGGCTTAGTTTTAAAAACTGTCAGAATATCACTAATGAGGTATGAAAAGGCGTCATTTGTTTAGCATCCTTTGGAAGGAAGTGAAAATGGAAAAGCTTTTAGTTAAATAATCCTTGGACCCTGAAACAGATTCATCCAGTATGACTGTTCCTGGCATGCACACAGGGTTGCTTAAAGCTGTAGCTCTAAAAAAAATGACAGAAATTGTCTACTTAATCTATTTTTTGTGTGCTTAAATAGTTAGTGGAAGAAACCTTACTTTTTATCTGCATAATTAATCACAAGTGAAAATTATTTAAATTTTGAAAGAACCGAATGGCATAATTACTATTAATACCTTAGCCTTTTTTAAGGAAGTAGTTGACTTCATTTTATGAAGATCATACTTCCTCTTATGTCAAAATACATAGTAAATGCATAGGAGCTGGAACTACTGCATGTGGAAGTTGTGCTTTCTCTTAGCACTTGCCTGGTGTTAACTGCAGTCCGGTCTTTGTGTATAACCTTGAGTTAGAGCAGAGCTGTTTCTGTTTCTAATGCCTGAATAGTAAATGATGTGTGTGTGTCCAACCTTAAAGTTTTGCTTTGGCTCTTCTCCTTGTTTGTAAATGCAGTGWAACTCAAAGCAGTTCCTGTCTTGCATTGGTAGCAGGGCCGGGGAGAATTAGACTGTTTCAGAGCATGTTCTGTTCCAGAAAGCTGTTACGAGTTCAGGAGGAATGTTTGAGAATAGTACTGATTTTTGTTAACTTACAGCTCTGTAGCATGGATATGCACTATTCATACTTTTTTCTGTCTTTCCTAGACACTGGTTCCAATGCGGCAGAATGAATAAAACTGTGGTTTGTCTGCAATATTTTCTGTTAATATGCAGCACTTTCTGGAGAGAAGCATGGCAGGGGACTGTGTTGATACTTCATTCTTGTGGTGTTCTGTGAGTTAATCCATACTAGAAAGCATCACAGAATGACAGTGGAAGAAATACCTGTAGCATTTCTTCACTTTACCTTACAGGGCATGAAGAAAACAACGTTACTTTTTTAAACAAAATTACAGMGAATACTGTTGCCTTTTTTGTTCAAAATAATTTCTCTAATAAACTTTTATTTAAAAACTTCTGAATGAGCAAGTGATCATTAGAAAGGCTTGTTTAAAAACAATCATTAATATATTCTCCCAAGATATATAAGCTCCTCTTAAAGCGGTGATGCAAATGTAAAGGGCTTTCAGTTGTGAATTTGTAATACAAATATGGTTGCACCTACTACTACAACAAACGACTGTTCCAAAATGATGTTGGAGCACATAAGCAAAAGCTTAGGAGCTCATGCTTGCCATTATAGTTATTTGTTAATTCATCTTTTTCTCTATTTTTTTTTCCTTTGGTATCTTCTAAAGATGTGGTAACTTGATTATTTAAAATATTACTGCACAGCTAATCAAATGGAAGTAATGTAATGGAGTCTGGGAAGGTTGTGCTACGTTCTCAGCAAATGTTATTTAGCACAGCTTATTTGTACTTTATCTAAGTTTTTTATTTATGTGGAGTACTTTTAATTGGCTACTTGCCAAACAGAATTGAAGCAAAGAATTGGACTATGTATTTCATCATACCAATGAATAGCTTTGTTCTTTCTAAAGTTAAAACCTTCCAGGATTTTTTCTAGTAAAGCATCTTTTAAAAAATCTTATTGATTGGAATGTGCATGTAACATACTGAGAGCTTTTGTCTGACTTCACAGTAGTGACTGTGCCCCTATGGTTGTGGGAATGCTGTCTGTTTGCCGTGTTAATTTAATTTATTTTTGTTATCAGATAGTAATGAGAGAGACAGACCACTAGCAACCAGAAATGGTACAAAAGCAAGCAAGAGGGTAACTGCCTGATCAGATAAGCCTAAATCTCTAGCTTGTGCCGTAACTGAAATGTAATATATGCCCTGATGTCCTGCTGTATTTATCAGTGGTCCAGTTTCTTAACCAAAAAAATCAATAAAGCTTTAGTTTCTCTTCCTCTAATATTTTTCCTGGCTGATACATTCTGAATTTCTAAATCCCGATTTTGGATATCCAAGGGCATATATTTGGAGAAATTCTGAATTGCCCTTTTAATGTCCTCTGAACCTTTTAAAATTTCACCTGATGTCCTCTCTGCCTTTTCAAAGTAAGTGAAAATGTTAAACTTTATTCTATTTTTTTCTTATGTTTGCACAAATAAGACACGGTCACTTGACTGAAAGATGCCTTCTCTGTTTTTTCTTTGATATAGGACCAGGTTAATCTCTGCTAGTTTGAAGGTGGTAGCCTATTTACCAGGGCTAGAACTGGAATTGATCCCAGCCATCTGGAACTGGTATTTAGAATGTGTTTAAAATAGTAAAAATTAGCATTGTGTGTAGGCACTCAAGATGTTACTTGGTGAGGGGGCAGACAAGAGTCCTTCCATGGCGTGGGAGGGTGAGAGAAGAAAAATTTCCATAGGTAAGGGCTTTCTGTTCAGAAAGTGTACCAGCTTGAAAGATTTAGACTGATAAAGTACTCTTTACCACTTTTATTTATCATTTAAGCTAAATCTGTTTCTCTGTAAATATCAGATTGACCAATATTTATTTTGTAAAACTGAAAGAACAGACTAAAGTCRTCATCTCAAAGGGTGCATGTGCACATCCCTCCCTTGGTTTTCTCTCTCTTTATACATCAAACTCAGCCTTCTAGGTTTAAAACATTTTGTTCCCCAACAGTCATATGGAAAATTTCAGCCCTTACAAATATAATCTTTTTTTCTACCTCCAAAAACCCAAGAAGGAAAAATATGTTGACAGCTGTGACTGCTACTTAAATTCCATAAAGTTCAAATCTCTGTGTGCAGAAATCAGAATTTATAAGGTTTGCAGTTCAGGATAATTTTACTGATCTGTTAAAAGTAAGTAAGTCCTGGAGTGCTGCATGTGATTCCTTTTGAAAGGAAAGGTGATAGGATAGTGTATCTGTGGTGATGCTGTTCACAATTCCTGCTTATTCAAGCCAAACAGGAACCACTGATACTGACATGCTGAACTGAATTTAAATATTCAGCATTTGCATATTTTGTCAGTACAGTAAGGCTCAGGTGCTGGAAGTGCGGAAGTGCCACTGATGTGCTTGAGCAGTCTTATTTAGCTGGAGTTAAGTGGCCAAATGTGACAAATGAAAAACATAAAGATGTTACAGGTGCTTCTGAACTGTTCCAGATGTTACCAGTTGCTAAAGGTAATGTAATCTTAAATGTACAGCTGGCTTAAATGACTTGCATGCTACCTGTCTCCATCCAGTTGCTTTTTTTTTTTTTTTTTTTTTTTTTTGGAATAGTAATGGAGGGACTGTCCTGAGGGAAGCTGTATAATTTAGTCTATGTGAAAGATACAGATCCTCTAGAAAGTATGTTCAAATGGGGAACAGGGCATTTTTTTTTTAATGAAATGCAGCGTACAAATGAATGAGGGATAAGTGGGTGGTTGYCATGTGTTCTCTCTAACGTAGAAATTCCTTTCACCTCTAAAGTTTGCCTTTCAGATAGAGTACCAGGAAGGAGGAAGTTAAAAATAAAAACTGAAAGACAGAAGGACAAAGGCACACCTTAAACTTCTATATTGCTGCTGCCTGGCTAGTTGCTGGTGATGCTGGAAATATTAATTAACAGCTGGTTTAACGTTTTGATTTAAAAATTTTTGGTTATACAGTTTAGTTTTTTTYCCCACTTTGGCAAATGCATTAAGCTGTTATTCTGAAAGCCACTTGTTTTCCATTCTCACAGTGGAGCCCCTCAGGTTTCTCATATGCTATKTATTTAGTTTGCAAAATAAGTATTTTTGTTATAAGCTTGACTATTTATTGCCCTTAAAATTAGTCTATATATTCATTTTTGTTTAATAACAAGCTKCTGTTAGGCAATGCAGATGAGAGAGATTCTTTGAGATGTTTCTATTGTATGGAATTCACATCTAAATGTGTACAGACTAATGAGCTCACCTGGGTAGACAAAGGATATCTGAGCTTTTGTGGCCAGTGCTACGGTTTGTTCCTGTGGTCTGTTATCCTTGAGGGCCTTAAAACACAATTTGTGTTTTAAGAACATACTGTATACAGCAGAGAAGCAACAATCTGGGCTGATTTGGTGCTGCTAAGTTGCAATGCAGAAGTTTCAAGTGAATACTTCAGTATTGCTCAATAAACACACTTCTGAAAACTGCATGTTAGTGTTACTTTTGTGTTTGTGAGGAACCTACGGGTGTTGCTTCATGGTTTATAAGAAGTTTCTTGTCATGTATGTATATGTGAGCATCTGGTGGTTCTTTATTATAGTTAAATAGGTACAGAATGTAGAGATAAGGTGTATTTTTCTAAAGTAAACATCATAAAGGTGAGGTCTTTTTATTATTATTATTMCGGATTTTTCCTAACACTCTGCAGGCAGTATTCTTTCTCTCATCTTTTCAGAAAGAGGCTTGAGGCATATTGAGGCAAAAAATTATTTAAATAATTATTTGAAATAAACCCTCTGGCTTCTGAGATTGCCCCAGTGATGCCATGGGGAGTATCTGTTTATGGGATGAAAATRGCTGCAGAGAAGCTCACCTGTACCCCAGAAGGAGTTTACCTCCTGCAGACCCCTGCAGCTGCAACCATGAGCTCTGACACTGGGTAAAACATGTTCTCCTCCAACCACCTTTCTGGGACATTATCCAGGCCACAGCATCTGTGGAAGCTGTTTCAGTTCTCTGGAGGGAAGAGAGGAGGARGAAAAGGAGACCTGGCACTGGTGGTATTACTGCTTTTTACTACTCAGTTCCCCTTCATTTTTTTTTAGTGCCCTTTGTGGTCCCGTGAAAAGACTTAAAACTGTTAATGGTATGTGTCATACAAAGTCATGCTAGCATCCAGCTAAAGGTCAAGGCAACTCACTTGCTAGAGCATCACCATGCTTGCTGCTGCCTATTKGGTTTCTTCTTGCTTGTAATATCATGGATTTGTGCAATTAGTTCTTGTTTTTGTTGTTGTTGATTTACCATAGAAAGGCSAGAGTGACATACCTCAGTAGCTGGACAAGGCAAAAGACACTCTTTCACCTTGAGCTGCAGTGAATTTATTTAGAAGGCATCTTGGCATAAATAGAAAGTGAAGAATAAACCCTGATCTGAAAGATCAACTTTGGCAGTGAGGTACTGCTTATGTTCAAATATGACTTCTGAGGAGGAAAAAAAAGCATATTGTGCATTCATTAAGTACATAAAACAGCATTAAGTACATAAAAAAGCCCTTTACTAAGTCTAAATTATGATTATCTCATTGACAATGTTGCCAAGAGGCAATTGAAGATAGTACAGATTAACTGCAAGTGGAGAGCAGGAAGAATTTATGATGAGTTCCCAGGAATAAGTCTGGGATGTAAGAAAGATAACTAATAATCTTTAACCAAGTAGCAAATGGTTCCTTAAGATAAGAAAGAGATGAAATAAGGTTGAAATCAAGAGTTCATGTAAGCACAGAGATAAAGTTYTGAGGACAAAGTACTTACTTTAGTATCTAAGGAAGTAGTGACTTGGATTTGCTATTCCATATTCTACAAGTTATGGGAGGGAAGTAGAAGCAATGTAGAAAAGACTTMAATTATAAAACTGTTTGGAAAGATCTGTCCTTCTTGAAGGTTTGAGATTTTATGAAAGTTCCTGTGAGTTCTCCAAAAATAGACATGAGGGAAAAGAAAGCAAATATACATGATCCTCYTTGAATAGTGGTGTGGAAACTCATCCCTTACTACAAATCAAAAAAAAAATCATATTTTTGCACAACTCTGAGATTCCCCATGTACMATTTAGAAGAGTGCAAGCCAGTAGAAATAAATAAAAGACACAGCTCAAAGCCAGTTCAATGGCTGTGAAATCGTGTCACTTCAAAAAAAAAAAAGTTTTTATTACCAAATTTATTTGTAACAACTAACAATCGAGACATAACTTTTCAGTTTACTTAATACCCTTATCCTCTTTAAACCAATGCTTTAAGTAATTGTTTGGTCTTGGTTATAATTTAAATTGATCTAAATGTAGACTGGCACTTATGTTCTTTGGATTATGGTGGGTAGCTGCAGGAGACCTTGAAATTATCATTATTACCGATGAGGGGAAATATGTCAAGTTTTGGCAGTACAGAGACAAGAGACAACTGAATAGGGAGTGAAGAGCTGCTCGGTCTATGTGAAGTAGCTGGCTTTAATGTAAGGAGATGGTTAAAACAGAGGTGCATCTAAAAGCTCCAGGAACAAAAAGTCTTGAAAAATATTTATCTAAAAGGCTAAATATACTGGCTGAAAAAAAAGGCASTTTCTGACAGTGCTCCTCCATAATAATCTCTTTCCAGCTAGGTGGAGAGGGATATCTTAGATAATATAAGTTCGCAAGCTATTAAATATGTTAACGTCCCTGTGGCTGGGCTGTAGAGGAAGAGATAAATGAGATACAGAGAGGTTAAATGTCTTGGCTCATGCTCTGCCTGGAGCATGGCCCACCCTCCTCTGGGCTCTAGAAAATGCAGAGCACCCTCAAACTGTCACTTTCAGCATTTTTTCTTCCTCTTTTTTTTTTTTTTTTTTTGTAGCTTATGTTGGAAATGATCAAAGCCAGTGACTCAGCCCAAGGCGGCAGCCGCCTGTCAGGCTGAGCAAGGGCCAGGCCCGGCTGTGGGGCAGGTGCTTCGGGGTGAAAGCAAGCCCTGTAGCCCGAGTTTCAGCTCTACTTCTATCAGTGGCTGGGGTCACCCTCGGGCGTCGCCCGCCTTTGCCTGCCTGGGCGGGGAAGAAAAAGTCCCCGCGCTGCTGCTGAGGACAGGCTCTAGGTGCAGGACGGGAAAGGGGAACGGGCCAGTCCAAGCGCCACTTCTAACGAGGCCATCAGGGACGCTTGGGGTCGGCTCGCCCTCCTCTTCCCTGCCCGCGCACGTCAGCGTCCCGCGGCCGTAACCGCCCCCGACCCCGCGCGAGCAGCCCTTGTGACCGTTACCCCCCCCCCCCCCCCCCCCCAACCTGTCCGCGCGGCCGTTTCGACCGTTACCCACGGCGCGCGCGGCAGTTCCCCTCGCCCAGCTGCTTCTCCTCAGCGTTCCCGCGCGAGTCCTCTGCTGCTGCCGCCCGATGCGGGCCCTCCACAGGGCGAGGGTCTKCCGCACCTTCCAACGTCCCCGCGGCGCCGCCGGCCGAATCCGCTCGCGGCAGGAGGCGGGCGCGGGGCTCGCAGTCCTCTCGGCTGCGCGGCGCCGCGCCGCCCCTCAGAGCCCGCTGCCGTGGAGGGCCCGCTGGCGCAGGTGCTCCTCGAGGCACTGGATGGCGGTGTCGTCCACGAGGGGGTCGAACTTGTTGGCCATGAGGTGGTGCTGCCGGAGAATCCAGGGCAGGTCGCCGGCGCCGTAGATGCAGACGGCGCGCTGGTGGCGGCCGGTGCAGGGCGGGTAGGGTGCACCCTTGCTGGGGTCGCCCTCCAGGTACTGCCACTTGACCAGGCGGGCCACGGCGTTCATGTCCGAAAGCTCGAACTTCTCGTTGTACGGCACGGCCCCCGGCACCTCGGGCATGCGGTTGAGGGTGGCCCAGACGTGCTCGTCAGGACTGTAGGTGTCCTTGGCCCACTCAAGGAACTGCTGCACCGTTGGGCTCTGGAAGATGTACTCCACAAAAGCCCGTGTGGCCACAAAGTAGGCATTGCCTGTGAACATGGGGGAGCCGTGCGGTGGTGGTGCCTTCTTTGTAGCTGTGCGGAAGATGGAGTGTGTCACCTCATGGTGATACTGCCAGCGCTCCCGCTTGAGGGTTGAGGGCTTCTCGGACTCCATGCTGTTCCGCCCCTGCAGCAGCTTCAGGGTGCGGACAATCTCAGCGTTGGTCTTGATGGGGAAGTCGGTGCCGCAGGTGTTGAGCAGGTAGCGCCAGGGCACGGGGCTCTGGAGCAGGTCTTGCATGCAGTTGAGGTCAGCCTGCAGCCGGGACCAGGAGGCGTAGACCACACTCACAAGGCGGCTGGCCACAAAGACGTTGGGGAAGCAGGCGGCGATTGCTCTCACGGCCTCATGGAAGGTGGCTGGCGACTTGCTGTCGACGTGGATGCAGTAGAGGTTCTGGGGGGCATAGATGGACCGCAAGAGCCGCTCGAACATCTCTATTTTGTCGTGGATGACCATGGAGTAGGCAACGGGGAACTCGGCCTCCTCTGGGCTCAGGGGAAACTCAATGAAGCGCCGCATGACCTTGTAGTGTCTGCAGTCCCTCGTAAGGTTCAGGTACTCCTCGGGCAGCCGGGGCACCTTTCTGTTGGCCACTTCCAGCCTGCTGAGGACGGCTGCCTGGAGGGCCACGGCGTCGCCGCGCACGATCGCTGAGCAGTTGGTGCCGCTGTCAGCGGAGAGCGTGAGTGAGCGGTAGAGGCGGTCGCGGCAGTGGGGCTGGCTGTTGGTGCCGGGGTGGCCGTCCCGGCAGGGCCCCGTGGCTCCGCGCAGCACCACAGCAGCCACCAGGAGCAGCGAGCCTAGCAGCAGCGCGCAGCGACGCCGCGCTGCCGAAGCTGGTGCCTTCTTGCCACAGAGCTGCATGGTCCCACGTGCAGACCCGCGGGCGAGAAGTGGTCTGGCACTCCCAGGTACTGTCGCGCTGTCCGACTGTTCTTGTGCGAAGTGTCAGCACCCACGGTTCTCGGGAAGAAGTGAAATTGCGGCAGGGCAATCTCTGCCGTAACCGCAGGTGATTAATAAAAGGAAGTCTCCTCCCTCACCAAGGCGTGACTGCCTTTGGTTTTATCAATGCTGTAGGTTCTCATATATCTTTGTTTGTCGAGAAGAAAAAGAAAAGAGCATTCCACTTCACTGTCCGGTGAGTAAATGAGCAGGTGTTATATCATCTAAAATGCARATCTGCACAACATATTTCTAAGAGAGATTTTACTAGTTGACTTGGGCATTTGCTTTGTTTTTTTTTACATGCTCAGAAAATGTCATCTTACAGGTCAAGGCAGTGACAAGTATAAAAACACAAGGTGTATTTTAGTACACCTTGTACTAAAGGTGTATTAAAGGTGTACAGTGTTGTACACCTTTATGAGAAAATCTGGAAGCCTCAGCCTTTCTATTGATCTAAAGCATGTTGGAGGCTTAGTCGCCGACTATCACAGAAAGGTGTTGGTTAACTGGCCAAGGTGGAACCTCTGCTTCTAAAATGGGAGTGAAAATCATACAGCAGAGGCCTTGTAGTTTATAAATAATTTGCTGCAAAGTGTCCATTTAAAGGAGTTAATTCATGAGATGATATCCTTGGAGAGTATTGGGACTTCCTGTTAGACCTGCATATAGCTCCTGGCAAAGTTAAAGCAATTTATCAGTTCCTGGAGAAAAGGGGATACCTCTCCATGCCTAAAACACACCTTGTGTAGTGATGAACAAAATAACACATGTTGGGTTTTACAACAGTCCTGAACAACACAGTAAGTAGTTTTATCTAACAGCAGTGCTTGGTCTGTTGTTTGCAAAGCAGTGCTAATGTTGATAGTTTCAATGGTAAGTTGGTATCTCTATTTTAACAGAGGTGGAACTAAGAAAAAAATTGGAAACTTTGTGTAAGGCTTCTTTAAAAAATAAGCACCCTAGTAAAATTTTACATTCATAATGAAAAGAGGAGGAAGGTATGGGCTTGCTAAGATACATACAGAGGTGTGTTTTTTGATTTTYTTTGACTGCGTATAAATCCAGGTCAAACACACAGAACTTGTTCTGGACTGAGGACAGATGTTTTCAGTGCAGTTCACTGCATGCTTCTCCTGCTAATGTTGTTGTACAGCTCAGTAAATAATTGCCTCATACGTCTGAGGTCCAGGAATTCTAATTAGGGAAGACAATGATGTGATTTACATAATATTTCCCTTATTCTCCAAGGAGATTGTGCTTAGGAAGAACATGAGGATAAGATTTGGGAAATGTAGAGAAAACCCTAGATGTTCAAGGTGCTTTCTTATGGCAAGGAAGAAATATGTCTTGTCATATACCTACTTTGCTCTTGAAATTTGTGAAGTATTTTAAGACTTCCTCTAGACAATTCAAAGGTGTGTTTTWAAAAAAAAATACTTTGAAGAACACTTTTTAGGATTTTTCCTAAAGTAAGCTTGTTTGTTTCTTAAAGGAAAAGGTATAGGACTGTGAATGATCTTTTCTGCTTTAAGATTCTAGTTGTATATGTTTTGACATTAATAGTGTGGTAGGTTGGAAAAATCTTCAAGAAAATACCGAGGAATTGTTGACTGCACATGAAAGTTCTTAACATTTTAACAAACATCTCTTTCAAGTGAGATTATTCTTGATCAGGTTACATGGGAACAGAGTCTAAAATATTTGTAGCCTACAAAGAACTTACTAGCTCAGAAAAGGATGCAAGACCACATGGAAATCAGTTCTTTTTGCAGTGTGTAAGCTGAAARGCTGGTGTATTTAAAAAAATCCTGCAGTCAGGTAACACTTGACAGGACAGATGCTTATCTAAGTATGTAGCTTTGCCTTGCCTGGCCCTTGGTTCCTGTCTATGCACTCCATACAAGCAGCATACAAAAGCCGTAAGAGCAATTCCCTTTTAACACCTGTTTTTTTCCCACAGTGGGCTACATCCTTTTCCAGATAGTGTCAGTCTTTGATAACACTATGTTCTCTGTGAATGATCTAGTTTGCCTGTAGTAAACTTATTTTTTTAAACTATCTGCATACTTTTTGGAAGAAAGGTCAGTTTTTCTGGCAGCCCAGTTATTCAGAAATTGTTAGCTCTCAGTACTCATGTGAGTAAAGCTTCCTCATGATGCGCCTTATGGAGAATTGTGACAGCAACCATGAGGCTCCCATAGTAATTGAGGGCTTGCTTTTCCTCAGCAGTGCATTTTAAGTGAATTTAGCATTACTGTTCCAGCTATTGTTAAAATGGCAATGTGCCATTAAAATCTAAAGGCAAGATCCTCAGAAAATAATTCATCTTTGTGTGTCTTGAGGAAGGTTACACTAAGCGGACATATTTTTCAGGAATTTGAAAATAAACTATTTAATTACATTTTTGCATGGAAAAAAAAWTAAACAGTTCTTTTTTAAGAATCAAGAATTTCTAAGTCTAACCTGAAACTTGAAGTAAGAATTTCAATGTTCTCAAGCAAACTCCTGAAGCTGACTGTGTGTTTGGTGTCTGAAGAGTGCCAAAGGCTAAAAAACAGTCTGTGAAGTGACAGCTGATTGCTGCAGTATTTAATTTCATAGTGGACAGAGACAGGCCATATCAGTACACTGATACCAAACAGGCTGTAGGAGTAACATACTGCTGGTAAATGCTGTTGTATCCTTTGGCAATTATCAGGCATATGGAAAATTATCTTTGGACTAGTTATCTTTGTTGATAACTTTATTTAGCTGTAAATATTTTTTCAAGGAAAGCCTGAAACTGAATAAGAAAGAATGATTTAGGATTGATTTGTCAACATTATGAGAATTTAATCACAAGTGCACGGATATGAAAATTTTTTGAACATGGGGAAATTATTTGAATGTTTCTCAATGTATTCAGCAGGAGGTAGAAGATCTCAAAGGTCACTTAGGTAACTTTATAAGGTACTGCATGCCTTCCATATGACAGCAACTGCCCTGCCTGTAGTTTGCAGTGTGTAACATTCTTCTGCGCTCTGTTTTGTTGGTTTACATATATATATATATATATATGCCCTGCCTGTAGTTTGCAGTGTGTAACATTCTTCTGCGCTCTGTTTTGTTGGTTTACATATATATATATATGTATATACACACACACATTAATATATGCACATATTACATTGCACAAACAAACATATTTCATTTGCAGTGTTTCTATGGATTAAATATATATTTAGATGTAAGTTCCATTGGTATTCATGCTTAATACAATCAGAAAAAGAAACGGAAAAAAAAAGTGTGCAGTTGTTTGCTAATGGTCCCACACTTGGTGAAGCAACTCTTAGAATTTAGATTGTGGTAACAAACCTCATGATCTCTAGTCTCACTGGTGCACAGTTAGCCTGTAGAAGGAATATAGCTTTCCTCAGGAACATAGCAGGATTTGGAGGGGTCAGATGGAAGTCTTGGTTGCTGAAATGTGTAAGGTAAGGAAAGGATTTTTTTTTTTTTTAATTTAGACATAGTATCAGCCTCTTTAGACCGATGTAGAAGTAATGAATTTTGTTAATCAAACAGTAATTTGAGGCCACCTTGTAAATACTACAAAATTATTGTGTGTTATATGCTATTTCTTGTGTTGGCAGAAGGCTGTGTTTTTAGCTTCCTAGCCACAAGTGTCAAGATATTATTCTTTTCTATAAGTTACTCTTGTGCGTTCTGTTATAGATTAGTCTATAGAGAGTTTTGAATAACTCTACTTTAAAATACAATATTCCTTTTAAGTTACCTGATAATTTCTGTCTTTCTAATTCAGTTGTTTTAATATTTTATAACTCTTCAGTTTTCAGAACAGAAACTTATTTCCTGATGACTAATCTAGAAGCATGATATGCATTGCAGTGTGGCTTTCCTTTATAATGGACAACTGCAACATTATGCAACATTAGGCATTGCTAGCTCCCAGGCAGCTTCTGTAAGAATTTTGTGTTGACAGAACGTATTTGATATTCATGGCACAAAGGTGGCTATTTAGCCTTCATGGGTAACAGCTGTTTAGCTTTTGTGTGTTGTATAGACAGCAAAGTAAATAGAASAAAGACCTGCATGAGCCACAATTGTAGGCAGAAAGCAACTTTAAAAATGTGTCCAATGTCAATGACATGAAATACTGAATAATTTTTTCAATGAGATGAGTTTATTCTTTGAACAGATGAGGAGGAGATGCAGTTTTTCTTCTCCTTTTTTGCCTTGCCAGAAGGGTCCATACAGGTGGTCGTTCACTGAAAGTAGCATTAAGTACCATTCCTTTGCAGTAATAACTTAGAAGGAGTGGGCACACAGCTGGTTTGCACCTCCCTTTTACATTGTGCTCTGTCTCACAGAGCAGCTTATTGAGTGTAGCTCGCTGAGATAAAAAGTCTTTGTTGCTGTCCTATCCGTGTCCCTCCCCACATCCCCCTCTTTTATTTCCCCATTTGAGTTACTTCAGATGGAGCTTACTGATCCCTCTTCAGATTCTGAAACCTCCAATAGAAAGGTTCAAAGCTGCTCTTAAATACTCAAGAAAGCCTGTTAAGACGGCTTAAGACTCTTTGAAATTACTTACATAGTCAGAAATTATCCTTTTTGCAATTATTCACAAGTAGTCCTCCAAGCTAGAAAAATCAAGGATTCAGGAAACAGTTTTCTCCATGGAATGTGCTCTGTTGCTGAAGCACATTCAGTGCCTCCTATGAAGGAGGTCTACAAATTCACTCAGTGTTGACAAACTGGATGCTTCCCCTCCAGCCTTTATTTTGGGAGATCTCAATGCTTCTGGTTGTGGCTCTTGTAAAACTAGCAGTGGACTGTAGAAGAGGTATGTGACTGAGGGAAAATAAAATGCCAGCCTCCAAAGTGTTTGCTTTATCATAGACATATATCACTCTTTGGTTTGAGTTGTTCGTGGCAATGGAAAATGATCAGGGCCTTCACTCTGTGGAAATGTGTGACTGATGCCCACATAGGAGTGGGCACGTTAGCGTTACGGCTTTCCTGAAGTATCTGGAAAAAGAGGGATTTGCAAGCAAAGGTGTGGGAAGCAGTACTAGATCATCAGCTTTGTGTACCTGCGTAGCAATCTAGCTGCCATATGTCTCTCAAAAGCTCCATAAAAGACCGTATATTTCATACATAGTCTTTTCTTGTGTTTTAGCCAGCACTAGATTTTGGAAGCGCATGGAATAGTATTCTTGAATATATAGGTTTATTTTTTAAAACAGTTTCTGGAATGATAATCTGCAAGGTTTTCACAATCTAGTTTTCTCTTTGACTTTAGAACATTTGTTCATAAATTGACCCTTTTTTGCTATGGCTTTTTGAGAGTTAAATTTGTAATAAGAATGTGGGAAAATAAGGAAAAATGGAGCTGTGTGAGTATGTGTTCATGTCCCTGTGTAGTTTTTGTCGTCTTTTCTTGCTTTTGTCTTCCTCTTATTATACTTCTTGCCATCAGCTCGATGTTTTTATAGGGAGGCTGATGGTTCTAGTCTTTTTGGTACCCAACTGAATGTTTTATTGCTATAAAATATAATTATAGCATGATATACTTCATATGTCAGAGATGCACAGATATTATCCAGGTAATCTGTGAACTAAGTGGAGAATTGGCTTGTTCATCTTCTCCAAATTTGTCTATGTGAGAAACACCTACATAAAGCCTAAAAACTTACTTTGTAGGCCACCTAAAAACACAGMTGGCTCTGTTCTTGCTATAACTTTGGTTAAGCATTAATATATCGTTGAACAAAATTAATGTTACAACTACTGACTGCTAATTAAGCAAAATTGTTCCTAAATGTACTCTATGCATAATTTGCTGTTCTGGAGTAGATGCTTTCTGTTAAAATATGGTAGTCATTGTATTGTAAAATATTGCATTGCCATTTCTTCACATGCCTTCAAGCAGGGAAATTGTCTTATTTACTTTGTGTGAAAAAGAAATGGACATTTCCTTATTATCTGAAAGAACTGTTGTTTGTCTTTAATCAATACTTCCTTTGACTTATGTTGATGAGAAACTGGATTTCTATTTTCTCAGCTTTCAGACCTCTTTTTCATTCTTTCTTTTTTATTTTTTCCCTCACTTTGTTGTTCTCATTGTGATGCTTATCTCTAAAATCAGAATGAGGTTTACCTCTGTGGTTTTATAGTTTTAGAATTACTGTCGTATACTTGGAAATCAGCATGAGAACCTTGTCATCAGAGAGCAAAGGTTCAGTGTTCTTTCCATACAGAGCATTTGAAATGTTGCTTTTTACTTAGTAGAAAAAATGAACAAAGGAGACTTGAGGTTTCTAAATAAACTTTAACATGCTGAACTTCGGATGAGTACCTTGGAACTGAAAACTGTAATTACAGACCTTAGCTTGGGTTTTCTTCTATTTAACTTCAACTGAATTATGTGGCTAAGKCCTTTATTCTATGGCAGGTTCACCTATCTCTTCACTAGGTTGAAGCTAAATCCCCTGTAGCATCACCTTTTGTTGACTTCATCTCTAGGTTTTGAAACAATCCTTGAGAGAGTTATTACATATAAATTTAAGTTTTATTTTATTGCAGTTCTATGGCAAATAGTGTGACAGCACTAAAGGCAGGAACTCTGAGTCCACCACTACATGGATATGAGACAGCAGGAGCAGGAAAAGGGAGCACAAACATAGGGAAAAAACCCACATGTATAGCAGTTTCTGTATTGTAACTGAACACTGCAGCTAATCATCTTACAAGTACAGTCTCAGTACTCCACTGTATCTGGACCTCTGTGGAAATTCTACAAAAAGAGAAGGATTTCAGCATTCATCCATTGAAAATGGCTGGACTGCAAGGAAAAACTCTGAGCATGGCTTTCAAGAAAGAAAGCAAACACCCATAGGCCACATGTAGGTAGCAAAATATTATTTACTACCTAATGCTATATACAAAAGATCAAAAGATGAACTCTGCTGATAAGGTATAACTAGTTTTTTAAATCATGTGCTGTATGCTACAGCAAAATAGGGGAATAAGTCTTTACTTACCTTAGGTAGATTGCTAAAGAGATGGGCAAATTGTAGTAAGAGGCTAATAAAGGTATAAAAATCCCTTAAACCGCTCTTGAAACTGGTAGTGTTTCTTACTGCAGTGTCCAACACTGTGTGTGATGGTGTCCTGCAGAGAATAACCTGATTTTCCTTGAAGGATGTAACATAAAGAAAACACGGTGATACTAGGGAAAATAAATACATTATGAGCTCACAGCTCATTTTTTCTAGAARAGGATCACTTCATACAGCCTGGAAAATAAAACCAAAACAGAAAACAAAACTACTTTGGGCAGAAGAGAAAGGTATTCAGAGTCATAGGAGTAAAGAGTCAAGAGGAATGAAATTAACTTTTTTCCATTTGGTACAATGGAGAAGTCAAATTATAACAATTAACCTATAGATAGATAAGGATAAAGAAGCTCCTTATATAATATAATATATATGAAATATAATCTCACTGAGAAACAGTTTGTATCTCACCAAAATATAACCATAGAAGTAGGCTCTTGATTTTATATATATATATATATTTTAATTTGATGTATATGTGTCTTCATAAGAAAATGCTTTTCTTCAGGGTAATAGATTTTTGGTGGTTGATTTCAGTCAACAGAAGCACAGCACAGCACTGTGTGACCTGTAGGCTTATGAGAAAGATTTTAATTGCAGTTTCAAGGAGAGGAGCCAAGGAGTTGATTCTTGGGGGGGGGGGAGGAGGGAGAAAGCCTTTCTTCATGTTATATTCTGTCTTTTCTGTCCTAAATTTGAAGCAAGCCCRCTCCTATGTTCAGCAGCAGTGTTATTGTAGAGACTTGTATGTAAAATAGTGGCAATGAATGAGAACCTCTGTAGAAATGACTTAAGGCTTTGTTACGATCCTGAATTGAAGGTCTTAAGTTACTAAGGTCTGTGAACCGGAGTTTTCTCTGATGACTTGCAGGACAGGAGAAATTTTGCCCTAAAAGGGGCAAAATTAAGTGGCTTATGCCCGATCCTCTTAAATTCTAGCTTGCTGAGTCATAAATTAGCTTATATACACCCAGCATCTCAAATCCTCTTGTTGAAATAGTCTGTATAAGTGAAAGATAGGGCTGACCAGCTCTCTTGGCTGTTTTTAAATTATTTTCTAATGTCAGCAATGAACAGTATTTCCAGGTCACTTCACCCATCTATTTTGAGCAATTGTGCTGTTGTCATGAGTAGTAACTAATCACTTTATCTCTAGACCATATCATGGCAAGTTATAGTAAAGAGCCAATGTTTGAGGTTTTGGAATAAAAAAAAATTTCAACAAATTTTAGCAATCTAAATWAAAAAAAGTCAATTAAATTTTAGCAAACTATGCAGCTCTCAAAAGAGTAAGGTGGTATTGTAAACGTGTTTTCAATAAAAATCAATTCACATCAGTTAATACTGACTTACCTAATTAAAACCTTAGTCATAACTGAGATGAAACTTAATGAGTAGCTTCAAAAGAGCTACTGAAATAGTTACTTAAACCCAACACCAGTCTCCTTTTTCCTAAGAGATTGCAACTGAAGATCTGAGGGATATATATTGAAATTTATATTAGAAAGRGAATCACTTTGAAATATGTTAGAAACAGATAAAAATGTTTGAGGAGATGTGCATTTGACCAATTGGAGACATTCTTGGGTAATAAAGGCTGGCTTGGGCCAAGATCTTAGGTTTGTCATGTTGATTTATATTTTATTTTGTTTTGTTTTATCTTTTTCTCCAGCAATTGGATTTATGAAAAAAACACACCCACTTTGCAAGGGTATGTTTTAGCAAACAATAGATTACATATTGAAATAGTGTATCCTCTAAGTGTATGAATGTTTCTTTATTCCAGGAATGTTATGGTTCATGTTCTTTTAGAAACTACTTTGAAAATAGTATAGCAAAAAGACCTACATTGTTCTGCTTTTAAAATGGTGGAATCCTAGCATTGTTGTATAAATACTGACCAGTGCTATGACATGATGCCTTTTGCCATGCTGCTGCAAGAAGGACAGAACTGCTGAAGTGCTGGTGGTATCGTGCACTGCTGCTGACGCACAGTATTAAGCATTGTAAAAGAGTTGTACAAGAAGAGGTGAAGGGTATCTGCTGTCAGCAGCCCTTTGGTTTTTGCATCTTCTTGTGAGGTTTCTTCTAAGGGTAGTAGTGTAATTGAAATTTAAAGTTGAAACACTCATGGTTTTACCATGGAGAGTTGACAAGCATATTTCTGAGTGTAGATATCGAGTATGTAGCAGGAAGTTAGATCAGTGACTATGATGTCCGTGATTGTGCTCATTTGAATCAAGGTACACATCACAGCTAATCTCTCTATGAAAGGTGAGGGAAAAGCATTCTTTCATACAAAGGAGGATATGACCTATGGTCTTAATATCAGGATAGTTTTGCCATTTTATAATCTCTTTGTTCCTGAAGCATGTTGCAATATACTTGGTTGTAACAGGAACTAATGTTCTAGCAAACATACATACATTGCACATTCTGCTCTTGTGAGGGAAATTTTATGAAGGTAGGAGGACTTGCATTAGAAAAATATTCCTCTAAAGTGTTTAAGATCCAATGATTCTTTCATATAACCCTCGCATAAAGAAAGAAAGAGGCATCTCAGGAGTCTAGCTAGAGTCTAGCTAGATCAGTTTCTTGTCTGTGGCATTAAGTAGTGCATAGGGAAGACTACAAGACATGTATATAGTGATTCTTTGTCTTGGGCTTCCCTACTCCTAAATACTGGGTGTTCTGGCGACAGAGGTGGTATTCCTTTGTCCAATAGCGAAGAATGGATTTTTTGTTCCAGTAAGTCAATTAGCTGAAGTTTTATATGGGATGAAAAGTCAGATTATGAATGTGGATATAAATTAACATCTACAAAGTGTATTTGCCCCACTATACAAATAATATAATTATTTCCTCTTTCTCTAGCACTCTTACTGCAAAGTGAATACAGCTGAGGATATAAATCTGATCAGCATTTCCTTCTAACTTCAGAAGCCACAATAAAACTGCCATAATTCTAATGTCGGTAGATATTTTGACAACCCCCATATCCAAGTAAATAAGTCTAATTACGCCACAAATTTGGGCAAAAGTACCTTTCAAGTAGATGTAACATTTCTGCTTTACTGGTTTTATCATCAAGCTACCTCTGTTTGCCAGATAAATTAGAGAGCTAGACAAATCCAATGCATATTCTAGAATCTGTCTCTTAATGTCAATYCCACTGTTAGCTCATACTTTTGATAATCTGAAGTTAATTTACAGCTCGGAGAGCTGGCTACCTTCTCTAGACTAACACTGTTCTTCAACTCAACTGCAGTTGAAATTTTTGTTAATTGTTTCCCAGTATAAGATTCAAGTACTAAGCATGAGGCATTTTGCTAATTCTGATCTTCATTTAAATCATACATTGTGTACCTGTATTTAATATAGAGTAGGTCTCTTTCAAGCAGTGCCAGATATAATAGCCAATAATATTGCACTTGATTGTGATGAGAAATATATATCTGTATAGTTACAGAATATCTGTTTAAGTTATTATAATGTAAACTACTTTTTTTCTGTACATTCTTGTAGTTCATAAAGGGTTTCAATTATGCTATTGATAGCATCAATGATAAGTATTATAAGAGGTTACTTTCATCCATAGTCAGCAAGCCCTATTGTGTCTCTCAGTGGATATCTGAACAAACTAGACACTGCCTTTACCAGTGGAGATAAATGCAGCGTAATGCCTGCTATCTTTTAGTATGAGTGCACATGCTTGAATTTCCCCTCCTGGCTAGGTAGGACTTTGCTTTCTCTATATAATTCCTCTCAGTTCTTAAGAGGAAAAATAAATAGTCCCTGATTGTAGTAATCACAAAGATTGGCACTGTTGGCTAGACAGAAAGAATATTTTTCTTTGCTCATCTCTTGGTAGGTCCCCTACTCCCCGCTCTCAGTGTGGTGGTCCTGGCTGCTGTAAGAGGATTGCCCAATGTGGGACAGCTTTAGAACAAAGAAGGAAGGAGGCCCGCCTGCAGTTACATGGCAGCAGCTTAATTGGGAAAAGTGCTCTAATTGGAACTGGGTTCTGGTCTAATTTGGCATCTAAACTGTCTAATGTTTCATCAAGGACAGATCCTGAGGGGTTGCACCTACATCTCAGAGGAAGTGATTTGTTCTGAGTGAGGGCAGTAGTTTTTGCCATGCCTTGCAGTACTTCAGGGTGAAGATATTGAAGGTAGTGCTTTATTTAACTATAGTATATTCTTTAGCTGAGAGCATATGACATAAGCAATGTGACTGTATTTGTGCCAACCGTAATTTTTCCACAGGGTGATTGAAGTTTAGGTTTGGCAAATCCTCCAGTGTAAATGTATTTTTTCCAACATATAAGTGTGTGGTTGTATCAGTCATACACATATGATACTTAAGAAAGTAGCCTAACGGTTCATTTCAGGATAAATTGCTTCTCAGGACAGGGGTTAGCCAGCAACTCATGTGATTTAGTGATATATACTATATATATTAGTGACATGGCCACTTGCAGTGTTGGCAAGGCCATGTATTGTAGCTGTGCCGTCCTTTAATATTAGTATTGTTTTCTGAATGTCCTTAAGCAAGAAAAATTCTTGTCTAGCTAAATCTTAAATACTTAATGCTTAATAACTCCTCTGATACCTTTCTGATGTTTGTTCTCTTTCTCTTTGATAATCTGAATTACTAACCTGATAATTGATTTTTAAAAACAGTAGATAGATTCAGAATAATAAAAGGCATCTGCTTAATACTGTGTGTGTTCTAAGAGTGTTCTTTCCTTTAGGAAAGTCACAAGCCTGATTCTCCAACATCTCACTCCAGAAACCTGATGATATTTTCACCCAAATTGTGCTTAGTTTAGGAAAGGCCCTGTCATTTCCAAGTAGAATTTCATTCAGGATGTGTCCAGAGTGGAGGAGTCTTTTCAGCTAGCTTTGCTTTTCCGGCAGGTCTTGGTATTAACGTATTAGGCACCATTTCTACACCTATCTTCTAAGCTAGCTTTCTGCCTCTCAGCAGTGTGGTCTGTAGGGGGTTTCTCATGGTCCCTGCAGCCATTCCTAGCCTGTTTCGTAGCCATATGTGTTACGCAGCATTTCTCTCTTCTGTTACTGCAGAGGGTAATTTTGGCTGGGTGGAGGTTTCCTCCTTGTGAAATGAAGGTGTGTGCTTTCTGTGCATTATCTTGCATACCTAGTAATTAAATAATCCAAGTTTGACGTCTACTGGGTGAAAGAAAATGTACCTTGTACACATGACTTATTTCTAACGTTGGCTAGCTAACATTTCCTTTTTCTTATAAGATTAACTGCACTTTACTCGTGACTTTGGTTAAAGTCTGTTTACTGAAGATGATAAAAAGTGTATCTTGGAGCAACCACACACTTCATGTTTCTGGTTCTGCTAGATGTGAGCATAGTAAGCTTTGTATTTCCTAGTGTGTTCCTCTAGYACTGGCAAAATCATTTGGTGGTCTTTAGCTGTTTACTTAAGTTAATTTGTAGTAAATAATTCCTGGAAGTCTGGTAAGGATCTTCTGAAAGTCACCACAGCTCATTGTGAAACTAATCAAGATGTGCTTGTTCAGGAAAGGAATGGGAGAGCTCAGCCTCTCTGTATGCTTGGCAAAGCTCTACTGAAATCTCTTAATGCTAGTTTTCTTCAGCTTTCCTTCAGGCAAGCAACTGTTGTTCCCTTCTGTTTAAAAGAAATGTCAAAGAAGGGAATGAGGGAACTATTATGTCTAGATGAGCCAGCCTATTCTGAAAAATATAAGTTATACAAGATAAATTTGCTTCCAAACAATCTCCAGCTGTGTTGTCTCCTGTATTTGCCAAGTGTAATTTTTTTTGGGGTGTGGGAAGGAGGTAGAGGGAAGTGGATCACTGCAGATTTGCAAGTCTAGTTGCACCATCTAGTGGTGCTTAAAAAGAAAAGCTTAAACTGTCTAATCATATAATAATGTACTGGTAGATAGTATGTTTACATTTTCCTTTCAAATTTTAATTGCCTGTACAGTTAAAAGCAAGTAGCTATGCTGGGGAACACAAAAGCATCATCTTTTCCTTAGGGAAGTCTGATGTTATGTTCCTCTTTTAATGGCTATTAATATATGTATTGCAGGTGATATAGCTGTTTTTCTTTATGTGAAAGGTACTCTTCTATTTACCGAAAAGCTGACTTTTCAGGGAAGTAAAAAAAATATATTTGGTTGTAAAACAAAAGTAATTCATGCATGTGAAAGTATACATTCTTATCTCAAATGATGAGGTATTCTCTCTAAAAATATGACTTCTAAAGTATCTGAATTCATGTTCCTGAAAAGCAAGAATATCCACTGTATAGAGGAGTAAAAGTAGTATCGTACATTCTTCTGTGTAAAACTAGTGCTTTATATCTGCTCTAGAGAGATTCCAGTGGAAAGTTAGACATGAGCAATAAGCTCATGTTTGTTTAGCTCCCACCACTCAAGGAATTAACTCAGAAATTAAGAGCTTTCAAGAAAGAATAAGATTAAATTTCCTTTCTTATTCGTATTTTTTCAGTGTGTAGGGTGCCCTTGTTATGCATTTTCAAGCTTCTGTCAGGATGCATTTCTAAAATGAATGCTAGGATTCCAGCAGCAGAGTCTTTCAGAAAAATACTAAGAATAGTGCAACTCTTGATAAAATTACAAGAGCAGGACATAYTGCCTCTGAGAGGAGTGGGTAGGAGTCTCAATTTGTGTGCCTCCAGTACTTGCCTTCCCTAGTTAGATGACTTCTTTCAGGCTGATGCATTTTTTTCTTCACTGAAGTAATTTTAAAAACTATTCACAAGCTGCCTCTGTCTCAATACAGTTAGATTGTTTGTACCTATAACAATAATTTGCTGTTTGCATTTTATTGCAGGCAGAGCATGTGTTTCTCCTTACTTATTTTTTGCTGTATTCCTTTGCTTTGTAGCTAGACTCATGTYGTTTGCCTATTAAATTTTTGATAACATCGCAGATGTTAATCTCTGTTAGTGACAATAAACTGGAGGATATTTGAAAAATAGCACAAGGACTACTGCATCATAGAAATGAATGAGGGTACTAGTGTGTTTCCTTTGTTATAAACTCGTTTTAAAAGTCAGTTATAGGTATTACATTTGTGTAGAGAATGCTTGCACTGTACCTTGCAAAAGGTTCCATTTAAGTGCAGCTATGCTTTCGTTTGGTTCATTAAAGAACAAAACTCTATGATACTGACAGATGTAATGCGTGTAAAATACAATTACTTTGCGCTTTGAGAGAAAGAGAGCACAGAGGTGTTCAGATATGGAAACATATATATATTTGTATATATATTTGTTATATATATTTATATAAACAAATACAATATATGAAAACAAATGGGGCCAGCAGCATGTTGATTTGGGGATTTATCTCACTCAGGGACCTTACCTGATTAGGGTTGAGGACTGAGCCAAGCTGTTTTGACTCAAGCGTTTTAATGTTTTGTTATGAGTTTTTATTTCAGGTTGACAGCCTAGCATACATAATTGTAAAAGTCATATCTTATAAGGGAAATACTCCTTGAAAGAGGATAAATATTGTATGTAGCTTTTTGTAAAACCAAATCCTAGGTTTTATGAAGAAATATTATTCTTATCTCCTAATTTCACTGATAACCTACTTACTGTGGGTAACTATATGATATAGACTTTTCAGGGGGATTATAGTATTCATAAGTAGGGAGTATACAGTATTAAGAAGTGCATATATTCATAATTTCATAATTATGAAATTCATAAATGCCTAGAACAGCTAAGTTTGCTTTCAGAAAATGCACCATACACTAGTATATCACGTACCCYTTTTTTCCCATCACATTTACGTGAATGAAAGAGAACTGGGTTCGCATTACGACTACTACACTTTCAAAGCTTGCAGTGAGTCTGCACATGTCAAAGAATATCAGTCTTTTCAGATTCCAGCACCTACCAAACTTTGAAGGCTATAGTACTTGGTTAAGCAGTATTAAAATGCTGAAAGAAATGTACTATCTAGGAATTTTCAAGGTTACTCAAGTACTCAAACACAGACTCTGTCAGAGGCAACTGCAGATGTTTGATACTTTCAAGTGCTCAGCCATTTAGAGAATCAGGATGTTAAATTTCAGTGTGTACTGAGCTTACTAGAGGTATGTTGGACTGCATTGTGTTGTCATTTGTGGAGCAGAAACACTTTTTCTCCCTCCGAGATGACTCTAAGTCAGTACCAGCACACATGCCAAGATAAAGGTGGACTGATCTTTAAATTACTAACTTTAAACACAAGAGTGGAAAAAAGGACTAGTATGTCTTGGAAAAAAAAAAAGTTATTGTTTTTCTGAGCAAATAACAGTAACTGTAAATAACAGCAGCTTTAATTGTGACTGCATGTAGGTTGAGTTGCGCTTTGTAAGCAGGAAATTCAAAACCCACAGAACTCAAAAGTTTTAGATTTGAATGTCTGTTTTGATCTGTTTAATGTACTGCTTAAAATGAAGACAGCTATTTCCTCTTTCATTTCTGCAGACTTCAATGTAGTCGGGAAGGATTCAGGGGGAGAAAGGAAGCAGAATGCTTCCTTCATTTTAGACCTCACCACTATTTGGCAAGTGAAATGTTGTTGAGAGTTGTTCCTGCCTGAGTATTCTATTTGCTTAAGCTCTAGAGACTCTATAAATGGTTAAAGCCTCCTGTCACAACAGTACCATGCTGCTTGTGGCAGTCAACATAGGCTTTCCCAGCTTGTCTGAGTCTTAAGCCCATGAGAGAAGGTAAAGGAACAGTTTCAGGTTCTCAACATGAAAGGAAAGGAGATTAAAATGAAATAAAAGAGATGTGAGTCATCAAATTGGCATGTACCATTGGATTTAATACTTGGTTGTAGTAGGATTTTCTGTAGGAAAACCTGTGATATTTTTAGCTATTGCTATCAGTGGCTGTCAGAAAAGTTGACTGGAGCAAAATGAGATAAAAAAGAAGATTATAGTACATCAGAAAAATATTAAAAAGCAATAAATCTGTTTAATTAATTGCAGCCTACTTGTATATTAATTAAATACTATTATAAGATTTCAAATTTTCTCTGCTTCAGATTCCCATTTTGAAATTACATGATGCAGAACAAAGGATCTGTTCTMCAGGCAATTCCTAATACTTTGTTTCAAATTTTGTTTCATATTTTTATGCCTGTGATTTGAATAGTGTGATATGATTTTAAGTTTCTAAGAAGTTCAGATAGGAAAATATGGCTGTATAGTAGTTATGCAAGGAAAAGCTTAAAAAGTACAGCTAGACTCCTGCAGTTATGGTTAGATAGACTCCCTATGCTCATATTTTTTTTTAAGTCCATTTTTGAACAAAAAAACTATGAGAAGTCTATAAGAAAATTGCTTTAAAGCTAGAGATAATTAGTACATCTGGTTTTTGTACTTCTGTAGTACAAAAAATAGTTGGATATTCTGTTCTGCTTGATAATGGTGAGTGAAGGAGGTCATTTGATTAAAGAGAAATTCACAATTTATTGTATTCCTAAAGGTCAATTTATATTGCATGAAGAAATGTGATGTACATAGTATGGGACAAGTTGCTATAAAATATATTGCTTGCTAATGTTTTGCTTTGAAGGCTCATTAAATGAGTGAGATGGAGTTAGCAGTGATGATCCCTGTGAGCGCAGGGGGAAGTTCATGAGAAATTGTGTAGCCACCATAACCAGAAGAACACATTTCTAAGATGGTGAGCTGTAATAAGTAAATACCAATTCACTGACACTTAAAGCTTCTTAAAATGAATCAGAATTCATATCTGCAAATGTGGTTTCTCTCTAACTTCTGTAATTTTTGAGACAGGAAAAAAAAGGCAAAAAATTCAACTCTATAAAACATCAATGTGATCTTTGCTTTGAGGTAGGATTTCAGATGAGTTATATAATGCTTATGAAAGCTGATAGCGAAATGTACTGTTTTGACCTTTATAATTGCCTAGCAAGTATTTTACAGCCATTCCAATTTTCTGTTCTTTTCACCATCATTAAAGTACAAGGGAATACGGCCAAGTTATATGTATTAAATATGTTTTGTATAGTTTTTTAAAGCATTTTCTGTGTTTTATTATTGCATTTCTCATCAGTACAGAGAAAATTGGCAGTTGAATTTTCTTTTAGGAAGAATATACTATTTTGAAGGTACCCTCTTGGATGTCTGTCACAAACTCTACCTTTTTTGTAAAGTACTTTTTGGTATTGGAAGGGATTTCGATTCTCTCTTGACTATGATGCTCTTATAATGTGAGCATCACTCTATTTGCAAGGTCCTTATTGCCAGCAAGTTTCAAATAAACAATTCAAAGACCTTTTTTTAGCAGTATCCTATTAACTATTAAATTACTTCAGCATTTCACTAGAAGGCAAAGCGTAACTGTAAGACCAAGCATTTGGGTTCCTCAATCTCTATGTATGTGAGGTTTCTAGTATTTTGAACCAAGGAAGTCAATATCTGATGCAACTAAGGCCAGAATGCATTAAGTCAATGGTCAAGTTGCATGTATACACCTGTAAGAATAATTTCAGTTCTCAGTATTGACTGAGAAGCTGGACACTTGAGATGATTGCATAACTAGGCTAGTTAGACATTACAGATTACACAAAAATAACATCAAATTTAGCATGTCTAGCCAGCAGAAGCTTGAGAGATTCAGTTGGCATGGCTGGTTAAGCAGCTGAGTTGTAAAAAAGGACCAACTTTATATGCAGTAGTTCTCTATGTCATATTGACTTGAGAAAAATTTAATGAGAATATGTAATATACATAAAGAGAATGGCAAAGGCTGTACTTCAAGCCAGAGGGCTTCAATGCAATGAGTTATTTCATTGTAAACAATAAAACCAAAATGTGATCAATTTATATTTGGCGGGGAGGGACAGATCTGAATATTACAATGTGTCAAAAAAGCCACTGTGCATTATATTTATTATTTTATTATTTTCACATTATAACAGATATGACATTCTCATTTTTTCTCACATCGGTTCTCTGAAAGCAACAGAAACTTCTACAACCTGTCTGGTGATACCTGTGGGAGTTCAGTTCTGTGTTATTCATYATTTTATGTCAATGCAACTAGAATTTGCTTTCCACAAGTCTGGAAAGATCATGCATAAATAATTACAGCCATATTAAGTAAATCTTTTATTCTAAGAGAAAAATCCTTCCTATTACAAGTCTCTTGAGATACCAGAGAAGTGCAGCAGACAAGTTTGTGAATAAGGACACAGAAGCCTGCACACTTACCTGGTTTGTAGCCTTCATGGGGTTAAAGACTGGGCTGGGACCTTGCCTGTTATGGGAGAGTTTGCATATGTTTTTCAGGTTATGATCTGGCGGGAGGAAGAAAATGGAGGTAGGAGGAGGATGGAGAATCAATGTAGGTAAAGTCAAAGGAGTCCTCATTGTACAGTCCAAGGAGGATACATCATGGGAGGATATCATTCGTAGTGTATGGTTCCTGTTGATAGATGTGATGCRTGCATTTTGGTACAAGTAGTTGCAGACCACATTGTCTGGTTTCCCTTTGTTTAGCAGCAAATTATTCTCACCCTCTGTACTGGAACATTGTGTTTCTCCTCTGGCGTGTGTTGCTTTCTCCACCTGCTCAGGTTCTGAGCAATGTGGAAGTCTCAGAGGAGTAGAGTGGCAGTTCTAGACCCAGAAAAGCCAAGCTCCAGAAAGGGAAGCTGCCTAGCAAGTTGATTTCATACTGTTCTTTTGTATGCTAACTCCAGTAAAATAACTGTCTCAAAAAAAAAAAAAAAAAGTCCCCATGGACAGCTGCGACCTACATCTCCAAATATGTAATAGTGATATCTTTGGAATAAACGTGCAATGTTCTGGCCAGTTCCCTGTGATGATTTCTGCTGGTGTTATGCTCCTTGTGTTCTGGGACCCCTGTTACAGCATGCTGTGAGAAAACCACTCTAAGACAGAAGTAGTTTAGAGCCTGAGATGAATCCTTTTAAATATCTGGGATTGCATTCTAAAAACCAGGATGTGTGCATGTGGAAGCTGCAGCCTCAACCCTCCAGAACTGTGAGGAATAACATTAGCCCCCCTCTCCTTTAGTGGGCTCAGAACTGCAGACTCTGCAGACAGTCCGTGTAAGCTAGAAGCTGTTCCACCCGGCCAAGGTGTGTAGTGTGTGTGGCACCTCACTAGCACCATAGCCAGAAGGCTGCTCTAATGGCAGATGAAAGTGCTGGTACATGTGAGAAAGCAGRGGCAAAGCAACAGATTTGCAATGTGAAATTTTTAGTACTTGCTAACAATAACTGTTTTCTATTAAAATTCATAAATGTGAATCTTCATATTTTGGGGAATTAATAATATAAGAGAGGAAGCAACAAAAAGTACTTTTGTCCTATTGTCAGCATAGGTTGAGGGGTGATCTGGGCAGTAACATTTCATGAGAAAGTGGACTGGGGACTGTGTATAACGTAGGTGAGAGAACAATTTGGCTCAAATTTGTAATGCTTTGCGGTTAATATTAACAAAATGAAATGGCTGGCCTTACCTGAAATCACTCAGAGAAGTTTCTGCTACAGAATCTCACATAACAGAAAATATTTTTTCTACTGAACCAGCATAGGCCTGTGCATTTCTTTTGTCTCTTGAGGACCTTTCATTTCTAATGACTCTTATCCAGAATGCATGTCTCGGGGCATAACCTGATCACAGCTCTGTATTGCTGGGTATGTGTGTCAATAAGTAACATGGTAATATAAGGGATAACGTGAAACTGGATGTTTTGCCACTGATGTATGTATTTTTAATTACAAAATTTTCAGTCTTGTCTGTCTAAATTGTGGTTGCAATGATAGCTATCATATGAAAAAAAAAAACCTCTATCTGATATGAAAAATATATTTGCGAGAAGAAATATTTAAACTAAGTCAGTCTAAAGAGATGTTGAAAAAAAAAAAAACCCATGTCCAGTTACATTTCATTGAAATATCTATCCAAGCAGCTCAGTTGTGGGTATCGTACAAATACATACAAATATACAAATACATCCTGAATGATGTGAGAATTATGTTTAATAAAAGCCTGTAGAGTGACAAAGAGCTTTTTCTGTTATAAAGATTTCTAAATTAATACATACAAGAAGCCCATTTATTTGAGAGATTAATCTCATGCCACAGAAGTCCAAGGAAACTTTTTCCATTCACTTTATCAGTGTCAGGATCAAATCTGTTAATGTGTCATTGTCCCTGCACAACACACATATATTTGCTGATCTCTAGGTTATACACGGCTCTGACTTTTATAAAGTGACTTTTAATTTGATTTCTGTCCCTGAGCTTTTCTGTTCTACCATCAGCAGATGCTCAGCTGGACTTTTTTTTCTGGGATTTTGTCTAGGTAACAATCCCAGTAAATTGGGTACATTTCTAGCAATTCTGTCAGCAAAAGCTGCCCTTCTCAGCCCCTATAGATTGTGAAAGTCCTGCAGGATTTGCTTGGATGGGAAATAAGCCTCATGTGGAGGATGGAAACCATTGTATGGGATCTGTAGTTCAAATGTATTTTATGAATGCGTTTYGGCTGCATATAGCCTGCCAGGCACTAAAGAGAGGCACATTAAGTACCTGTTAGTATTGTTATATCCTTACTGGTAGGAGAGGACATGAGTTTTATGTTCTGATCTATACTGGGGGAGAGAATTGGCAGGAACTTGGGTTGGGGCAGTGCCAATAGTCAACACCTGGGCAAACAGACAAGCCAACACACCCCAAACATGGTTTGTACTTGCCAAGCAGCAGTTCTGCCACTGCTTCTCTGGGGAGCAGAGAGGCAAGGAATTTCTCCAGGTTCCTTGGCAGACATTTTAGCGATAATTTTTGGCTGTCATGGGTATTTCAGGTCAATGTGATGGCAAAAGGGGATAAAGACACAATGCAGGTTACCCAAGAGACAATTTGATAAATTTGATGCTATAAATTTATATGGCAGATAAATTAAGGTCAGTATTTTAGGCAAATATCCTAAATAATAAGAAAAATATAAATACTCATTGAGAGAAGATGAGCCAAAAAGTTAAAGCTTCCAAAGGTAGGGGGGGTGTGTGTGATTTTTTTGTTGTTGTTTTGTTTTCTTTTCCTTTAGGTGTATGTGCTTAAAATCTGAGGAAACCTGTAAAGAATTTTTAGCAGTGAAAATGTGTGTGTGTGTGTGTGTGTGTGTGTGTGTGTGTGTGTGTTCAAAGTTATGTCATAAAAAATGCTGCACCTTATATCAAACCTTTAAGACTGGTATGCTGAGGAGATGGAGCAGAGTCCTTCTCATGATGGCCTTTTAATAGTTTGAAGTGTTTTCTTGTTAGGGATGCTTATAATAATTTCTCTAATAAACTGGTAGATAAATTACTTTTATTAGGAATATTTTTATTCTTATAAACATTTCAGTGAAAATTTGGCACCTAATGCCAGTAGACAGTTCTGGGAATTGGAGAGCTGGCTGGTTGTCCTTTCTTTGTATTAATCTTTGGTCTCAAGTATGTTGTGAATTTAAGTTCCAATGGTTATTGATTTGTAAGTGAGGGTAGAGTCTCAATCAGTGGGGTTCATTTTATTGGGATGTTSCTTTGATGTGAGGGTAATAGAAGTCATGATGGATAACAACCTTACCTCTCTTTTCTTTGTCTGTAGTAGTTTTTATTGCATGTTTCTGGGTCTCTCTAGTTTCTGTTCTTTTACTTAGGTGTAGTTCTCAGACTTAGCACAATAACCTAGAAGAAAGTTTATCTTGGTTTTCAGTATTAAACTACTTCTGACATCATCTCTACTTTCAAGAGACGTGACTTTTTTTCTTTTCTCTTTCAAGGGCTCTTGTGCTCTGAGTAGAATATATCTCCACTTTATTTTTTATGAATTTATAAAAGCTTTTATTTATTAAAAGTAGTAGTTTGTTTCTTTTCTACTCTAATAAAACGTCCCAAGGTTACTACTTAATGCCATGAATTTTAGAGCAGTGCTGTTGTGCTTTTGCATAGATACCAAGAATATGTTAGAAGCTTGCCATTCAATGGAAAGCAGGAATGCGGTCAGGTATTC
The DNA here is from genome assembly GCA_003342815.1 of Eudromia elegans. Lineage (NCBI taxonomy): Eukaryota > Metazoa > Chordata > Aves > Tinamiformes > Tinamidae > Eudromia > Eudromia elegans. The sequence goes on along the minus strand of PTEX01000021.1, from coordinate 4,504,981 downwards.
TTCTATTCTTGTTGGTTCATTTGGTAAATGCACAAATCTATATCTTAGAGTGGTAATGATAGCACAAGAGTAATTCCATCTTGAAGACAACTCTGATAATATTTGCTACAAAATTATTGCCTCATGTCCAGAATTGACTGTTCCAAGGGCTCATTGTTTCTCATTGTTTCATAACTAATTATCTTCCTGCATGAATTGTAAATTTTATGCTAAGGACTCTGCCCTTTTGTTCAGTGAGATCTTGAGAGGTTTCCGCACCCTTTCTTGTTTTTTTTTTTCCTCCTCCTTTCCTCCTCCTTCTCCTTTCCTCCTTCTTTCTTTTCTTGTAAACATGGTTGTTCTGCTAGTCAGTCAACTCCTCAAGTGTTGGGCAAAAGCATGGTTATGCTAAAGAAGTAAACTTTCCCTCTAGGAAACCGTGATTGTTATGCAACACTGCTGTGCTCTTTGCTTTTAAGAGCACTGATTATTTGGTTATTCAAATTGATAGCAAACTGGAAAATTATGTCACCTTAATCTGTCACAAGCAACTTCCAGACCCTCTCTACATGCCATGACAGTTACATGAAGTGGATATATTGTTTTCTGCACAGTTCTGTAAGTAGAGTTCTACAAATGTAGAAAATGTATCTGTGCTGTTAACACTGTAGGTTTATAGGTCTAGGCTGCTCACCTGCAGGATATAGTTTTGTGATATTCTGTAATGCCTAATTTTGTTATTGTGTAGTGCCTAACTTTGATAACAGTAAGAGCGTTTTGAGAGTAATGAACTGCTTCAGTCAGGTACTGGTGACTATCCTGAGAGTGATCTGAAGTGATCTAATTTCTCTTCAAAAAGTGTCAAAGATGCTACAGATTTCCTGTAGATTCCAGTACAGAAGTATCCGGCTTTAGTGCTTCAGTGTTTCTGTTGTGTGCCACATCTTTACTGCAGAATTACCTCCAAAACATGCACCTAAGAATATTCTTGCCTCCTGGCTAAAATAAAGTGTTGCTAATTGTGTGGGTGGCACTTCTCAGGCTGCTTGGGAATGCCAGGAGCCATATTGTATTATTTTTACAGCCTCTGCAGGGCTTAAAACAATCTGTTTTTAAGTTATAAAATAATAATCTGATTGTAACGTCAAGAGAAATAAAATTCCTTTCTGTCTTGATAGAAAAATGTGTTCTTTTGGGGCAGATATTTCCAGAATTAACAAGTAATAAAAGTAATCAGGTGGTAAGAAGTACTGGTAATCTCAGTGGCATCTAATAAGAATCACTTTTGGAAAATTGATTAATTGGGAAACAGCCAACCTCTTGTGGACACAAGTCTCGTAAACTAGAAGGAGGAGGTAGAGGTAACCAGACTGATTTTTTTCCATTCTCTGGCCCGTATGGTCCTATACTGGCTGCTGGTATACATGCTTCAAACAGCATGGGATTCAGAAGCGAAAGSGTTGATGACTTAATCTGTATAAAATCATAGTTTCTGTGAGGTTTTTGCTTTTATGTTTCCCATGAGATAAAGTCACTCAAGTAAAGAAGTGATTTCCCCTTAGTTCTACTTCATTTAGGGTCATCTAAGATACTTGTGCCTTGAGTATGTCCTCTTCCTCCTCATCTCAGTTTGGCTGTGGGGTATGGGCTTTTTGTTTATTTGTGGCTTTATCTGTTTTTGTTTATTTTAGTCTGAGGAGAGAATTTTTTCATTAGAAACACTGCTATGGAATCACCATCAAAAATGACTAAGGACTTGTCTAGCAAATGTCAAAGATGACTTCAGGACTTTTTTTTTAGGGGATATGTATATTTACTGGATGATGGTAGAGCTTCTGTAAAGTTTTATGTTAGTGTATGAGCGTATATGTCATACTATTATCTGAAAACTCAACTCAGTGTTGTTTGTTCATATCCAGTCTGTGTCAGTCTGTGTAATGACCTCACAGACTGATATTAGCAGTGATAGGGATATTGCAAGTTGTGTTTACCATTTAGATCAGTCTATCATAATTTGTTCCCCCCCACAACTCCCTTTTTTTCCTCTTTCCTCAGTTTTGACTATAAAGAAGTACTGGAAGAGGTCCTCTTATGTAGACCTAAAATATAGTTGTGAGCAAAAGTGGTTGAGTGGTTCTTTGCCTGACGTGGGATGCACTCGAAAAGCAAGGTGTCCTTTGCACTTGTAGCAGAATGTTAGATATGGAAGAGCTGAWTTTTTTTTCTCCTAATGTTTTCAATTTTTGCATTTCTCAGCAGCTATGTAAAAAAAGTTTACAGTTTTCAAAAGTAAGATTTTTTTTTGAGGGGGGAGGGGTTTCAACACTATCTTCAGTTGATGTTGGGACTCTAGTAGAGACTTTGATTGTAAGTAATGGATCAGTTATTCTTCCCTAATCATCAAGCTTCACTTGCTCGTGACATGCAGGTGCTTATGTACAATGCCACCAGATGTGCTGGTGTTAGTGCAAAATGTTTTATGACACCTCATTTACATCTGATGAGTCCTTAAAGTCTTAGTGCTGCTATATCTGTTGCTGATTGCCTGTCACCTCTAGCAAGTCACAGTATTTCTGAAGGAGGAGGCTTTAGTTGGCAGGTGTCCTTGTACCTGTAGTTCTGTTTTTAACCCACACATTCTGCCTCCTGTCTTGGTTTGGGATATTTTGCTTTTGTGGTCTTAACTGACAAAAAAGGGAATGCCCGGGTCTATCTGCAGGTGTATACTTTAATCTATTTTCTTTTCTAATTAGGTCTTATTAGAGGAATGGAAATGCAAGAAGAGCTTGTTCTAACGGATCTAGAATACAGCCGCGTGTGTACAGGGCGGCCAGTACGAGGAGCTGGGAGAAACTGCCGTAGGCTGAAGTAACCGCTCGTGTCATCGCTAGAACAGCTCGTACCAGGAAGCACCGAACCGAGGGCAAGCAAAGAGCCCTGAGCGGGCGCCTCAGCGAGCTGCTGGGTCGCGCGCAGCGGGGGCGGCGGCCGGAGGCACCTCCTGGGCCCGGCTCGCAGCTCGGCGCTGCCGGAGACGCCGCCGCTCTGCAGCGCGGGCCGGGCCCTTCGGCGGCGCGGAGCCCGGTGCCGCGGGGGCGGAGCGCGGCGCTCGGGGCCGCTGCGGGCGGCCGAGGGGAGGGCCCTGCGGCCGGTGACTTCATGGGAGAGAGGCGGCGGCGGGAGGTGGCTCTCGCGCTCCGTCTGCCGGAGCCGTCTGCAGGCCGGGCGGGCGGGCGAGAGAGAGCGAGGCGGCCGCTGGGCCGGGCGGCGCGGGCGGGGGCAGCGCCGTGACGGAGAGCAGCAGCTGAAGGCGCCGGCAGCGCCTGGGCCGCCTTCCTGCCCCCGCTCGCAAGGAGATGGAGCTGGGTTAGGAAGCGCATGCGGGAGGCGCAGCGGGAGCAGGTAAGCGCTGCTTCCCCCGCTCCCAGCCGGTGCCTGACAGGGGCCGCTCTGACTGAGAGGGGGGGCCCAGGTGCGCGGGCCTGGCCCGGCCCGGCCGCAGGGCTGCCCCGGCCTGCGGCTGCTCTCGCCGCCGCTGCAGCGAAGCCCCCGCATGTCTGGGAGCTGCGTGCACTGGGTTTTTGTGGCAGGGATGCGGGCAGGTCATGGTTCTGTCCCTGCCTCGACTCACTGAGAAGCTCCGGGAACGGCTTCTGCATTGCAGGCTCTGGCCCGGCAGTGCTCCGGCATTCCTCGGGCTCCAGGCTGGTTTGGGCAGACGATGGTTTTCTCCTGCAGCTTCTGGACCTATTCTGCAGGATATCTAGGAGATCGACCTCATTCAGATCAATACCAGATTTTTGGGTGACACTTGCTTTCTCTCTGAAAGAACTGTGAAAAGCGTTCTGTGTGAATAAGCACCCWTTAGAGTTTATAGTGTGTAATACTGTGCAGTAAGATATAATTATGCATATAAGACATAATGCAGAGAAGCACGCTACCTTACATAATCTAAATTTAAAAAGCTCACTATGTCTATGATTACCCTGGAGGTAGGAATGCTTTTTTAAGGCCTTTGTAGAGGTCTGTTAAGTATCTCTATGAAATAAAGATCGTGAGCTTCTTATGACAAAGTGCTGAAAATTAAGGAATTATTGGCTACTTGTGCCGTAGTTGTGTCACAGTAAGTTCCTCATAGCTGGTTAGTGTTGTGCACAACATCCTGCCACCCTTGTGGGCACATGCAGCTCTGCACTGACAGAGGGGAACGCTCTCTTCTCATGTTCCTCAGATGGGTTCTTAAATTAGCTGCTTATAACAATGTCATAATTTAATAAACTCTTGAGTATCCTATCCCAAGGCCTGGATAATACTACAATTTCTGATGTGCCATACAGGCGTAAGCTGCTTGAATAGGAATGGAAGGAAACCTTTCCTACTTTTGATTTGACCTTCAGCACCTCAGACAAGTATTTGAAGGGGCTGATCAGGGCAAGTATTTTGTACTGGGCTGGTGGAAAATACGTTGCTCAGCAGAACATATATGACTTGAATCATGTGCAAGATGAAACATGAGAACACAGGATTCTAAACTCTGCATCCAAGGAGCTAACATCTGATAAATTTGGCCCATATTTTAATTTTTATTAAATCTTTTTGACATTGCATGTAGAAAAGGTTGATATGGCCCAGATTTAGAGCAAAGTATGTATATATGGGATTGGAAATGCCGTGAGTGGACATAGTGCTGTTTTTTTATGATGTGCTGTTAAAATACTAGCTGTTAAAATGGTAGCAGTTGAGACTGTATCTGGCTCCATTTTCTGCTGTTGGTGTGAACTGACTAGCAGTCTCTCTGCTTCTGTGGACAAAGGCCAGGTTTTGGCCAGGACATGTGTGCTGCTGGAGTTTCCCMATGTGAGTGTACAATATAGCTGAATATCCCCAGCTGTCTTTTCTGGGATACTTTCTATTCTAACTCTATATCCTTTTGATAAGACAGTAATGTTGATCATGAGGTGGAATATAGAAGTGAAATTGACGATATGAAAGATTTCGGGTGTTGTGGAATAGAAATTATGTTTTCTTGAATCATCYTCTTTTATGCTACTATATGTCTATGTTTGCAGTTTGTAAGAASCTCAATCATCTTCATGGTAACTTACTTTGAGTATAGTGTAACCACTGTTAAGAGTATGAGAGTGGGGAAGAATCATGTCTAAAAGACTAAAAATTTGCTATGTATGTAGCAAAAAATAACTGATTGTTCACCAGCTCCTGCAGCATCCATTTTCAAAAACAAACTAACAAACAAACAAAAAAAAGAGCCGTTTTGGCAGACTCAGTAAAAAGGCAGAGGCTGAATGGAGTTTCAGTGGCCTCGAAATGTGTGTGTGCTAGGCTATAAACACTTGTCCTAGCAGCGCAACCACTGTGCTGATCATTGCCATAGCTTCCCTTGTTGCAGTTATAAAAATTAGAGAATCTATTTTACATAGGTGAAATATTATGCAYAGAAAGCATATAATGCCTGAAGAATGTAGCAAAGGCTAGATTTTTGTATTTTAGGAATAGTGATGTTGTAACTGATCATATTGAACACTGGGTTGTTTGGTTTAAATTTCATCACTGTGGTATTTTCATCTCATTTAGTCTGGTTGAAGTTCTTTGATTTAGTGTAAAAAAAAAATAGAACTGGTATTTCATTATATTTTGTTTACCTCAGAGATATATAACAGCTTTAAAAACATGTCTATCATTGTGTTGTCTCATACTGTATTTTAACTTATTGCCYTAAGATGTAGTAACTTTTGTAGCCTTAATAAGCCTTATGTAGCCAGGAGGTGGTTATTTGTAGTGAGGCATATGGATTCCTGGAGGGAAAGGTAAAGCTGGAAGAGGGGAAGGATAAAGAGAAAACTTGCAGCATATTGGTCACCAGACATGCAGACCACAAGTCTCACTCTCTTCGATAATGTATTCTGTTTAATGTATTCTGCATTTCCCCAAACATACTGTAAAATCTGAATCTTTGCTTGGAATTTCATAGAATATCTTTGGGCACTTATTAAGCAAAAATTAAGCATAACCTTTCAATGAAGGAAATGGCTAGCTCTTAAGATAGCGAATACAGCTATCACTAAATAGAGGACAGAAAAAAACAGAAAAGGATTTTAGAAGGTGTTGTAGTCTGTTAGCTCACTTATAGTTGTTATGTTCCCAGTATGCACAGCACAGCCATGCAAATGTGGTCATAGATGTCTGCACCAAAGCACAGAGCTAGGTGGTAAATGGACCTTCTGGGCAAATTAATCAGTGTTGTTCTAATGGGAAAGTTGGGCTATTAACCTGGCTATCCAGATCATTTATCGGCATAGTTAGATGTCTGTTTTATAAGAGCAGAAGTTTATCAGTTCAAGAGGGAAGGATGCATGGATGTCATGCTACACATGTGCTTCCTTGTTGTTTATTTGCTAAAACAGTATATGACTGTGGTCCGCAGACCCCAACACATGACACATGACTGAGGAAGCCAAATGACCCCACATTAAAATGGTAGAATTGTTCTGTATTCTTCGCTAGCATTTTTTTTTTTAAAGTAGATTAATTAGTATATGCTTGTAAGTATAACAATACAGCTATTTCACCATCAGATATTTTCTGGTCTCTTTATTTAGCTGTCCTTTCGCAAATGCTGACACAAGGGAATAAGACTGAAAACCTAATTGAGCGTGCAGAGACTGGAGATACACAAATTGTGGCTTAGGGTGCTGTTTTCCATAGTTCTCTTGGCATCACTGTATCTCCGATGAGTATTTTTGTTTATTTTATTTATTTTTAAAGTGCTTGGAAGAGGCAAAGCTAATTGTGAAGTGCTTCAAACCTTATTCTCAGTTTTCTTTAGATTTTTGTCTCTTAAAGATCAGTATTGTTTATGCTTTATAACAATTTTAGGTTATAGTTATTCTAGACATACATTTTTAGTCATAGCATTTTGATTTTTTTTTCCCCCCAGAATACTGTTGATGATGTCTTTACTTATCTTTTAAAAAGTTTCTTGGATGGAACCTTGTCAAATCTTTCTGAAGTGAAGGAATTGTTGCATATTTAATTCAGTTTATAAATGCTTTATCTTTAAGCAGTGTGTCAGTTCAGTCTCTTTTCATTGTTTCAAATTCAAGGTCTATTTTTGAACTAAGAATTCCTTGCTGGACTAGTTTATTAACTTTCAGTAAAGGATTGCAATTTATATGTAATATTTTGTAGTCCCTCAGATTTTTGAAATGCATTTTAATTTGAAAWAAAAATCTCATATTCCAGTACAAGATTATGAAATATCTTTAAGGTGGATCAAAAATCAAACTTCTAATATAATTTACAGAGGAAATTGAGACTTGCTGTTTTTTCCACAAGTGATGAGTTTTCTCAAGGGTGAGTTTTCACAGAAGCATAGAATCCTTACGGTTGGAAGGGACCGTTAGAGATCATCTAGTCTAACTCTCTCGCACGTGCAGGGTCRCCTAGAGTACATGGCACAGGATCGTGGCCAAGCGGGTCCCCTCCTCAGCCGCCTTTTCTCCAGGCTGAACAGGCCCAGCTCTCTGTCTCCCTCCTAGGGCAGATATGCCAGGCCTCTGTTCATCCTCGTAGCCCTGCACTGAACTCTCTCCAGCAGSTCCGCATCCCTCTTGTATTGGGGAGCCCAGAACTGCACACACTGCTCCAGATGTGGCCTTAGCAGGCCTGAGTAGAGCAGCAGGATGCCCACCCTTGACCTGCTGGAGACGCTCTGCTTAATGCACCCCAGGATCACATTGGCCTTCTTGGCTACGAGGCCAACTTTGTTAACAGAATGTTATTCATCTCCACATATGAAGTTTAAAAAGTCTACCTGAATACCAGGTGGCAAATATTGGCTTTGGACATGCTGTCACTGCATTCTAATTGGTTTAGGAATGGCTCATTTTACTTTTTAATCTCAAATTAGTGATTTTTTTTTTGGTTTGTTTTCTCCTTCCTGTTTTTATTCCTGTGTTAGATGAGTTGCTTCAATGTATATTTAACATTAGCACAGTTAAGTTTACCTTCAACATTTGCTGCTATTGGGTATGCATTAAATATTGACATAAAAATGCTTTCCTATAGCTCAAGCTTCATGACATTTAAGTCTTCCTACAGCATATCTTGATTTCAGGTTTGGTTATTTTTAAATACATTTGGCTTGGATCTTCTGGATGCAGTAAACTTGGTTAATTAGTTTATGTACCATGTGCTTCAGTTTTTCTTGCTTTAAAAATTACATATAGAGATAGAAATTTTTCTTAGCTTAAATCACTTGAAGTTGTTTTTCAGTTAGAAAAGCTCTTCAAAAATCATCAGTTGTTGGTGTTGTACTGTACCTGTAAGAAAAAGGCAAACACTTGTTTTAAAGATTTAAAGTATAGCACTAACTACTTAACATAGAAAATTAAAAAAAAAAATTGCTGAATTTTTTTTTTTTCTGAATACCCTCAGGTGGCTCTTTTGCAAATGTTAGCAAAATTGGTATGTTTCACCTTATATATTTRAAATTTTGTCATTCTGCATGCTTAGTTATGCTTCCTGATCATGCTTCAAAAACTTTTGACCTGAACAGAGAATGGCGATACATATATATATATATATATATGTGTATATATATATATATTTAGTAAGAATAAGATAGCCACTTTTWAAATCTGTTGTAGTATTTTACATTCTGTAGAGTTTTTCTCACTTGTATTCTCTTGGCCTTATGATGTGGTCAAGCTCCAGTACAATTCATCTGAGTAGTAATATGTATTGATTGTTTAACCAAAAAGGAGACAAAATCCATGTAGAAAGTGAGCAAACTGCGAAAAAAAATTAATTCTCTTTTTTGGTTATTATTGATTGTATTTCCACTAGTATTATCAGAATTTAAAGTAAGGAACACCACATTGTTTTATCTMCTTTAATTAGATGCTGGAAACACTCCATTTCTGACTGTGATGTCTGCTGATGCCATTAGTGACCTCTGTCCTGTAACCAAGTTGTTACTTCTGTCTATAGCCCAGAGACCTAATATGTTTATAAGCCCTTGCTATGATCTTATCAGAAACGCATTTTAATGCCTGTGATTAAAATGGCTAGCTGCCATGGTGATACCACCATAGAAACTTGTAAAATAGTCATTGCCGATTAGGAAGTCAAAATGAAAAATTCTTTTCTATTTTTTGCTCTGATTTTTTAGCACCTTAGCAGGAATGAAATTCTGCTTATGTTGGGTTCCCACCCAATGTACAAATTATTAATGAGGTACTTTGCTGTGTTACATGGCAGACCAAGTCAAGGTTGTTGTAATGGTCCTGTCTAAATATTGAGCAGTAACAGAGAATTCAGTTATTCCATGGACTACTTACAGTCTCAGTGTGTTGGATTAGAGGCCTTTCTTGCAGCACTGATTGCTGCAAGATTGTTAGGTTGCTTAACTGTATTTCTTTTCAAAATAATACAGTAGGTATTTTTTACTTTCAAACCCCCCTTTCATCAAAGAAGTGCAACAAGTGTGTTCACTAGGCAGTGCTTATTTAGCCCTTGGATGAATAACAGAACTTTAATTGGGAAGCCTGACATTGCAAAGAGGTTGTCTGCCTTGAGTTATGCAAATTTTAATTTCAACCTCTCTTCAATCTTTAAAAAGGCTAGGATGTCACAGGAAGCTGCTCTGGAAGGCCTAGTTCGTGGAGATTTTCGTGATTAAACGTGTATGAAGGCCCCAAACAACATAACTTTGAATACCTTTGGCCAGCAAGGTAGGGGACTGCTAGTAAATGCAGTTGATTTGTAGCTTGCAAAAAGGTGCAGTTCTCTGTACCTTTCTCTCTAAACCTGTTTTTGAGGGGAGAAATATATGTCTTAACATTTTTAGAAACTCTTTTGTTTTAAGACACAGACATGGAAAGCAGGATCATCAATGCAGCAGTGGTTCTGCAAGTACCTCTGCCTAAGAGTTGAAGGAGAAACTCCCACTTTAGCACAAGCTGACAGAAGTAATACATAATGTAGTGGTTCACAAAACAGAAGTCCATGAGGATAACATGAAATAAATTCAAGCTGATAGAGTATCTGCAGACTGGGAAGATGACATGTTGGCTGATATTATTTTTTCTTATTTGTTTGTTAGCGCTGCTGAAAAGTAGTAACTTTTTCCTGAGCCATGAGTGCCAGGGTGCCGGATCATCTATGAACTGAGAATTAAATTTCGAGATTGAGAAGATAATCTGAAAATTTTGACTTTTAAACAATAATAACAAGAGCTGAGGTGCTGTATATTATATGGTATATATCCAGGTGTGGATGACARATTGCCATAAGGATCCTAGATCCTATGCGTTATTTTCACAGCTTCTTATTGTATATTGTTTTGACATCACAAGAAAAACCAAATTGGATATTTTAATACTTCGCTTTTTGTAATGGCTCTTCTATTGGAAGACCTGCATGACAAAATGCGTTTTTGAGTCATGTATTTATGGATGACTTTTACTGGATCAGAGGCATTTGAAATGTTAGGTCCTTTAGTAGCTGTGCAGCAATAGATAGTTTGTTCCTACAGGCGTCTTCATATCAATGCATTGTGTTTGGATCTCAGATATTTAGAACTCACATATATTTTTTTCTAATTGAAAATTTCCTTCATGTCTGTGCTATGATAGAGTTGATAGAGTCTTTTATTTATTTTCTGTTCATTGCTAAATATTTGGAGGCAGATTTTCAGATGGGTTGGGAGAAGTTGCTTGCGCTCGTGTAGATCTCCTTCATGCAGAAGGTTCTYGTATTTTCTCTCATTTCTAAAATCATGCTTAGACTTCCTTAAGATTCCAGACTGAGGTCACTTAATTAGATAAGTATTGTACATTTGTACAATTATCCTCCATTAAAGAAGATCCCCTTGAAGAAGATTTTGTAGAGTTTTGTAGTGCTTCCTCGTCAACATAATTAACATTTTTTTCCTCATTCTGTGTTGTTAAAAATTTCTTCCAACATGATTACATAAACATATTATAATGAAATTATTATAATGAAGTTTAATACCCTAAAAAGACCTTTATCTTTGAGTGGAAGGTTTGAAGATCAAACAATTTTATTCTGCCTGTTTTATGCCATTCTAGATAGAAATGAAACTGTGACTATTTTCTGCCTTCATTGTTATTTTAGAGAAATTAGAGTGATGTATAAAACAAGAAGGTGTTTGTTTGTTTGTTTTTTGTTTTTCTGTGARCTGCTTTTCCTTTACAAAATCTCAGAGTAAGCCATGAAGGAGAAGAGGACTTTGCCTGTTACTTCYCTGAGGAGTAATTGATGCTGTTTGAGAAACATGGTTCCGGGGAACAGGACACCACCATGTCTAGAACTTAAAACAAACCACCCAGATCTCAGTACCTGTCCCATTTATGGAACAGTTGTTGACCTCCTTTTATAGAAAGGTGATTTTAAGAAATATCCTTTACTGAATTGTGGAGTTGAGTCTTTCGCATCAGATATCATCAGAGGGAATGGTTGTGCTGATAGACTGAATTTTCTTGACAATAGTACTGCAGAATTTAAGCTGAAATGCAGAAACAGTGGATGGCCAGCAAGTGAGTTTAGCTTGCTTCACATATGGAACAGCAAAATGTTTTGTTGTCAGAAAGCTTCAGGTTAAGTCCCAGATGTTTTAAATCTTCATGACAAACATCTATGAAAAATTCTATTTCTGCTGATTCAAACAATGAATTATCACTTTACTTTTTCTCTCCTTTTTTTYYCCTATAATAGAGCAATATATAACTGTGCAAAATGTTTTCCATTCATTTCTTTCTTGCATAAATGCCATAATTTATCCTCTTTTGCATATGACTATGGAAAATACACTTTCTTTGAAGGGACAAGATAAATGAATAGATTTCCATTGAACCTGTACCCCTCCCAGTGTTGTGCAGTATTCTTCAATTACTTCTTAACTTACCCTTAAGAGGGAGTAAACTTACAGCTGATTCAGTCATGTACAGTGAAGTTCTGAGAACTGGAAGAATACCTCAGAAGCCAAACTCGAATTATGGTAACTTGTAGTTATCTTATTTGTTTTAAACATCACACATGAGAAATTCAACATGGCGTTCATTAAAATTCCACAATTTTAAATTAGAAACATTGTCTACAGTCTGTTTTTTTTTTTTTTTTTTTTTTTTCCCCTCTCCCCCTTTAAATGCAATAACCTGTAAGAACAGGTTTTGCTGATGTTTGGAAGATAAAAACAGCAAAGCAAGACCTATTTTCTGTACTGATGTTTAAGCCAAACATGACCTTTATTTGATCTTCTAGCTTAAGTAACAAAATGAAATAAAGTAACTGCATATATGTTAATTTTCTCTAATGGAGTATGGGTTCTGTTGTGTCATAGAAAAACTACTCATTACCTTTGTTTTGAGAATGACCAGAGCCTTTAAAAATATTTGAGGTGTCCCCTTGAACCTCCTTTTGCAAATTTTACAATAGATTTCAAGAGAAGTTGKTTTTTTTAGTTATTATTTATTAATTTATTTTTAATTCCTGAGTAGCCGRAAAACATAAAATCTTATGATCTGATTAATAAAATAACTAGATGCAAAGAGGTGCTAATAAGACAGGTTACTTCTGTGTTGCTTCTGCACATTCCCCCTGCATGTGTAACTGGAAAGAAGTGTTATTATATATTCGTGGATCTAACAGCTCTTTTCTTCAAGCCTTACACTGTTAAATTGGGTCACTGCATATAATGCATGTTAAATAAGACAAGAAGCTTTGTGGTATTTACAGAAAAAGTTAGTGGCAGGATTTCACAGTATTAAAAGAAATATATTACAGTAAAGTATAAGCATATTCGTTTAAAATATATTACTAGTAGCTCACAAATTACTGCATTTTTCCTGAATGTCACATGTCCTTATACATTTTTTAATATCACAGGATTTGATGAAGTTGACCAAATGTGACACAAAGCAGAATGTAGCCCTCAAGTTATGATAAGTCTTTGATTAGTGCTTTATAAAAGAATGCCTCAATCTTTTCTATTATTGCTTGGGATAATAATAATAATATAATAATAATATATATTATAATATCATATAATATTATAATAATATTATTGGGAGAGGGAGGAAGATACTGCAGTGAATTCTTTGGTTGTGTGAGTAGCCAGTAATAAGAGAATTGTTTGGAAAGTCCCCATAGCTCCCTAGCATGTTGGAAGAGCTCACTACAGGTCCTCTGGAGACTGAGCAACTTCTGAGAAGGGGATCTAGACCCATGGATCACATTTATAAAAAGTTTACTCTTGTGCTGATGATTAAAGTGCTCAAGAAGGTTTTAACTTTGACAATTATGCTATGAAGCCCTAATTCAAAAGATTGCTTCCGTAACTGAAAAACTGGAGCTGCTGATCAGCCCCAAACCCTTGTCCTTCTGTACTTTGTGGGGAGGCTGTTCCCTGCCAGTAGACATGTCTGTCTAAATCTAAACCTGCAGTTGTGTCGTCCTTCATTAGCTATGGTAAAAGTGCTTTGTTCTATTATGAGCTCTTTGTGCTGTTGCAGTAGAAACTGAATACAGGAGAAAGTTTGTTAACTTTAGGGCATTTGATCAAAAACTGCTGTTCATACATGTCTTTTTTGGAAGGAACTCAAAAATGCAAGGTAGCATTTTATATTGCTCAGATGGCAGCCTAAAATGACAAATATTTTTAGCTGAAAACTCATGTGCTATTTGTGCTTTTTCTTTATGCATATTTTCACTGGCTTCTGCAGAAATGCAGAAATGTTTCAAGTCTGGGATTAGTCAGTATTTTCTTTAATGACTTTGCGAGTACCTGTATTACTTGCCTTTGAAACTAAGTAGGAGATACTGCAAGAACTTCAGAGAGGAAATAGTGATGCATTGTATTGACAAATTGTAATCTAAAATAAACAGCATATAATTCAGTATCTATTACGTTTTGATAAGGATACTAAAAATATATGAGTACTACTCTGTTGGCTGTGTTCCCTAGTGTGAGCGAACTAGTTGATCATATGTGATATTCTGTGATGTCCTACCTTTCAATTTCATGCTGGAGAAAATATCTTGAAAGGCACCAATCATTTATGCTGTACTTAAATTCCTGCTTGTCCAGCAATTCAGTGCACTCAGCAGTATGAAGAACATCTRTCCTTTCTGTGTGTTCCTACCCTTTGGGATTTAAAAAGGTTTGTTTAATCACCCTGAGTTGSTTTTGTAAATTTTGTTTCCAATTTCCATTCTAGGTTAATTTCAGGTAATTGATTTATGTGATGGTTGTTATATAACAGAAGGATGGACTCAGCAGCCAGTCACACTTGATTCTCAATGCTGTGAATCTTAACCTATTACAGAACTGTTGTGAGTTTGTCTTTCAGATGCCATGCGTGTTAATCACTGGGTTTGCTTTCATTTATGAGTAATGATCACTCATAGAAGAAAGCTTGTCTGAAATTATTTTCAGCCCCTCTCTACAGTGAGACTAAACAAAGAAGGCAAAACTATCGAGAATAAAATTTGCTTCAGCATATAAAGTAGAAGTTTTTGTCACGTATCTGCGTCGTTGTGGTTTAAAGAAGCTTTTTTGTGCTTTCTTTCTCATTAGTAAGAGTGAGAGTGAAGTGAACAGCTCCTGTAAAAACATGTCCAGAAGAAGAGAGTGTGCTTGTATATGATAGCTGCACTCAGGGCATCTTAATTAAGGGGTAATATATGCAAGTTTCAGAAGTCATGATGAATTAAAACATTCAAAATATTTAAATATTTCTAAGCCTAATATAATAACTACTAGTTTTATCAATATCTGCATAGTTGTTTGGAAATAACTCACTTTACATGTATTTGTATGCAATGATTTTGTTCTATGAAAGGAAGTACTAAAAAMGACCATAGGTGGCTTCTGAGGCCTGTAGGTGTAATTTGTACTGCAGAATCAAGGCCAGGATGGAGAAGCTGTTAGTGCTGTTGTGCAAACTGACACTGGAGCTATAGATGGTGCACAAGGSAGAAAGTGTTTGGAATAAAAATCTTTTGTAGCATCAAAGGATAGGGCTGTTGTTAAATTTCATATTTGACATTAGAGTTTATGTGAAGTCACCGAAGCTGAATATCTCCCTTAAATGAAGAAGTATGTCATTAAYGTTTTGCAATCTTTGTGATTACACCCAGGGCCTTGATGATGACGTAATTTCAGTAGCAGAACCTTGTAGCTCTTCCTGTGTCAGTGTTCTTAATCAAAAGCAAATGATAGCATATTAATACATACACGTGCTTCCGAGCCGAGTTGTCACCAATCTATTTAAAATAGTTGCTGTCCTCAGATCATTGCTGTTAATGAAATTGTTATGTGCATCTGAAGAGATGCAATAACAGTGCTAGAAGCTAAATTAATATAGCACGAAAGCTTTCATAATGAAATTAATATTGCATTTATAACCTTGTTAGGGAGGCTTTTCACCAGCTACAGCAGAATATGAACTCCCACGATACTAAAATGCATTATTTTTCTCAGCTTTTATACTTCTGCCTGGTTCTGTTCATGATATTGAGAAATGGAAATCCAGAGATAAAATAATACTCAGGGATGCTTTTTCATGGATTCATAACCTTTTTGGTATTAGTTATGAATTTTATTTTAGATTGATGTTTCAACTTCAAGTAAGGCTGCATTTTGTGTGAGGTAGCAACTAGCACTATGAAATTAATTTTTTCTTTGAAAGGATGTCTTTTCCTTCTATCAAAGTGCATTTATGATTATTGCCCTAATTATTGGGGACCTGAAGTTATAAAATTTATGTAAATATTTTCTGTGTTATRGTTTTGATATCTTAAAAATATTTTTTTATGTTGTAAATAATGGGGAAGGAAAAAAGTTTAAACCCTAAGCAGGTTTAACCCTAAAAGGTTAAACCCTAAGCCCTTGAGTTTGGTTTCCTACAGCCTGCTGTGGTGGCATAACAGGAGTCTGGGTATTGCATCTGTCAGAGGTGAAAGTGAGTGGCTGTCTGCAGTGGATCTGTGTGTTAGGATTTATTTAAGAACCAGTGACATTGCAGGTTCTGCCCTCCTTGATCATTTTGCAAATGCACTCACTTGCTGTGCTGCCAGTAGCATATTTACTAGGTCTCAGCTTCCTCAGCAGGGAGACTGGTTCTGGTGTGAGAAGGACAGGCAGAAAATGGTGACAATTTGTGCTGTGCAGCTTCTTGTGGTCTTGTGTTTTACCAGACGAGGTCCCTGGGCAGGCCCTGCCTGCTTATGCTAGAAGCTGTGCTTGGTACCATTTGGAAAGTCATCTTGGCTAACATGTCCTAATGTGTTCGTGTGGGGATGTCGCTTTTGCTGAACGAGTGAGGATTGAATTTCTCCTGAGTTCTTGAATACAGCAGTCCAGAAAAAGTGGTTGGAGGTGACTGACCAGCAAAACAGGAGGCATTACTCTAATTGGGGCCCAAGGTCCAAATGTGTTCCTCAAGTGCATCAGTATTGTCACCCAGAGGCTTATTTCTGTGAATAAAGAGCTTGTATGTTTGAAATAATAGTTGGCTGTTTGTGATGAAACATCAAAATGCCCAAGTTTTCATAAATATTTTGGTGCTCCCTGCTTAGGAGTCACTTGTGGTCTTAGACATGAAGTAGTAGTTAGCTTCCAGTTGAAAGCTGCAGCTCTACCAAAATATTTTATTGATTTTGCTATTCGATCAAGGGAAATCTGAATATCGAGGGGTATAGTAACAGTTTGTCTAGACTATCCCTTTGGTTAAAATGAGTGAACATATTTACAGTAGCTACTTGCTGCTGTTGAGCTGAGTGCTTTTTAGATTGTTTGCAGTTTAGTACGTAACACAATACTGTGTGAAAATCAAGCCCCATAATTTTACATTTTCAATAATAGATGGGGTTTTTTTGTAATACTGAAAAGGCTAAGAATCTAAACTACAACTAATTAGTCTCATGTAAAACTATTTTGCTTTTTTGAATGGTGGTGGGGATTGACTTTTGCATAAAAAAAGGATACCGCACTGAAGTTTTGGTAGGGTAAAAAAATTATTCTTATTTCATTTTTCCCCTGTAGTTTGCCTTTTCTCTTGGGGGGGAAAAAATCTTTGAGAAAAAAACTGTTGAAGTTATCAACCCTATATATCTAATAAGGCTGAGTGTGGTTTTTTTTTTCTTCCCCCCCCCCCCAGTCTTTTAAATGGGAAAATATGCTGTTTATAGGGAATTTTAGCAACGACCTCTGGCAATTTAATTGGCCAAGAAACCCTCCTTCCTTCCTTCCCCTCCCTTTATTTTTTTCCATGGAAACAACCTGTTTTGGTAACTGAATCACACCATCACACCTTGCAACTGTGGGGCTTTTTAGCACAGCAGAAGTCTTGCAGAAGTGAAGATGAAGACTAGAATGAAGCCATCAAGAACTCTGCCCTGCAGGGAGACTTCTCAGACTTTCTGTTGAGTTGCCATGTGGCTATTGGTGTATCATGTAAGATCTGCTTCGTTATTATTATTAAAATTATTCCTGCTTCATTAAAAATATTTTTAGCTGATTTTACCTTGATCACCATCTTGACTGATACATCAGGTGCTGAAGTGCAGACTTGTAGTGTCTTGACTTCAGTTGGAGAGGCAGGTTCTGTAGCCAGCATCTCTGTAAAAGCTCCACATCTTGGACACACAGGTGTAACTGTAGCTATAATTCCAGTGGATCATATTTTGATGTGAGTAGCAGAAACAGAAAAGAAATRAAATTTCTGGATAGTTTTCACGTCATCATGGATTCCTTCTTTATAATCTCTTTCTGAGGCTATTACTTAGTCACTTACTGGAGGAAGCCAACAAGAGGATTCCTGTTTTGTCTCTGTTAAAAATTACCCAAAAAATGAGATAAGAGGGGAGGAAGAAATAATAATTTTACTTTAAAAGAGAATGCTTTTCTACCCCTTGGGATACTTCTCTGCATGTGTTCTTTGTATTAATCTCTCTTTACATCTTTCAACAGTAGCAGTTCTACAACTTTCAATCATTCTCAAACATAATTTGCTGAGAAGCTGGAGAATTCAATATTTAGCTTCTGAATCCTACTGTATACTTCCCTTGATAGATCACCTAACTGAGGAGCGGGGGAGAGAATGGATAAGGAATAATCAACAAACTTATTAAAAATGTAGAAGAGAAAAGCTGCTTGACAGATGTATTGATTGTGTTACTCTTCATGGTAAAAGAAGAATTGTACTTGATAAGCCTCAATAAAACCTGCCCTCTTAGGTCTCAAAGGAAGTATTTGATATGGAGAGTGTTACAAATAATAAGGGGACTGGGGACTGCTGTATCAGAGGCACAAGTTTTAACTTTTGAGAAATTTGATGCCCGTAGTCCAGAACTCTGGATGTGTGTAATTCCCATACTCTTCAAGTAAGGATCTGAGTTTTGTATGGAAACACGAGGTCTGTTTGTTTTTTTTATTTTCACTTAGCTGAATGCCTATGCATTCTCGTAAGTAAACTGGAAGATACACATGGTTGACTGCTTAGGCAGTGCATTTTAATTTTAGACACCTAAATTTAGACTTTGGACCCCTTTAGAGCTCTGGGTTTGAAAAATTTGGACTGGAACCCAAGAACTTAGCTCTGTCCCTGCTAACGTTACTGTCACATCTGATGAGCTGATCTTCCACTGAAATTAATAGTACTTGTGTCCAGCTAGGTATTGTTAAATTTCTCTAACTTGTATTTCTTTTATATGTTTAATTTTATGTTTAATTTTCTTTTGTTGTAGAGCAAGTAATACACATCTCACAAACCATTTCTATTTGGCATTTCATGCTATCAAACCRTAAATAGCTGACCGTAAATAGCTGCTAAATCCATTGTGCTGCTCTTCTCTGAAACAGGCTCAACAGCCTGTCAACAGGCTCAGGAGCCTCATTTTTYTCAAAAAATTCTGTTACTAATGCCTTTTTTTAATGTGCATATCAAAGATGGTGCAAAAACTGTAGCCATGAAGGTTCAAAAAACAGTATGTAATGAAATAAGTAGATGTGACATTTCCTGAGCCTTCTCTTGGGCTAGACCCCTGAAGTGTAGCATCAGGCATGCATCAGARAAAAGGTAAGTATAAGAAAGAATATTACAGCCACCCAACTTGTGAGGAACTCGGCATTATGCATTTCCAAGATCCAAAGAGAAGCAAGATGGTGAAAAACACTTCTGTAATTCATGAGGAATAAAAGCTTGGTTTCCTGAAATTAAGGAAGAGATGACTTATGTTGAAGGATTAAGTAGCCACTGCTGTGTGTTTCCAAGGTTTTTGATGAGTTTAGGTATTTGAGTAGTTAGAGGTCTCCTTGCTAATTCTCTGCACACACAGCCTTCTTGGGGTGCGGAGATAAGAGTTCCTTGAGTAAGATCTGGCAGAGCTGTGGAGGATGCATTTATACCTTGCAGGAATTAACATAGTCATGTTTATAAAAGATTTATCACATGGTCCATTTATCATTTCGTGAAGAAGAACTTAAACCATCCCTTCTGTGAGCTCTGATAATTAAACTTAACTTGGAATAGTAAAATACAGGTTTTTCTTTAGGCTGAGTGATGGTTGACTTCACAGCCTCTTCAGGAAACCAAGTCCCCTGTTAGAGAGATATCTGCTTCACTCAGATGCAGCACAGTGTACTAATTGATTTGATATATTTATACATTGGAAATGGCCTTTTGAGTGAAAGGGCTCAGTTTTCAGAAAGGCCACCTACTGGGTAAAAATCTTACAGCTTATATAATGCCTGTGATATCCTTTAGAGTAGCAGTTATTTGCTCCATCAAAAGTCACTTAATAAGAAAGACCTCTGCCAAAGAGGCAGCAAGTACTCTGCCTTCCATTGCCCCAGTGCCACGGCACCGTTGTCATCTTGCCTCTCCCACCTCTGCTCACGCTGCTGCTCACTGCTTGTTTCTTCCTGCTGGCATTGGAGCTCCTCATTCTGTTCAGCCAGACTCCCTCCTACCTATCCTTGAAAGGGACTTGAAAATCAGTAGAGAAGATCAAAGTATTTCTATCTGAACGCACTTTCGCTAGTAACTTTAAGGTATAAAAAATTCATCGGTGTTCAGCATAACATCTTTAGCAGTGCTCTAGCTGATGAGAGCTACTGAAACTTGCGATTTCTTTTCCCCTTTTGAAGAGTGAAAATACCCTGGAAGGGATAGTTGCAGCCTGCCACTGGTGTTCGGAGTGAAGATGAACCGGCTAGGATAGATGGTGTGTGTTGTGTCAGTTTCATCAGAGAATGAAATTCTCCTTGTATTTCTGTTGACTCTCTCCTTTGTTGAAAGCCAGATGGTTTGCAGATCTGTGGGGTCTTATTTGAGCCTTCTGTGTGTCAAAGCTTTTCTTTGCAACTTGAGGATTGCAAAGGTGATGCAATCACCAAAAGACTTTTGTCTCTGACATTAATGTAGCTCTTCCAATGACTTCTCTTGAAGAAATGGCCAAGAGATGCTAGATTCTGCATAGAAAGTCAGAGACAATTACTGCCTTTTTTACTTAAGGGAGAAAAAACATTCTGGGATTCTTTTCCTTCTTTGYTGGCCATCATGCTACTGAATGTGTGGAGCCTTTTTGGCTTCAAAATCCATTAAGTCATAACTCATTATGGTGTTACCTGCCATTTTCAATATAGTTACTGCAAGCTTTCCAGAGCCTTGGTAGAATCCTTCTGAGGCCTTTCTGAGGTATTAGAATTTGAATCTTTTGTGAAATCTTGTTCTTTTTACTGCAGTAAAAATAGTGAGAACTAATTTATCTGTTTTCAGATGATACTTGATACTGAAAAAAAGCAGTGTGTGTTTCCAAGGCAATTTGGATTGTTTTGAGTCAGACTCAACTGCTTGCTCCTGAAGCTGCAACACAGGTCTGAGTTATGGAGCAGTACTAATTATGGAGCAGTACTAATTCTCTGGACAATTAAAAATGCAGACACTGGGCAAATACCTGCACAGTTAAAATCCAGGTAGAACAAACTAAGCTCCTWGGTTGCTTTTTACATAGTCCTACAGGGATTTCTTGTATTAATGATTCCAGTCTTACCGAAAGTAGATTGCTACCACTTTGGAAATATATATTTCCCCTAGTGAGAGAAGTGTGATGGGTTCTGCTGATACCCACATTTAATGAAGTGCCCTGTTACAAGTTATGTGACACAATCCAGATGCAGTGCAGCCAGTTCTCTACCATATACTCTTGTGTAGATTTGTGAACATAGAATAAAACATTTTAAGAAATTAACACAGAAAATGAGTAAAAATTGATTATCTTAATAAAACTACAGAGCCAGCTTGGAGAGCTAATTTTATTTTATATCAATATATAGTATCTTAGGGCAGCCCTTGCTGCCTTACAGAGCCATGTAGAAGCCTRTCTTGCCCGTTGACTTGGATTGGTGGATGCCAGTCCTTGGCAAAGGGAAGCCTTCGTGTCCATGCATGTCCTGGGCACCTCCAGCTTTCTGTAGCACTCAAAATTGGATGGTAACAGCAGAAGGTGGTGAGGCTGGAAATCATAACACCTGCCTTCTTGTCGTTAATATTTGATGTCAGTATCTGCTAAAGAAGGGCAGTGAAATAGAAAACTACAATCTCATTTTAAATACTAGGTTTTATTTTCTTTTTTCTTTTTTTTTTTTTTCGGGAAAGAGGATTTCTGCAGGAAATGAGGCAAATATTTGTTTGATGTAAATGTTGTTGTAAAAGTTATCAGATTTATTCTTTGCTTGTCAGTGAGTTTATTTTGTAAATTCAAAGCAAAGGTGTTTAAATTGTTTCAGAAGTGGCAAATGTCCTGGGAAACATCTATGCTTTATATGGAGTTTTGATACTGTATTTTTAATAAAATACGTCCACATTCTTTCTGGTTTGCAGAGCGTTGCCTATCTTTTGCACAAGCAGCCTGTAAACTTTGGTGTGACCCTTTGCTCTAGGATTTACCAGGCTATACTGTGTGAAGGGAGGATACCTGAGTCACCTCGTTCTCTCCCGTGCTGTCACAGCCACATGTCCTGTAATCTTTCGTGGACTTTCAACTCTTCCTGAAATCCATTGAATTTTACTCCTCCGCGCTCCCGCGCTGAAATTCTATTGCAGAACCTCATCTTCCCCAATTCCCTTGCCATTCTGGCCCGACAGTTTGAACATAACATGTAGATGGTTTTAACACTGTGAGATAAAATTCAAACTACCTGATGCAGCACTTGGTTCAGTTGTGCTTAATAACTAGATGGCTTATGTTTCGAAAACTCACTTTTGTTTAGTTTTCTATTTATTCAAAACTGTTCTCTACAACCGGCTAGATTCAAGGAAGGTTTTTACAACAGTTCTTTAATGGTCTTGCTACATATATAGACCAGCTCTACACCAGTATTATGTGTTGTTATTTCTAGGACTTTTTTTTTTAAACAAAGCCTTTTATTTGCCATGGTGGGTAATATTTAGGTCTGCACTGCTGTGCACAGCAAGATAGCTGTGTTTAGGAAAATTTTCCAGATTGTGACTCTGTGGTTATTGAAAGCTTGGCAGAAAAAGGCATTTGTAGTTATATACACAGTACAGTACAGACTGTTCCATTGTTTTATAGTGTAAAGATGAAACAGTGCAATGTATTTATTTTTGAAGTAAGCAAACAGTTCAAAAATGTGTATTTCAAAAAACGATGCTAGCAGAATATTGTTGGAAATTTAAGGAGGGAAGTCGAGAAATGAGAAAAGAAAAYGTACCTGTAGTTTCATAGCTTAATCCCTTTGGTGTATCTATTGCAGTGCAGTGTTTTCTAATGAAGTGACTTAGTAGGTCCAAATTTCAAGATTATAACTTGAACCTTTYTAATATCTCAGAAAAACACTTTTGCAGAGCGTTTTTTTYCCCCTCAGTTTTCTTGAAGCTTAATGAACTTTTCCTTTTTATCAGTTTATTTTCCACCTCAGTCCTTATATTTGTCTATGTATTGCACATACTATTGTATAGTTTTGCTTGTTTTACTGGCTTAAATAAGAAACCATGGGTCCCTTAACCTGTGAGATTTCTGTCTTAGAAAGGTGTGTGTGCTGATTTATTGATATCTGTGAGGGCTAGCACCCACTGCCCCAAGAGCCRTGCAGTTACGTGGAACGATATTACATTCTTTTGGCAGGTCCTTTTATGTATTTGTAATTGAAATGTTTCACATCAGCTGTGGGCTACCCGTCATAAATGAAAAAGAAATTGTGTTGTCTTTATCGGATGAATGTACCACTTACAGATAAGCAAAATGTCTTAAAATAAAATCCTGRCATTGTGCCTTAATGCTCAGTTCACTGGTTAAAATAGGAAGGTCAACATGTAACTTAATTTAATGGTGTCTTCAACTGCCAGTGTGCAAATTGCCTTGGGACACTTCAGAGGCTCAAAGAACGATCACCAGATATGACTAACTGGAATCATTTTTCTGAATGCTCAAGTGTTCTGTCCTGTCTTGCGTAATCCTGCTGATCGCCTGCGAGGTGTGACTATATAAGGATGTAAAAGTATATGTTTTCTGTTTTCTTTTTCTTTCTTTTTTGATGTTTTACTATTTATCTCAGAGATCAATTTTTACATGAGAAGAGGGTTGAAACATTGAGGCTGTCTAATCCACCCTTACAAGATGAATTTTCCAAAACTCTAAATAATCTGCTTTATGCAAAAGGAGGATAGGAAACTTAATTATAGTCTACAGCAATCAGAACAGAGAAGAAGACTACTGATGACAGGAGAATGCTGTTAAATCTAGGGGAGGACTGGCTAGTGAGATTGTAACTTGGAAGCTTGAAGATAGATAAAACAGACTGGAAATGAGTCCCCCAGATTTTTGTTGGGAGGTTGAATTAGTCAGGTTTATGGAATCTGATAGGTTATGCATCGGTTGAAGTCTTTAAATCAGGGCTAATTTTCTTCCCCAAATTAATTATGTAGCTCTAATTTAAAGTCCTCAGCTTGCTGCAGATTTGACAGATTGAATTTCTTTGCCTTGTTTTACATAGGAGCTAGATGATCAGAGAGCCCCTAATTGTCCTCCAGATTTAACAGTCTGGGAGTGGAAGAAACTGTAAATATTTAAGTTCATTTTTTTTTATGCAAGTTCAGCTATACCTTAAGTTGTTCTGATAGAGTTTGAACGAAGTTTTCAATATGATTCAGGGCAAC
Source organism: Eudromia elegans (assembly GCA_003342815.1). Lineage (NCBI taxonomy): Eukaryota > Metazoa > Chordata > Aves > Tinamiformes > Tinamidae > Eudromia > Eudromia elegans. Next base: position 4,480,781 of record PTEX01000021.1, on the reverse strand, counting down.
TTCTTAGTGTGATTGACTTGATAAATAAGGTTTGTGGTGTTTTTTTTTTTTTTTTCCAGAAGTCTTTGCGCTGCGAATTTATACGTGTTATGTWTGAGTCATAATGTAATGTCCTTCAAGGCAGTCCATCTGTATGGAAACCTGTGACCACTCAAAGCCTCTTAGGGGCTATGGATTTTGTTGTTTTAAAGCCAATTTGAGAAATTTAATATTAAAAATATAGAGAATATATTGTATATGTTAATTATGTGCTTTTAAGAGTAGTTCAGAGATTCAGCTCAGATGATCACTGAGGAAAACCCCTTCAGCAGGACTTTCTTCGATGAAATTTTGCCATGTTCACAAGCATTCTGTCCAGCCTGATTTGAGGAGCTGCACTTTATCCACGTAGGTGAAACCTTTTGTGTGCCCTCCTTTTGTGTGTTTTTACATGGCAAGGTTTTCATTTCTCTAAGTCGAACGAAGGAAGAAATGCAAGGTTGAAATTCTATTCAAATTGTTTTTAAATTTCCATTCCTTTCTGCTTAATTGCTTAAGATGACTCATTTTCCTGAGTTGCAATTTATTAAATTTCTTTAACTGTGACTTTAGATTAACCTCTTAGTGATTGATCACCAGGTTTCAGGGAGCTGTTTTAGATGAAGTTTACCCAAGTCAGATAGCATTGCAGTGTTTGAAAATAATGAGTGTTTATAGCCCTCAGTTGGGCCGGACAACTGTTCCCAAGGTCAAGAAAAGCATTGCTCGGGTAGATTCTCACTCTCCAAGCTGTTCTGCTTGGCTCTGATTGTCTATGCATTTGGAATAGTCTTTGGGGGACAAGATCACAGTTGAAGTAAAATTTCAGGAGTAAAAATTTAGGCTTTACCAAGACTATAAATATTTGTATTATTAAGTATTTGCTATCTATATTCACAGAGGATTAAACACCKTGATCCTTCTGGCAGACAAATTTTCTGCTATTTAATGGTTGGTAGGCTCTTTCTTTTTTATTTGCTTGGTATGAAATTAAATTGACATCCTAAATACACATAAAATCATGTTGTGTGTGCTAAATTAGATTTTAACAATGTGAGATCTCATGTCTTCTCATATCTAGTCAGCTGCTGTAGTGGAAGCCTATGGAAGAATTCACACTAAACTTTGAGGGTCAAACCTGGCTTTTTAGCCTATTTTTAAAATAAAGTGGTAAGAGTTAGCTGAGCCCACTGAGCCCTACTTACCCTAATGAAGCCTGAATGAGCTTARCGGCTTATACCAAGGATGAATTTGATCAATTGTATATTGATTTTTAAAAACTGGTCCAACGTGTTGAATGTTCCCATGTTGAATGACTTATGTTCTCAGTAGAATTGTTGGTCATAAAAAATACAGCTCTTTTTATTTTCTTCCTTCTCCAAGAAGCACCTTCAGATGTTTTGGAAATGTTTCTATAAGGGAAACAGATTAATTTAATTAGGGAATTATTATCTTCTTTGACATGAAAATATGTGCCTAGTTTGAGAATTTGCAGAGGAAAATACTGACTGCATTGGGCTATTTCTTTTTTAGAATTAAACCTTGTAGAAAAAGCTATTAGGTCACCCTAATTCACTACATTGAGATTTTATAATGATTCCTGTTCTTTACTAGTGACTTTGTAAGCTTGGAGTATTGAACCTATCGGATGCATTTGACCATCTGTGCTGTATGTGTGACAGGATGCTGTAAAAAATAATTCTGACTAGGAACTCACCTGAATATGAAACTCCTCAAAAACCAGTCCGATGCAAACTTTACCCTGTTATTTGAGTAATTGAATTATAATTTTCCATCTCTGAAATTGCACATTAATCTAGAGATCTGCTTTAGCTCAAACTTGTGCAGAAGTACCAATTTTCTACGCTCTTAGGGATTCCTCCTCCTCTTTTTTTTTTTTTTTTTTTTTTTCCCCTCTCTCCATCCTCCCCTAAAACACTTCCTCTGCACTGAGCAGCTACAGCCTTTGGGAGAACCTGACAATCTTACATTTTTTTTTCTAGCACTTGGCTGAAGTGCTATTTATGACCGACTTAAATGCTATCCTGCGGATCTTCTACAGCAGGCTATAAAGGCTGCTCACAAATTAATTGCTCTAGTATTTCGTATTGTGTATTAATCTGGCCTTGCTTTCTGATTTCCTGATTGCTGAAATTTGATCTGGCTTTCACCCTGCTGCCCGGTATCATTGTACCCAGTAATGCAGTTGGGTGTTTAGACCTGTTTATTTGTGAGTAGGACTCTGAATTTCTGCAGGGTGGTAAATCTTGTATTGAATGTTAGGCTGTGGGGACCCTGGGTGAAAATCTTTTCAGTTGTATGTAAAGACACTTGCTGGTGTCATCGTGTCATCAACTTTGCTTTCTCTTTGCCTTTGGGTTTAAAAATAATAGTTGAGCTGTTGTATATGGGACTCTTGGTTAATCGAATGATAGCAATGTTTAATTTTCTCCTCTATGAGAAGGCAGTCTTAATGACATTTTGCTAAGTGAACTTTTGGAATATTTTATTCCYAATTCAGCCACTCTCAGTCCCAGCAAAGATGACTGTATTTTTTTGCTCTATATTATGATAACATTTCTGTTATAAGGAAACTATTTCTTTCTAGAAAGCTCATAAGCTCATTATTTTCCAACTCTCTTGCTTACACTGTACATTTTGGAAAGAAAAGATAAGCAAAAAAAAAAAATCCTTAGCAAACCAAAACACTGAAGAAGCTGATCTACCCAGCTGTAATGTATACCATCGTACTCAACATAGTTTCTGATGAATTCCTGTTGTCAGTGGAGTTACTAAGTTGGAAAGTGGTTTATTTAAATTGCATTGTAACTATATCTCAGTGGTTTTGAAGCACTTTGGATTTCTGAAAATATTTTCTGCAGGCTTCCAGTGGTCTCCTGTTTGTTACTGTGACTCTTACAAAGCAGTTCATAATGTGTTATTTTGTCAAAGAATGGAGCAGATGATTAAAATAGTATATCTTGTTACTTGAAAGCCTTGAGTGATGCAATCTCAGCTGCTTACAAAGGGCTTCTGCAAACCACCCACTCACCTGGTGGTCATTACCCCTGTTTGGAGAGGAGCTAGTGATTGAACCAACTTGTGTAGGCTCAAGGTATGTGGCCCAATGTGTTGCTGTGCCCTAGACTGCCCATGAGAAAAGTGGCAGATTTATTTGAATTGTCAGGGCATCCAGATAGTTGGGGAAGGCAGAGCTTTAAATAAGAGCAGTAGAAACTCATGCCTTGGGCCATCTCCACTTGTGTCATGGTATGCTTTGCCTTTTTGTCCTTTAAAAAAAATCATCCTTCAAGATCTTACTTCTTAAATAAAAGCATGAAAATCAATGGTGCTGGAAGGCTTTTGAAAAGAAGTTGAACATAATTACACTACAGTATATTTTATGGATTATTGTAATCTTTTCTAGTTTCATCTTTGTATATTGCTTAATGCTTGTGACATAGAATTAGAAAGAAATGCATATCTTCTGTTTTAATTTGACTTCTTTCTGCCAGAAGGCCTAAACTAAAGGACAGTTGTTACATTTACTTGATGGATAATATGAAGTAAGGGTGACATTTAGAAAACTTAGCTTTTGCAATATGTGGTACCTTTAAAATAGTCAGTAAAATTAATGGTTTACTACTTAAGAGAAGTTGTTGTTTTGTTTGTTTGCCTTTAATGTGTTTTAATTTTTGATAGAAATAAAATGAGGAGCATTTGTTACATAAGCAAGTAATCATTAAACAGTATTTTTCACTATGAAGGCATTTATAGAATGCCCATTTTAATACCTTCACAGTAGTAGCCCACCTGAAACTGGGACTTCTTTCTCCTTTCTGAAAACAGCTTCTGCTGAATAGAATGAACCTATGGGATGAGGTAAATATTACTTTTGAGAGAATATTATTAAATAAATGCTTTGATCTTTTCCTGTATTGCTTTCAGTAGGATTAATGACTGCATATTAAATCCTGTGTTTTGGACTGGTCGCTTATCTTATATGAAAAAAGAATATAAAGTGATTATATTGTTATGTATTGTATATCACCTTTAAAAAATATGTGTATATATATTTAGAGTAATTTAGTATATATTTAGAGTRTATTTAGAGTCTCTTTTTTAATGCACATGAGTTATTAAATGTTTGTTTATTTCTTTGCTTGTCACTTGGTAAGCTGCTCAAAAATAATAGCAGATGGGAGACTGAGGTGTTGTGGGTTTTTTTGTTTGTTTTTTGCKTTTCAGAAGGACAGTTGGCAAACTGCTATATATTATTCTGCTGTGCTTTTATTATTTTCTATAGTTTATTAAATATTGTATTCAAAATATTTAAGAACATAAATATGTAATAATCTGATATACATAATTTCTAGCACAGCATTTGATTTTTTTTTTCAGTATTTGCTGAGGTACTTCTATGACAGATTAGATGTTTCATAATGTTGTCTTTATATTAAACGTTGCAAAAGATCCAATTCCTTAAGGGAGGCAAACATTTCTGGAAGTTGCAGAATCTAATGAAGTGCTATTGTCCCTTTATCAATTTCTCCTAAAAGCTTACGTAATGGAGAAAGAAACTAGCAAATGGAGCTGTTTTGTTTAGGTTTAGGTGTGTTCTGATAGCAAGCACTGTGCTGGCCGTCAGGCACTCTGCAGTTACCTCTCAAGTGAGACTGTGTGCCCTACCTCTAAGGCATGGGCCAGAAGCATGCAATGAGGAAGGCTGACAAAGTGCACCATGTGTTACTGAGTTGCCTCAATGAACTGTTGATGTATCTGGCATAAATGTTAAGTTTTATATGAGAGGATTAAAAACAATATCACATTAGAGGAGGGATTGCAGAGCTGGGTTTTATGAGCAGGAAGAGGTGAATCATGATGCAGTGGCACACAGGCAGCTTTAGTCATACTGTCTCCAGGAGAGGACTCTGTGCCCCTAAATTTCTGTTGCACTTTAAACTACAACAGTGCTTTTAAGATRTGTGTTCAGTGTTTGGGTGTGCTCTTTTAAATGCCTGTGACTCCCCCATCCCTTCTTAAGTGTACTTTTGACTTTGCTTTCAATATCTGGAAATGTTGAGAGGGAAAGCTTTGAGCCAGGGGTTTGGCATCCCTGTGAAATGTGTGTCGATTCCCAACACACCAGGCGTGGAAGCAGGGGGAGGAATGTGCAGAAACGTGTGATCAGAGGTTAGTGACTGTCGCTGCTTTCCTGTAGCAAACAGGCAAAGAAACACTCTGATGTCACTGTGACCACAGGAAGAAAGAAGTGACTCAGAGATGCTAAGATCTGTTACATGACTTCATAAAATATTTGGCTTTACTTTCTTCTCTGCTTTATTTGCTTTGATCCAAAAACTAATGTAATGTAGTCTCATTTAGCTGAAGTGCAAAAAACCTTTATTGTATTTTAATAGCTTCAGAGAGAGGTTTCTTTGGTTTTGAGGGCAATATTGATTTGGCACTTATCTCTGTAAGTACCTTAAATAGCAGCTGAGTGTATGACATTCAGCTGAAATGGCAGAGAAACATTTCTATCTTTTGATGCTGCTTCTAATGTAGTTTATAGTCAAAATTGGTAATTTTACTTCATACTTTTTTTTGCATTTACATAAGAACTTAGAGTGGAAGTCCCACATGATTTTAATGAATTGAAATGTGCAGATGTAGTTCCTTTTTTTGTTGAACTTTCTGCTTGTTCCATCAGCTTATATGAGAATTCAAATGGTTACCTGTTGAAGCAGGATCCTCAGGTTACTTCAGTGAGGAGTTTGGCTCAGCTAGGGTACCTAGTGTGGCTAATATGGAAGCAATGGCTATTTATCTTTTGCTACTTTTCACAGAAACGTGAATAAAAGTAAGACGAATGCCTAAACCTGATGGCCTGAGAACTTGAACCTGGTTTGATGTAGGGTAGTGGTACRTGGATATAGAGTGAAGCTATCATGAGATTTCCTAAACATTTATATAGGTTGCCCTATTTTTAGAATATCTCCATTAAAGGACAGCTATCAAAGTACATTTAATTATCCTGTATATTAAAATTGAATTTAATACTTAATCAGTGTCATTTGGGAAGTGTTCAGAGTGTGGTTATGATGAGTGCTTGGGAAGGTGCTGTGTTGTGTTGAGTAGTTTGTGATCCAACTGATTAAGATATTATAAAAAAAAMCTATCACAAGAGAGATTGTGATAACTAATCTCTGTTATTGAAAATTGTTCATTTAGCATAATGAGAAGAGGGGAGGATGAGGGTCAATTCTGGGCAGAGACTCAGCATTACAAAGGGATGAGGGGGAGAGAAGTCATTTTGCCTCACAAAGGACACCACAACCATGTGAGAGTCAAACATCAACTCGTGTCAGACTTTCTGAGTTGATAGGCATTTCTCATCTGAAAGTCTATGCCTATGTGTTTAAGTGTTTTAAGATTGGTTATTATGGCATAAGAATAGGTAAAAAACTGACATTAATGCTACAAAATYGTCATACAATTGTGTCATTTGCTGCTGTATGAAATAATCTAATGATATAATTTATTCGCAAATTGGGGTGTGTGGGGGGAACTAACCACAGAAGGTAGTAGGGAATAGAAATATTTAGTTGTATACAGTATATAGCAATATAAAAGATAAAAGAGGAGGGAGGAGGCAAAATAAAGAGGTGGGGGGAAAGCAAGCATTGCAACTTCCGCGGCAGCTCTGTGTTTATGTAAAGTACAGCAGCTGCACTGCAAACTCCCCGCTCTGCATGACCTCAGTCCCAAACAAGACAGGCTGTTCAGRGTGCAGGTGTGATCACTGAATTATTTGTTCTGTTTTAGTGTCAATCAGTTACAGTGAAGTATTCTGTGGAAAATTTGTGTCCCCTGAATAAAGTGAATTGGTATATTTGGTATTCCACAGTTCACTACGTGCCTTCCTGTTATTGCAGAAATAGTTTATTTTATTCAGTTGAATTGCGTTAGTTAAATAGGACAGTGAAGAGGAAGCGACTCCAGCAACAACCTTTGAATACATCAGACAGACAAAGGCAGAATTGGACTCAGGATGATTCAGAACGTAAAAAAAAAGGAGAGAGAGTTTTGAGAGTTGGTATATCATCTTTTTAAACTTTGTATATACTGATGGAATTGAGAATTTTGAACTTCTCCAATGTTTCATGAAAACTAGAGTAAAAAAATGCTCATTTCTAACACAGGTTAATGCTTAGCAAATCAGCCTTGGCTTGAGTTTGACTAGTCCTGTGAACCTGGCTAGCTGCTTTAGATCATATCAGTCTTTGTAACCTGTCAGTTGTATCTTCTGTGTATCTTATCTCTCCTACCAGCTGATGAAGCTWTATAGACAGCTCTTGTTCTCTTTTGTTTGTATTTTGTGCAGCCTGCCAAGAATAGGACGTGTGTGCTGGAACGTGGCAGCTCTTCTCATGCTGATTTCTAAACAGTCAGGCTTAACTGTGGACATGCCAGGCGTTTTTATACCTTGGCTTTTACTGAGTGGATACAATGCATGTCTTAGCCTCTTGCAAGAATCAGCTCAGTTCTATATTCTGCAAGAGTAGGTTCTCCAAGGAAGACGGGTGTGGTTTTCCTCAAATAATTCACAGCAAAGGAGAGAACTCTGTTCATAATAAGATGTCCATCCATTTAATGCTCTCAGGGGGTGCTCCCTTTATTTGCTGAACTGCAGTAGGGGAATAATAACCTTCCAAATGGGTTTTTGCCCTACACTGGCTACAGAGTTTGCTGTCAATAATATTATTTTTACATTTGAAATCTCAGTCTTTTCTTGATCCACTATCCTGTTGTTTCTGAGTGAAAATGTGGTAGTGGCATGACTGTTGGTTTCATAGAAAGCAGAGAAGGGTAGACGTGTGTTTGTGAATTTAGTCAAAATGTTTTTGATTTAAAGAACGATTAGCAGTAAAATATCTATACAAATAACAATATACTCCATACAAATAACAGTATACTCCTAAATACTTTTTTCCTCTGGCTRGATGACATACATTTGACTGTGATCTTAAAATTGTTATTAATTTTGAAGTAGATGAGAAGTAGAGGGCTGTCTGTGTGAACCGACTGATTTTTAAAATCCTGGATCTTGTCTCTGATCCAGTGCAATTTTTTTAGCTAACCTGATTCTAGCTGAAGATGTATGCAGGAATATCTCAGAGATATCTGAGGATTTAAGAAGGGTTTTAGGTAACTCAACAAGGATTTATTTAGCACCAACAAGCTTGTTTGATGGTATAATTCAAATGCATGTGTGGTCCATGGTAGYCGCAGCATAGCACAGTTCTCATGAGCATAGGAATTGTCTGCTAGTTATTTTTCTCTTACATCATTTGAAATGATGTAGAGATGATGATGAAGAGAACTTCCTTATGAAGTTGGCAACCCATGAATTGGTCGCTGTGTTTTCACAGTAGGATCTAGAAATGCATCATTTTGGATGGCAGGAGATAGTGAGGAGGGCTTGGCAGGGCTGAGGGCAGATGGAGCACCAGCCCCTGCATGGGTGGTAGGGGGGGGAGATGCTGTGGCAGCAGCTAGCGGTGCTCAGAATCACTGTCCTGCTGCTCCCCGCCTCACCACCGGCCCAGGCACCTCTCTGCAGGACAGTCAGTACCAGCGCTGCCACAATTAGCAACTGCATTACAAGGGAGAGAGGACGTGGTTGCATCCCTGTCTGGCCTCAAAGCCTTCGTTCACTCACCTACCTGATATACGTGGCCACAGTAAACAGAATGACACAGAGCTTTTTCAGTTTTAGGATATTAACCAACTAAGATACTAACAACTGTCTTGATGAAATAAGCTATACCTGAGTCTGGCATCACCAATTCAGAGGAAGGAAATGCTTTTCCTATCTTAACCTCTTTCATCTGTTCACTAAAAGCAAAAAAGGGCAAAGTAATTACTTTTCATTTTTGTATAAAGTACGGTTGCTTTTCATATGCAAATGGAGCACTGTACTGTATAACCACAGCCTTCGAGGGAGCAAAGGAAGGGCAGAGAGAAGCATATGTCATGTGAGAATTCAAATTAGGTGGCAGCGAGGCTCCTGCGTGCTCACAGTTCAATCCTCAATTCYACTGAAGAAAGAAAAAGATCAAATCAGGTGGGACTGTGAGGGCAGGGGTTGCCCTGTATGATAAAGGACATTTGAGAATGGCTACATGTAGTGCATGTGAGAGGGAGCTGAGCTGTCTGAAAGCTCAAGCAGCTGTAGYGAGCAGTAATAGAAGTGAGTGGGCTGTTGCTGAGTGACAACTCATCATATAATCATCCTTTTTTCCCACTTAGAGCTGCTGCAGTGAGGGGAATAAATCTTTCTTTTTTTCTTTATCTAACAAGTAGATTTTGAGAAATGATTTTTTTAAAAAATCTTCAGATGACCTCTAGGTTATGGATATATTTTTAGAATTACAGAGAAGTTATTGTTTATGTTGCAAAATACATCCTTGCTCCCCCTGCCTCTTTAAATCACCCAGAGAATTTCCCTAGTCACTTTTCCTCTCTTTAATCATCTTTTTTTCCACAGAGGTCAGATTGCTCTGCTGGCATTTCACGATGCAGAAATAATCAGCTAGCAAAGCACAGGCGTCTGTGTGTTTCATCGTCTTTGACGTGCTCCATTCTTCTTCCCACCCACCACTCACCCTGGGAAGCTGCCGGTAAGATACACAGATGGGCGGCTAACCAAGCAGCTCGAGCTCCCCTGGCTCAGCCATACAGTGTGATGCAGCAGATCATATAGAGCTCTCTTCTGGCTCTACGCTGAGCTCTAAGAAGCGGGCCGAGGAGAAATGATGCTTCTGTGGTCTTCTAAAGCAATAGCAGGGTTCACAGTTTTAACAAGAAGCTGTGTGTGTGTGTGTGTGTGTGTGTATTTTAACAGGAAAGCTGCTTTATTTAGTCAAGTAGGATTTAAAGGAAAATGCATCTCAAGAGATGAAGCTAAAATTGTTAAGAGAGTGTTCTGCATGCTTTAATTTCACACTGCATTTTCTCCAACCATGCTTGACCATGTGCTCTGGAGTACCTTGTACACTGCTCTTCCCTAGAGGGCTTTGGAACTTGTCTGCTTTCGTATCTGGAGATGTGTTTTGTAGATAGTAGTACAATACTTCTAAAAGTGAAATTGCAATTATTATTTGCAAAKATCAAGGTGTCCATGAGAAGGTGGTAGAACGCTGAGAAGGAGGCTTGAAAAGGTAGCTCTGTAGCAGTAGGGGTTTTTTTCTTCCCTTTGAGTTCAGCAAACTGGGTGGTTGAGGCAGTGTGAAATAGCAACTTGAATTGCTTTTGTTGTTCATTCTTCTAGAACAGGGCTCCTTTTTTTCATTCATTTGTTAAAGGTTATACAAATCTCTCAGGTTTGATGCTGAGAGTGTTTTTTTTTTTTTTGTTCCGAGTATAACATTTTCTGTTATATAAGTGGTGTGTGATTATCAGGTTAGGATCTCTGAAAATACACTTTAAGGCTTCTTCCTAAGATGTTTTTCTTGTGTTGGAGGCCAGTTGGTTTCTGTTTGTAAGATGTTTTAATAGAAGTGTAGATAGGCCTGGCACTATTTCTGCAGCATTTGTGAGCTGTCAGATAACTATATAAGTGATAATAAATAATTGAGTATTTGTAGTTTTCAAGCAAATGTTAAACTAAGATGTTTCCTAGTTACTTTCTCTGCTGCATGTTTCTTTGTCACCTTATTGCATAATACCTATCTCTTTGAATTTAGTTGCTGATTTGTTGATATAACAATTAGTTAAACAAAAGTAACATACAAACCCCTGTGTTTTTGATGTATGTTTTACAAAATAAAATTTAAAAGGAAGTTAGAGATGACTAGCAATACTCACCGGGTCCTTGCTATGTGTTTAAATGAGAATGACAGAAATACCGAGACAGGATATTAAGATGTGGTGGGGTTTCCTGTCAGATTTTGTCAGAAGTTGAATATTTGTTCTTTCTTTGCAAGCTGAACCCCTTTGCTACAGGGGCAAATGAGTGCCAGAGCAGCAAGTGTTGGCAGAAGTGAAATGAAAAGGTTTGAAGTGCAGGGAAAGAGGATACAGAACTTTCCCTGTTCCTCCTTAAACTTCAAGACCTCCATCTATTAGACGCTTATCTGTTCCACCTTTTGGTCAGTCAGGTAAAACAGACATTCCTAGGTCATGATACATATAACCGCCTTTGGATATCAGTGTTAGAATGAAGAAAATCCTTCTTCAGAAGACATTTATTCCCCCTAAGTTTAAGGACAGCACCARTGTAAGTGTCTGCACTGTAGATGGCTAAAGCTGGGTGATCCTGTCTAAATGCATCTGGGTCACCAAGCCAGCTTTAACCACTTAACACAAACAGGTTGTACACATCTGAAAATACTTAGGACACTTGAGCATCTTTTCTCACTGTCATCAACATGCTCTACTCTTTTTTTTCCTAGTGTGTTTTAGTGATTAAATATCTGCATAATGGAGTTTTTATGCATGAAAGTTTTTGTGTGCATAGGTTTTCAAACTTTGAAAGATTGTAAAAGCAGAAGAAGATATGGAAGCAAGATTATAGTTCTGTGCCTAGCTATATCTCTGAGCTACAGAATCACCTTGGATGGTTTAACTATGTGAGCTACTGTAAGAGGTTATATAGGACTGTTTTTTCTCATGCCAGATCAGACGTCTAGACTCAATAATGAGGAGTTCTTCAGCATAGTTTCCTCACTTATGAACAACTGTGATGACCCAGAAGTCAGGGAATGGGTATTGCATTGGCCTTACTGACATGCTTCCCCTAAACTGTGTAGTGAGTTACTGTAGTGAGGTCTACTTCCATTTTGTTCCTGCCTGCTCAAACTGCAATCTTTGAAATACAGTGCGCAGTTCCACGTGCATGTCAGGATAGTCCCAYGCTACTCTCTGTGCACTGTCCCCTTAAGTTTTGCTTTCCTGTGTTCAGCTGAAACTGTGTGAGATGTGTCCAAGGACTGCAGAGAGGAGAGAAGGCCGTGAAAACTGTTCATTGCAGTACTTCTTTGCATTGGTTACATCAGCAATGAAGAATGGGCTAACACACAGCACTTACTCTGTAAACAAATGTCTTCCATAATGTGTCCAGGCTGAAAGAGAGCATCCACTGCAGCTGGAAGTGGCTTGGGTTTTGTCACCTTTCCAGGCCAGCTGCAAGACTGCTTCTATCTGCTCCCCTCTTTCCCACCGACTTGGCTTTTTTGCTGGGATTGTGGTATAGGTGCTAGTGGCAGTTCTCTAGTTTGATTGAAGAGTCTGATTTTACACTTTTGGGTTTGTAATTTGAAAACTTTAATGGTGTATTTGAAATTGGTTTGTAAGTAATATGCATAAATTCTATATCATAAAAGGAAAAAACAGGACAAGAAACTAAATTCTAGAAGCCTTAGTGAGTTTCTTTTTGCATATGTGAACTCCCTCCCTTTTGTCCTCTCTCCCTCCTCTCCCTCTCATCTTTTCTAGAATTGAGTGACAGGATGATCATCTCTACAGGCATACTAACTCTGTGTTTACCTCTTMTGCTTCTCTCCAGAGTGCAACGCAGATATGTGCATGTTGGCCATAATATTCATCGTTTGCTCAATTCAGCGCAGAGTGGGTTTGGGTCATTTTAATTCCAAAGAGAAATTTAGATAATTGAATGATCTGAATGTTTGTGTTGTCACTGCAGAWGTGAAAAGCTAACAGCAATGAACATAAGCAAGAGATTTAAATATCTTGAAGCTTTAGAGAAGACAACAAATGAGACCGCAATCTCTCCGTGGGTTTGCTCATGCTGTTTTTGTTACGGTGCAAGCAAACTAGCTGTGGAGGATGAWAAAAAGCTATTTATTGTCTAATCAGCACAAAACTTTAGGTCTACATATAGACAAAATCTTAAACTTAGTTAGGAAGGATTAATGCTTCCTRTGTATTTGTCATATCTGTCATGAATGAATTTTCATGATAGAATTGGCCAGAATAAAATTATGTACAAATGTCCTGGTTTGCACATTGAATTTAGAAGTCTTCAGTATATATGTTCTTTTGGACTAAACAAAAAAAGACGCTTACCTGCATTTCTGCAGGAAGGTTCAGCATTTCTATTTTCAGAGATACACTATAAATCTGAGCTTAAGCAGGAATATCATTATTGAATGAGAGATCGAACTGTAGCGCAGTAGCTACTAGAGTGTGATCATTTGAAGGTATTACCATACCAAAACTGTCATGAATCATTAATGAGAGATTTTTCCATCTTGTTTAAGTTATAAAAAAGACCCAGATTTAATTTTGAAAGCATTAATTACCTTTATGAGAATTTACTGGAAGTGTTTGAGCCATGCTTTCTGCARAGACCTTCTTGTGCTTGGTTCAGTTGAATTTAGTAAGTTTTTTTTTTTTTTCTTGCATAACATTTGGATCTTGTGTAATATTTTAAATATTTGACAGAGCAGTCCTGAATTTTTTTTTTTATTATTTGTCCTAGCAAGCCTTTTAACTAATCACCAAATATCCAAATGTGAAGTTAAATACTAAGGTCAAATTTATTGCTTATATTGGCAGTGTCAGTTCAGTGGAAAGCTGTTGTTCACCAACAGAGAGAACTGTGATTTGCTATGACCTCTCCATTGAAGGACAGGTTTTGTCTGCTTACCTGAGAMTTGTGCTGTTGCGTGATTTTTTCASTCGGTTAACACAAGACCATTTTATTTCCTCTCATTCTTTTGACCTCTCTTCCTATCCAGGGGATGCACGCAAGTGTCTTCGCGTGGTTTTAGAGAAGACAGAATAACCAGAACTTTTTTTCCTCCATCTCTTATTTTTGCTCTCCAGAGAGAACTTTTCCCTGGCTGTTTCTGAACCTCTGCAATTAAACCAGATGTTTTTAATGACACTGAACAAATGGGTGATTGGGCTCTTGGGACAGAGGTGTCCTCTGGGCACTTCTCCTGTACATGCTGTTGTTATTGGAGTGTCAAGCAGATCAGCAGGATGTCAGGGCATCTGAACAGTATGAAGGGCTTGGGCGCTCTTTTTGTCTCCAACACCAACATTACTGATGCCTCATTTGTTCTCAGTGATTTTTGTGTATGACTGCAATGTGTGTCATGATTGAAATGTTGTTGGTGGAAAGAAATCAGATTAACTCAAAGATCTTGAGCATCCTTTTCTTAGAAGAATTTTAGCAAGTTACCTGTATTTGTACAATCCACACATGATGATATAAACATTGCATGGAAACGGAAGTGAAGTCTTCGTACTCTCATGTAAAAATCAGAAAAAAAAAGACCTAGTCAAGAATGGAAAAAAATCTGGACAATTTCTGAAATACCTAACTTAYTGGTCATTGTCACTACTGGACAGGTAAACCAGGCAAAATACTGGATAGAGTGTAGTATGCGCCCATACCCCGGCAGGTAGCAAAACAACCATAAAGCTCACCGGACCACTCATGTCCATATAGGGATAGTGTTAATTTAATTATTATTGAGAATCATTTTAAATAGATCTGGAAAACTTTCATTTTTTAAAAAAACTCCTGATGCTTATTAAGCAGAATTAGTGAAGCCGCAATCCACAGACGAATGTTCCATGAGTACAAAGAAACTAAATGTACTGTGTCAGCTGGAATTATTTATGTGGCTCTGTCATTGACGTGGAAAGTACAATCAAACTTCTGGGTTTATAGAAATTTCATGTCACCTTCAAACTGAAGGAAAACTAGTTATGTGTGAACTGGATTTTGAGGGATATAACCTTTCTTTCTCTGAACTAGCCAGTAAAGAGGCTGCATTCATGAGAAGATGCCATATGCTGTAAATATCACTGTAGTGGTAAAGCAGTTTCAGTTTTGTAGTGTATCACTGAGTGTATCAAGTTGTCTTTTAGAAACATCATATCTGCATTAATCTGTTCTAGTAGCCAACCGATGTTTTTCTCCAGGAACTTAACTTTCTGTTTCTGTATCTGGAAATAAATGCTGCTTTTGTTTAATCTAAATAGGATTKGGCTTTGGCTGGAGTTTCTGTAGGAAAAACAATTGTGACCTCAACAGTGACACAGTCAAGTGATAATAAAAATCTTGGGAACAGTCAAAGCTGGAAGAATTAAAAATTATTTCTCCAATATAGGGATACATAAAGATCTGTCATGGTGTGCAGCAAGAATAAGTGGTTCAGGATCAGTGGTCATACTTACAGGATTGCTTTGCTTTTTTACAGGCCAGTGATTCTCCAGAGCTTCAAAATCAGAAGTAAAATCAACTGACCAGTTAACTGCTGCTTTCATAAAAAGGTAAAAACACTAGCAACAGAATTGGGGACTTATCTACATCATACTTGTGTATAGCTGTGGACAACCCCACTGCCCAATTTAGCATCTCGTGTTTGATGTGCTAAGCATAAGTAGATGCCTTGCAAAGAAAACAAGAATTAAGTGTAGCCAACAAAAGAAACCAAGCCAACTATTAAGMAGCTAACAATGTGCTTATTGCCTGTGGCAACATAGAGCTGTTGACTGGTGTAGTGTTACTTCTTAGATGAATTTTTATTTGTGCTTCTTAAAACTTGAATGTGAAATAAGACCCTAACCAAACCCATCCAAATCATTGCTAGAGTGCTGCAGCAGTTGACTTGTTTGTGTAGCAGCTCCTATTTTGGGTTTAGTTTGTGTTTAGTTTTGGGTTTGGGTTTAGTTCTTTGCTTTTATGTTTCCCAAAAATTCATTCTGTAATAAGAAGTGATCTCACCCTTTGTGAGCATATCACGGAAGGTACCTGTAGTAGTAACCTTGGTAAGGAGAGTTAACATAAGTGTTGTCTAGCTCATTTTCTGTTGCTGTAAATTGTCATTTGCCTGCTAAATTCTTTATTCTTTCTATAGGCAGAGAGCAGCATTACTGGTGTGGATGCCTGTCATATTTGCACTGTCAGGATGAGATGGGGCATGCAGGAGAGAAGAGAGATTGCTGCAAGTAGAAGCTGCCATGGTGAGTTGTATTCTGTCCTCAGTTCTGCTTCAGAGTTTGTCTGTGATGCTAATTATCACGCTTTAACGCAACTTCACACAAATATTTCTTCTTCCTCAGAAGTGTTTTTATGCAAAGCATTTTCTTGGTAGTACTGCTAGCTTGAAGTTCTTCCCTACTGCTGCTTCCTCCTCTGCCTCATTGAGTCAACAAGACTATTTGAGAGGTAACTTGAGATTATATTGAAAAGTAAGCCTAGAGGAACTAGTCTTTTCCTTTCTGAAGTGCTAAATATCCTAGAAGATGATAATAAAACCCAAGATCTCAAACTTAGTAGATCTTTTTAAACCCTATCCCCCCTTCAGCTTCACCATTAAAATGGTCAAGTAGTTTCATACTTTTCAGACACATCCTCAGGTAAGCTTGTAAATATTTTTTGAGGCGTGCGTATACAGATCTGAGAAGCATTCAAGCACACAACAAAGATACTGCTGCCACTGAGGTGATTCAAAAGGTTATTTAAGTCAAGTTCTTGGGGCCACACTTACACGACCATATTCAAATGTATCTTTGAATAACTGCTAATTAAGTGAGCACTCTCCATTCTATAAAATCTTGAGTCCCCCATGTTTAGACATTCATCTTGAATGAGATACCATATTGAGATTGTAAATAAAAACTTATAATGCATACAAGAGAACTGAATGAAAATTGTACATTCCTTTGATTGCAGGAGTTTACAGTCAAAATATTATAATGCTGTTTTATAATAAAAGACTACAAGTTAGACCTGTTTTATGGATTTATTTCTGTTGAAAACAGTATCAACTATATTTTGACTGAATTACTGAATTAAGCAACCCATTTGGCTTAAGGCTTTATGGCAGCTATTAAAAAAATGTATTTGAACAAACTAAAAATGAGAAGGGAGAGAAAAATGTAATTTCAATTCCTCTGAAAAGCTACAGTTTTATTTGGCTTTATGGCTGAAGATAGCCAAAATTTCTAGCTCTTTTTGATGTCTTTATTTTGAGGACTCTTTCCCAGCTTAAAGAAGAACAACTTATTTTCTTTCAGGTGTCTTAATTCAGTGCACCATATCAAGAGTTTTAAACAACTAATTATAAGTGTCTATTGTCCACATAACAAAATATATTCAAAATAACTATTATTTCTGCATCAGTATTGAAATTTCGATCCTGCAGACCTCAGGGAATATGGCAATTTTTCCTAGTGAAATTGATAACATCTATTTTCTTCATTTGCTTTACAGAAGGGAGTTTTAATGGTATGATTCAAGTCAGAGAGATTCATACCTACTATATTCAGTAAATCTTAATATTATTTTATTAAGATTATTATTAAGATTAAGATTATATTGTATTATATTATCCATTATWATTAATATTATAATGGATAATTTTTAAGTTTATTTTTTATTATTCAAGATTACATGAGTATATAGTGGAGTGAGTTCCTTATGAAGAATGGATGCAGAGAGAGGAGRCTTGACTCAAAAATATGAACTAGTGATTCCAGCAAAGCTTGACAGATCTTAACAACGCATTATGTTATTCTAAGTATAAGGGAATCAGAAAAGAGCTGTTAGAGTGAAATGGAAGAAACCTTCTAACTAAACATCTTAACTCTAGTATTTTCTGCTTTCAAAAGCCTTTATTTTTTCTTATTGGTTTTCTTAATATTTCCCAGGCTGTTCTAATAAAAAATAATTGGTGTAGCAAAGACAGTGAGTAGCTTTTATCAGTCAAAGAGTTTAAGGCAGACTACTGGGTGGCAAATTTTACTATCTTTTAATATGTCTTTGAACTTTAGAGCAATTGCAAGGTGGCTATCAAGAGAAAACATTTCATTTTTAGTTTTCTGATGCAGTTAGTGTAAGTTGTAGTTAAGACTGATAAGGCAGAAGTGTTGTTCTGCTGTATTTTAWGAGTTGTCTTGGCCATTGATGTAGTAGTATTTTTAGACAAATATTTTGGTTTAGGATAGAGAAATGACAGTTGGTTTTGCAAATAACTGTGCACATCACCTGTCATTGCATGCAACTCTCAAATTCATTATTTGGCAGTTACTACTAATTTAAGGCTAATTTAAGCCCATGGATCATTTGGTTGTAGTCTGTTTGAATTTCGTCATTGAATTTGTCCTATGAGTCCTCATTAAGATACAATTAATAAAGTCTAAGTGGTGTATTAGGATACTCGGCATAATGTGAGTGGAAGTAGAGGAGTGTTTTAATTACAGACAGTGTCCTGTCGTTTTGAGATTTAATTGTTGGTTGGACTGGTTATTTTAACAAGCATCTATTGTGAGGCATTTTGTTACATAATAACAATGTTGTTATTGTAAATTTTGTACAAGATATTTTTGTCGGTGAGTGTAAACATGTAGCTTTTCTTTTCTAAATGCAGAAAACAAACATTCTAGTTTATGTTTTTTGCCTCTGGTCTGTGCTCTAACAGGTTGCATTTCTTAACTGGTCGATGTAGAGCGGACTACGCTTAAATAGTCATGAAATTGAAAGACTTTTGTTAATTAGTAGAAGTATAATAAAATACTTTTAAGCCTTATTCCATACCAAGAAACATGATGCATCTTCTTTTGTACAAACYGTATAGAACATCTTTTCTACTAGGGAAAAAAGCCCCTTCTTAAAGACAACAACATCTTAAGGCTCTTCAGGTCTCTTGTCTGATGAAAATTCACAGTAATATTAGATTGGTTATTAACTAGACCGTACTGGTGTTTAGCTAGGCTGTGTCCTTTGTATGTCCTGATTAGCTGAATGGTTTGCTTAATGAGCAATATTTCTTTCAGAAGCTTCCTCAGTGCTTCTATCCTAAGGCATCCTTTATAGATGTGCAATATATGGTCACCAACATCAAGAACTCTTGCATGCTTCCACTTACAGTTAATTTGATGGTTGTGTTTTTGGGTGGTTTAACAGTTTAAATGGACTAATCTGTCCTGTTACTACTTAARAGTAGTTCTCCTTGTTGAGCCTGAATCAGTTCTCACATGAAAAAATTGCTAGTCAGGGTAATGAAAAAATTCTAGTCATCCTTTGTTTTGCCTTGTTTTTTTGTTTGTTTTTTTGTTCTGCTATTGGAATTTAGTGCRAATTATTGTGTGCGCTAATTAATCTGCGTCAAAAGTATTGCATTCAATAGGCTACTAAGGAAAAGGACAAAGCTTTTTTTCTTTTTGTAAATSGATTATCATTATTATTATTCCAATAATGCAGAATAAGTTCAATTAATATCCTGCTTTCTTTTATTTTCCAGATTTCTCAGGGGACACAATTTTGCTTATTCATACCTTCTACTGTGGAAAAAATGGATTATTTTCCTCACCAAAAAACAGCAGTATAATGCCCATCTGACACATGCCTCAAGGAAATCTTATTTAAAATCTGTTGATAGTAAGTCAAATGAAAAACCTGCTTAATGGTAACTTTAATCAGCCTTACAGCTGATTTATGGCTCAGAAGTAAGCATCCTTAACAAGAGAACTAATCTTAGCAGTCTGGCTTTTTAGCAACAGCTGTTTGTTTTTAAATGAAAGTATTGGGGAAAATATCTTGGTGTAAAGCAAAGGTGGGATTGAGTTGCCTCCTGACCACTGCATTGTGCCATACCTGTCTGTGTGCTGTTCCTCTCTTCTGGTAAAAGTTTACTTCAATAAATTGAAATCAGGAAACCAGAGGTTATGTATGAGAAACAAAGCTAAAAGATTATCTGCATTGTAAATTATGGCTTAGTCTCCTGTTGCTATGACAATTCATTTTAGAATTGGGGATTTAGAAGTAGGATGCTAAATAAGTAAAAACACAGGAAACAGCAAGTGGCTGTGCCATTTTTCATGTTTTGATCGCTGAGCTGCATCCATTTCCTACTGCCCACAGCTTAAGTGTTTTTATATATATATATATATACACACACACATATATACATATATTTTAATACAAAGCACACWTTAATGAAACTGCATGTTATATATCTGGTAGTGGTATTTCAGATATTTTGCTTTTTGTGTACTGCATACTTTCGTATGTGTTCCTACTTGCAGAGAATGCGGTATATGTATGTCAAAGAAAACTGCAAGATCAGGAGTTTTGGGAAGAAGTAGGATGACATATTTGGAGGAATATGTTCAATATGTATAAGCTTTTTTTTCTTGATGTATCTGGAAAATGTGCAAAACCTTTCTAAATGAAGAAAAGAAGATATAGTGTGTTCATATTGCTGATATTCTGTTTCATTGGGATATTTCCTCTTGTAAATGATGTGTGYTACTTAGTAGAAGACAGACAATTTCATTAAGTCTCAGATTAACATTTGAAACCCTAATTATTATATTTCTGATAGAGTACGATAATATACTGCCTAATTCTGTATCATTTCCTCAAGTAAAAATATATTTGATGCTTCTGTTTGATTTAAAATGGAAGGCCTTTCAGTTTAGCAGAAATTCCATTTTTACCAGTCACTTCACATTTGTTTCTTGCTTTTCTGCTGCTTTCTGTCAGAATGCAATTAGTACCCTGTGAGAACCCTTGTGAATGAAGTAAGGAAAAGGCTGTATTATGGTCTGACTGCTTATCTGTTGCCCAGTATGAAAGCAAAATCAGGATATCATTGAAAAAACATTGACTGAAGRATGCAGAAGTTCCCTACCTGGAAAGACTGTCTCCTGTTTATTGATTTATTTAAGCTCTAGCTCCCTATTTCCATGAACTTGTCATTTATCTATGACATTTTCCTCTCTGAGAATATAATCGCCCCTGAGTAAGAATCAGAGTTACAAAATCTCTCTCAAGCTCCCTGAAAAGAGAGCTGTGAAAGTGTTCCTGCGCACAGCAGTGCAGGAGCCCCCTCTGAATAGCTGAATTCAGCACGCGCATCCGGCGCAGCTCTGCTACTCTGCCTTTTCCTAGGCTCTCAGCAGTGTGTAGTACAAACAGAGAACCTCTCAGAGCCTTTGCAGGTGTTTCTGGATGTCTTCAGGAGATTCAGCTGTTCTAAGGTACTCCACGTCCTGCCATGTTTCTTCCTTGGGAGTATGCTATAGCTCTTAAACACGGCATAGTCTTTTCAGTCTTCTTTTTTTCACCTCATGTTAATTTGGCTTAGTCATTAGCTACTAATATGGGGTTATAACCTCTAATTCTTGAATCTCCTCTCAAAAGATGATTCAGCAGAGTGCTTTATTCCTTTATCAATATGCCTCTATCTGGCAGCCTGCATGGTGGTACATTGCCAGCTACCAAGGAAAGTATGAACCAAGGGTGAGACAAATTTCTGCACAAGTTGAAAGGTGTTGAAAGCAAGTTGAGACTTGCAGTGAAGGAGCTGCTCTCTTGATTGCAGGGTGGTTGTTAGCTGATACTAAAACTGATTATAGCTTTTTTTTTCCTTTTTTTTTTCCTCCCCTGCAGAAGCAAGCTGTTTCTTGAATTTTATCACTCATGAGAACAACCCCTGGAAACCAGGAAATGACTGTAGGCCAAAATTTCAGCAGTTATTAATCATGTGTTTTTTTGAAAAGAATAGCTGTGTACTCTCTTAATTCGTCTTGCAGTGAGTTTCAATCTTTGAACTCACAGACTGTATCTGCACTTCTAAAGCAACTAATGGTTCTATATTTCACCATACCTAACTCTTTCTCTAAAGCACAGTCACCCTATCCAACTGTTGGGAGCATTCCCTGGTGTGTGTTGTGTCTCAAACCATGCTGCCCCCAACTCTAGGAAATTACCTGGTAAAATCGCATCACATCCCTGGGGTGCATTATCCCATTCATAATTCAAGTGGCCTCCAGTGAATTTAGTTTAATTCGCTTTGAAAGCAAAACGAGCTAAAACAAATTAAGGCTGTACGTTATTCCCCAGTGAAGCTGTCTGCAAAGGAGCTAAAAGATTTGGACAAATTCAGTTAAATTAATTTGGGTTAATTTTCCCAGGTGCTGTTCTGTAGGCAATTGGCATCTTAGTACCAGGGAGATCTTTCTTCTTCCTTGTTCTTCCCATTTTCACTGTGAAGGAAGATGRTCCATGAATGCTGCAGTCACTAAATGCTCTCTTGTGGTTTTCTCATGCTTAGAAAGTCATCTGATTCTGCATTTAATCGCCTTGTACCTGGCCAGCAAATGCTCTGAACACTTAATTGCTTTCACGTTTCCACGCTGTTCCAAGTGGGCAGTCTGAAATACTGCCTACCCACAGTAGCTGCAGGTGCCTGTAGTGCTGCACCAGCTTTCTGACCAAATCTGCTCTAATGAGGTTGATGGTTTCATCGTGACTTTTTTTTCTGAAATAGTTTTTGTTCTTCATAGAAACATTTGACAAGGTGTTATCTAATAAAGAGTGCAGCAGCTTTAGAAATGTTCTAACAACCAAATGGTCCCTAAGTTAGAGTTTTACTGAGACTTGCTTGGTGGTTTTTTTTCTTTTTTTTTTTTTGGTATGTAAATATGTTTTATTTGAAAGTAAATAAGTATAATGTTTAGCCTTAGTTCAAAGAATTTAGATGCTTTGCTAACAAAAATGGTTTTGTTTGATGCAATTTTCCTGTATAATCATCTTGTCCACATGGTGAAATTGTGTCATTCTTCATGAAATGTGGCAACGTCAAGAAAAATTACCTTCAAAATCTAGAGTTATGCACAGAAAGTGTCTTTCTTGCCAAAAATGAAAGCAGTATGTAAATTCAATACAAGAGTGGTGTTATCCCTCCAAGGATAGCAGTCTGCACTAAATCTGCATGTTACTTAATCAGCTGAGAAGCGTCACTAATGTTAATTGGCATTTAGCCTCCCTACAAGGGAGGGAGCCAGAAGTGAGAAGCAGGTTTATTGCAGTCAGTGAGTGTCTCCTCTCTAGCTTTTCTCAGAATTGAGATCAGTAGAGTGGTGATGCTGGCTGTTTCTTCTTTTCTTTGCACATTATAGAAGTCAAAGAGAATCTTAGTTGCAATTCAGTCACTTGGTCTTGTTGAAGGTTTGTCCATCCTTGCGCTATTTTCTTTCCCTTTTTATCACATCTGTTTATCTGTTTGTTTATTTACTTTAGCTAGCACATTGAAACTCTTTTCACCTTTTAGGACAAAAAGATTTTCATATTAACTGGATGAAAGTCTAATTATAGAGAAGTCAAAAGCTTAATTCAGGTGAGGGCTATTTAGATCAAAGTATGACTCAATTTTGAGGGATAGGTAAAGGAGAATAAAGTCAAATACAAATGAGACTATAACAGGATAACAGGTATAAATGTTAAGTTCTATTAATTTCCMACGTTTAGAAAATTTTCTAATCTTTTGAATCCCATTAAAAAGTTTCTTCTTACACTTAATGTCAGATTATCCTCATTCAATGCTTATTGTACTGTATATTTGTAGATTGCTGTGTTTTCACATTGTCTAAATATGGATCATCTAGGCAGCAAATTTGTCCTTGAAGTGTACGTTCAGTGCCAAGTACTGCTTGTGTGTGACACTTTTGAAAGGAAAACTGTGATTCTCCAGCATGATGAAACAAGTCAAGGAGAATAGTATTGTGGCTTTATAGAGCAAGGCCCGTAGGTGTCTGTTAACCATGTTAACCTGCTGTTAACCATGACAGGAGCTCTCCTTCTTGACAGGGAGGTGTGATGCAGGTGACTGTGTTAGTTCTGATCCCAGGGTCTGTTGCATGTTAACTCTGTTGATTGTATTTAATCTCACACATGTTAAGGCCTAGACCAGCCACAAGACGTAATGGTGGTGGTGATGGTTCAAGAGTAGAAAGACTGTGTTCAGCCAGGAAGAACAAAAAGTCTGGTAGCCATCTGGGATTGGACTTAGTAGTTTGTAATTACAGWGTCACTGCCTCCGTCCTTACAGTTTTTTTTCTTGCTTAGCAGTCTTTCTTTCCTATTCCATCTGGGTGTGTTTTCACAGCTAATAGGAGTTTTCCAGCAGAGAGAATAATTTTTAAAAGTCTATTTTTCTTTTTTTCTCCCCCTAAACTCCAGAAGGTGRGAACTGCCCTTTCTATGAAAATAGAGGTACTCCAAATCTATACAGAGAAGGATCTACMMAATTTCTTCCTTGCTTTCGGAGAGTAGTGTATTTGTCATTTGGGCTTTTTTGTAGAGAGTGAGATAGTACGAGTAAARTATAGTATGCATTTTTTTTTCCTATACATGTTAATAGTTATGAGTTTGATGGCAACACATCCTGTTTAGGTGAGGCCTTGACAGTATATGAGGAATGAGTTTCTGCAGTATGTGCTGTTCAGTTGTATGCGTGGCAGAGATTTCAAGTGTCTCCTGAAATGTTGGATGTGCTTAATTCTGCTCTGGTGAGATCCACAGTTTGCCAGGAAATAGTGTAGGAGCACAGCTCCAGTCAGCACAACTCTGCAGATGTTATTTCATCTCCAGGTCACCCAGGACACTGAATCAGTGATCACTGATGTGTTTTTCGTACACGTTTCTCTGAGTGAGCGCTATTAATTCAGGTTGTGCTGTCAACTTGGATCTGATGAGCAATAAGAAGAATTTAGATATCCATGCTGTGGGATTGAGCATGGATAATTTTGTACAGGTGTTCTGTACAGAGCCTGCAGGAGTRTAGACTGGTGTCCCAAGGAATGGAGAGAGCTTGTTCTTCTCACGGCCATGGCTTTGGGAGTCTTCACTGGATATGCTTCCTTGACATCCAACACAAAGCATTTATAGTTTGTATAATGTACTGGAACCTTGATAGTATTTTATTTAAAWTTTTTWTTTTTTKGCAAAAACCAAAAAAACTCACTGGCTCAGTTACACATGGGCTGTATTTCTATTAGCTGTGAACGTGGAGATGGCCAGTTCTCCATTAGGACAGAGAACATTTGGTAGTACCAGAAAGAACTTTGGAGAAATCAGTTTAGAGTATGGGATCACGATATCAGCATTATGTGGAGTTTAATTTTCAAGTTGTTCTGAATCTCTCTCTAAGCTTCTCATATCAGTAGGGATACACAGAGAAGCCTGTTTTACTGACATGATTTACTTCAAACAAATCCTTGCACTTTCAGTTTCAGAGCAATATCACTGAAAATAATCCTGAAAAGAAGGTGCCTTTTGCATGTGTGCAGATTGGAGCACAGAGAAATATGCTGTTGTACAATATCTATATCTGTAGATGACCAGAGTACAGACTGGCAAGGGGCAAGTCATTTGAGGGGATCACTCATGCTGTTTCATGGAAAGAGAAATGGTCTCTGCAGAGTTTGTGTATTTTAGTTTGTGTATTTTGTCTTGTATACATTAAAAGTAGGAAGTGGAGTGAGAAAAGACTGGGCTTTTTTGCGGGAGGGACAGTGAAATGAAGTTGTTTCCAGCTTTCTCCACAGTTCATTTCCCTGTGGCTGTGATGCAAGCAACAGTCAACCAGTATCATCTGCTTCTGCCATAGGACGCTGCCATGCTAATCTTTGCCTTGGACATGTGGTAAAGAATAGTGCAAATTCATGTTTAAAGGCAAACTTTGGCCAATAATGAGTAAGAGGCATGAAAGCAAAAGTACAGGTCTTATCTATCTTTTATCTAAACTCCTCTTTATTTACAGTATTTCCACAGCAGCACGGACCTAGAAACATGGAGACACTTTTACCTGTTTTGAATGCCTTCATGTCTCAGTAGCATATCTAGCACCACTTGCTAGAGAAAATTTTCCAGAAAGATGGATTTCTGTTATTAAGGAAAAGAAAAGGTACAAAATACAGTAGGATAGGTGATYGTCAGCCATGGATTTAGCAAAAGAAACTCTTGTAACATCAGTGTGTTATTTGTCACTTGAGGCTGGACTTCATTTACTTCCTAATGGATCTCAAGGTGGTTAGGCCATGAGAAAGTACACTGCCAAGATTGCTTCTTCAAGCGGTTGAAAAAACACAGGAGAAAACTGCGCCGTTGTGGTCGTCAATAAATACAAGACAACATTATACATTACCAAAATCAGCTCCCTGTTCCTCCTCTTCCTCCTAAAAGCAACTTTGTAATTTCAAATAAAGTAGGACTGTGACTCACAGGCACTGCCATATTTGTGATATGTGATTCACTTCATTTCCAACTTCTTTTATTCGACAAAATAGAAGAGAAATTGTCAGTGACAGAAAATTAAAAAGACTTTCCTTTTGTTTCTTGAGTTTGTTTTTAGGAAATATGCTTTCAGGAGTGTTTCTGAAACTACTTTTTTTTTTTTTCCCTACAGAAGAATCAATTGCACACTTTTTCTGTTTGTTTTGTGTTTAAAGTCATTATTGGTACAAAAACAAGAACACATTTGCATTTCCTCAGCTCTGACTGTGATTCCATTAGCTGCTGTATGCTACTGCTTGGGCGGTGAGTCATTGTCACATACTGGYGTGACTTGCTCCTCCACGAGGGAAGGGTACAAACAGCGTGCATTAGCTGCAGAAGATAGTGCCTCGCTGGGCCTTGCACAAGCAAAGTGTCCTTTAAAGGAAACCTGGTGTCTTTCACTTAAGAGGAAAAAATAATGAGTTCGTCTCTTGTGATTAATCTGGTATTAAGAAATAACTGCTTTAGAAGGCCAGGATAGGGGGCTGAATCCTCTTTTTTCTCTTTTGAGGGAGGAATTAGATAAAGATTTTAATTGTTTTTACTAAATACTCATGTGTACCTTAACTGTATTAACCTGAGCTCTAATTGCATCTCTCAGAGAACACGATTGAAGTCCTACCAAGCCCTTCTGCCCTTCCTTTCTTCTTCTCCCAGCTGATCAAGTGTTTATATTGAGTACCTGTTGCCAGTGTGTCTGATTTAGGTGATCTCACCTGTGGAAATTCAACAGTCAAGCACTTCAGACCGTGCTCCTGAATATAGCACATTCCATGTAAACTTCTATTTCCAGAAAAAAAAAAAAAAAAATGGCAGGGTGTTCCAAGACAGTACCTGCATTCTGTGGGGCATGGAGATCCGGAATACTCCTGGCCAAGGACTGAAAGCTGCAGGTCTGCACAGGGTCTGCATAGTAACATGATGCATTTTTGATTGTGATGCTTGAAAAGTTTTGCAACAATGAAATAGGCTGTCACTGCAGGTCACACAGCTACAGCCAGGCTTTGGCTTCAAGGCTTTTCCTGAGATGTCAGGAGACTGACCTCCTACCAGGTTCAGGAGTCATGAGCTGGAGTGCAACCTTTTGGCTGGGAGTCACTGTTGGTGCCACTCCTTTTGGTGTGATTGTCATCGTTATGATTATATGGAAAAGGATTGTACTGATGCAGTTTCTCAGGAAGGTTTTTAATCACTTCTGTGAAGCCAAAGTTGATACTGAGGCTAAAGAAGGTTTGCTGTCCTCATGTGAGGAAGGCATCGCAGTTTCAGAAGAGTGGGGAGAAGATACGGATTCCATATGCCCAAGATCCCTGAGGTGGGGCAGCTTTAAGTAACACGGCGGGTGTTGACAAGGGAAGTGAAAAACAAATCCTACATTCTGCTGTATGTGTATGTGCTGTGCTAGCATTAGCAAGTGAGGGCAAGGAGCTATGGTCTACCCAAACACTTACCTATTCAGTTGGAGCGTGTGAGCAGCCTTAACTGCACAGACAATGTAGGACTTTGGTGCTTTGAATGAGCAGGAGCCTTTCAGCTGTAGAAGCGTGGACGAGCTGCCCAGAAGATATATCAATAAAAGTGTGCAGTATTGAGGAAATAAAAAACTCTCCTGAAAACCTGAGTGATCAATAGCTTCCATGCTAAGGAAGAGGTGCAATGCAAATACTGTTTATTAAAACATTTTAACYTGGATGTTTTAGGATTTTAACTAGTCTTCTTTGGGAAAGAAAGGAAACTTTTGGTTTCTGTCACTTTGAGGTATATCCTAAAATCCTGTTTTCTTTTTTCTCCTTGGCAGATGGATACCTTCTAGCGAGTCCTGCAGCAAGTCTAGCGAGTCCTGCAGCAAACTGTCGAGTGCTGCTGCTGTGTGCCCGGCGGCAGACCTACATGAGCCCATGACTCTTGATATGGATGCAGTCCTGTCAGACTTTGTTCGGTCCACAGGGGCAGAACCGGGTCTGGCAAGGGACTTGCTGGAAGGTAAGCCTTCAAAACACAAAAAATCCCCATGTTCAGTGCTTTCTTAAAGCAAGAGCCAGTAAGAGAAAGAAAACTATTTAATTTGTAGAAAGACGTTTCTTAGTATTTGTGCGAGTAATCCAGTTCTTCTAATAAGTTGATCTTAGCCCGTACCAAGTAGGCTTTGTTTGTTTGTTTGTTTTTTGTTTTTGTTTTATGCTACCGAATGATCACTGTAGACTTTAAAGTATGCTTGGGGTGTATATTTTTCCCCCTGTTTTCAACAGTTTGGCTTTATAGTATGCACACTGAACACTTTTATTATAAAGTCTCTCTTCTCTCAGGGATTAGTAAGCGGTGATTTACTCTTAACTCAGAGGCACAGAATTTTGCAATATTTTCCATGATGTCTGTGCCACATACTGTAACACCTTAGAGTAGCAGTAGATATTGTCATTGTTTTTCTATATTTAACAAAATCCTCTATTTTGTCTGACTGATATAATAATCCCATTATTTTAGACTGAGTCTGTCTTGGTCTGTTATTCTTTTTGAGAAAAGGAGAAGAATTTTTTTCTTGTCTGAATAGTATCAGAACAGATTGTCAGTTATTGTGACTGTCAAGTGTTCCTAAAATTTGAAAAAGGGTTCCTGTGTGTCAGAACTGTTTTAGAAGTGTTACCTACCTTGTTTTACGTGTTGTAAAAGCTGATGTTTCCAAATAAATATAAAAGAATTATTTTGTGTTCATATCATACATATTATCACATATATAGGCAATAGTACAATAATTCTGAACAGGCTAATTGACTTAGGTATCTAATACCAATCATTATCTCCTATGTAGGAGTTTTTCAAGGTGAAAAGAATTGTTGCTAGTTCCTGACAGAATGTGCTCTTGGGAACATTTCAGTACATGTACTTAGGGCTGCGTTTGGTATAACAGCTGCTAAAATTGGCTATGCTCCATGCCAGAAGATGGTAATTTATCCAGTGGTTTCTCATTTGTTTAAAAAAGAAGCAGAATGGACTGCTACACTTGCACTGCTATTACTGCTGTTACTGCTGTTAGTAGCTGTCATTGGGTGTAAGCGTCACGGTGTTGAACTGACAGACTCCTGCTTGGGATGCTGTTGTAACGTGGCTACCTTTAGAATATATTTAATTACTCTGAGGACAAGTCTAGAAAGCCAGATATTTCTCCAAATAAAATACAGTTTTAGTGTAGGATGGTCGCTAGGCTGCTTTTTTTCCATCTGATATATTTTTTTTCAAATAGTTGGGCAGTATTCCTAATTTCTTTTTCTTGTTTTTGAAATGCAATCCTGTTTTTTTTTGTTTGTTTTTCCTGCTTTAGATTCTGCAGGGAGTAGGGTCACCCAAAAAGCGACCTCTTAAAGACTATTCCGAATAGCAACTCCCCACACCATGGTGCACAAGGTGCAAAGGTACTGCACCTAGTCATGGAACAAAGATGTCTGTGTAATAATTTCAGTTAGAAGCTTGGAAACAGATGTGTGCAAGTACTTTTAAGAAGCTGGAGATTTGGTGGTCATTTGCAGCCCCAAAATGACTGTCACAGAACTTCGAACCAAACCAACCTTGCTTGT
Source organism: Eudromia elegans (assembly GCA_003342815.1). Lineage (NCBI taxonomy): Eukaryota > Metazoa > Chordata > Aves > Tinamiformes > Tinamidae > Eudromia > Eudromia elegans. The sequence continues at coordinate 4,451,084 of PTEX01000021.1, read as the reverse complement.
ATAGACTCTCATAGCCATGCAGTCACAATTTTGGACAGTTCTGCTTGGGTCCTGTGGCCCTTTTCCTTCCATCTCTGTGTGCAGATTCCATTTTTCTAACTTGTTCTCACTGCGTGTCCAAATCATGCTCCTTATGGCATATCCATTTCTTTGTAAGAATGGATTCTAATGCCTTTATTGGAAAGGGGAAGGAGGCTGAAATTCTTGGGCCCTGCCCACCTGCAGCCATTTGAGGACAGATTCTCCTGTGGTTGTGTCGAGGCMGTTTGGTATGTGGTACATGGTGTGTTTCCCAACAACAAGGAAATTAAATGCATGTTGAGAGTTTGCTCTACAAATAGTTCAAAAATCTATAATTTAAATTGCATAWAGATTTTGTAAACTAGCAGAAGTGTTCCTTCTAAACTGGTTTTATTGATGTTTTTATACTGCACAGCACCATCTCTGCCTGTCCTGCTAGTAAAAACCCTGCAGGTTTTTCCTTCTATTGACCTTTATATTGAACAAAATTGCTTGCCCAACCAAAGTATTCTTTTTGTTGTGCTTGAGGCACATGTCTTCCAGAAAGCATCCAGTCTGGATTTTAAATGAAGATGGGAAAAGATGAAGAGTGCATCATTTCATGTGATAGTTTAGTCAGTGTTGTTTGGGGAGGAGGGAGACTTGATTTAGCTCTAACTTAYATGTCTGTAGTTTCTTGCTAGCTACTAGTATCATGAAATAATAATAGTATCATTCAGTTGCTTTTCTATCTAATTTTGATAGGATAAATGTGTGGAGCTCCAAGTCTCATTGCTACTGCTGCTGCTTTATCTTCCAGATTTTCCTCTGTTATTCACACAAACGTATACAGAAATGTGTTGGTTATTTCAGTGCATGCAGTCAGATCGCTATCTTTTGCTGCTGCTCACACATGCTGCTGTTTGTCCAGCCAGACACCTCTGACTAGTTTTAGGGAGCTTGTGGTGAGTTCTGTGCCTGCTTTGCCCTAGTGTTGCCAGTTCCAGACTCCTGTGCAGGTGCTCAGCTCTCCTGCAGTTCATAGACTTTTAAGGTCTTAAAGGGATTGGTTCAATCGAATGTGAGGTTCGCCATGTGCATCTGAAAATTGCTGACCTTGGAAGCTGTGTCAAAATTAAAACCRGATTTGTTTTTCGTAGTTCTGTCATTTATAAAAACCTCATAACTGTCTAATAAGCTGTTACTTAGTGGAAAAAAATTACATTAAAATTGCTTAGTGTCATACTTGTCCAAAGCATGATTTATGTTTTATWCCTGCTTTTCCTGTGCTGCTTGCTGAGCCAAAAGGTTGATCGCAGGCTACGTACCATTCGCAATGTTCTATTTGCTGCTCTTCTGATGGAGCTGTGGGAACTTATTCTGCAGACATGGAGAGGGCACGAGGCAAGCCGTGTGGAGGCAAAGGGAACTTAGCACTGGCAGTGCAAATTGCTGTACTGATAGGTCAGCTCTCTTACCATTTGGGGCTTTCCTTCCCCTTGAAKGTTGTGAAGAGTCTTCCTTCTGTCACCACTTATTCAGATATTTTGGTAAATTTATAAACAGTCTATTTCTGCTGTTAAAGAAAGCTTTTATTGCTGCAAGATGGTATGTTGTAAAGTTGTATTATGATTGATGGGTTATTTTCATTAAGCAATGTGTAAATATTGAAGAAATTAGCCTTTTTTTTCCAGATGCAGAACTAATGCCAAGGAACAACCAAGAAAGAATACCCATTTTCTTGGCAGGATGCTAAGTCAAGTTTGCAGGTTCTTGACTGAAAGCTCTRTTATGGCTGGGAGAACTCTACACGATGCTGGACCAAAATTCCCTCATGCCATCTTGCTTGACATGAGATCTAAGAAGGCACTGATACAAAAATCGCAGCTGTGACAAGTTTCTGATTTCTACCTCATGTTAGGACCACTGCTTCTGTGGGAACATGGGGAAACCATACAATAGTAAACCAGAACTATTGTAAACCATACAATAGTAAAAAAAAAAATATATATATTTTGTTGTTTCATATCTTCACAAAGTAATCTGTGCCGATTGGCTTTGATATGGTCATGTTTGCATCTCTACAGTTATTTCAAAATGGAAAAAAACAGGAAGTTTGTCAGATGAACTCTGAAGATGGATGTTTCTTATGCTGCATCCAGTACCAAAGGGGTATTTGAAAATGCAGCTTGTCTTGTAGAGTCCAGTGKTCCTGTATATTTCATCAGACTCGAAGCTTTCTTCACATATATTCAACTTCTGACAGTAAGCTTTGTCATGAGTGAAAGTTTTGTATTAGTGCCATCATACCATTATCTGGATGTTCCTGTCAGATTTTATCATGCTATTGGAGGTATATTGTAAAACTTAAATGCATCCTCCAAGAAACAGCAAGATACAGGCRGAGTTTCTGATCCTGTGGGAGAATGTCTTCCTGAGGACAAGAAATTGAAGGGTTCTACACCTGCAAGAGGAACCCAGTTGTTTTCTGCCTTGTCTCTAGATGGAAGATAAGACCATTTCATCCTTGCAAGTAAATCTACCAGTGTGCACCTTATCTGTCTTATTTTTTTAAACAAGTATCACTGAACTACAATACTATGATAATCAAAAMCACTAATTATATCAGCTGTTATCATTAGCCATTATGCTAATTTTGATGCAAGTGAAAAGAGCTAGTGAAATTTTATTTTGAAATTGTTTTCAGCAGCCCTGCAGTCAAATGCGTATTTACAGTTTGTTTTTACAATTACTTGGTTGACTTTTACAAATTAAATAAGCATAAAATTATAAGACCAGGTTCTAACTTGAGACATTYGTTTTAGATTAATAATTAAGCATAGCAAAGAACGTTGGATTTATATTCATGCAGAATTATATGACTGTGGTGCTGTAAAGGACAGACTCTGCACTGTTTTCCAGCAGAGGTTTTCAYAGCACAAAATCATTTAACTTATTACTCATGCATCTCTTAAAGATAGACGGTCATTTGAGGAATCAAAGTTTATTCTACTCTGGTGTGCTGTTGATATTTAGCAATCAAGCTTTCTAATAACTTAGAGTAACTTTATAGCTTTGAACTCTGAAATATCTTCTGTCCCTTCCCACCCAACTTCCTTGCTCTTGAATATCCCAGTAACTGCATGCCCACTTCTAGGGTGAGAGCCTTGAAGTATGTGAGATCATAAGAAGAAAAATGAGCAATGGGCTTTTTGTACAAACAACCCTAAGAGCACCTTATCTCTGTTGATTCAAGAGACTCCCATGCACCCTTCTCTGTAGCAGTATRAATCTTTTTTTGTGTCCTCTTGTGCYTGCATGCCTGAGCAATAGCTGAGTGAGCTATTTCTGAGTCRAACTCTGCAGATGATCTGTCTCCACATCAGATTCTGTCTTCCATCAGAAACTGCAGTTCTGTCTGTTCTATTAGGTTCTGACAGTGCTTTGTGCGTAAAACACTTCATATCTGTTTTCATTTTGATTGCTTCTTCTGTTTGCTACCTTTCTATATTTTTATACTGAAGGGTTTTTTTTTCTTTCTCTCCTCAACACTCCTTTCATTCTTTGCTGAACTACTCTCCTGGACCACCCAGTTTACTTGGATTATTATTTTCAATTGAGAGAAAAGCTTCTTAAGAGTCCTGCCAAAATGCTTATCTAGAATTATAATTAAATTATTAAAAGTGGAAGCACGCTGCTGTCAGCCTGGTTTTGATTACAGGACTTTGCCCAGTGTTTCTCTATGTTGTTTAGGATGCTAAGGAGAACAGTTGATCGATAGCTACTTACACCCTCGGCTGTAATCTTGMCAAGACTTTGAAGAAAATACCCAACAGGCATTAACCTCAGGACTATTAACATCTGCAGATTGTGTCTTGAAATTTACAGTATTTCCAAGATAATATTGAGGGTTTTATATTAAAAATTAAGAGGCAAAATGGCCAAAGGATAACAAACATGTCCCTGTAGAAATATGAGGACACCAAGACCTATTTGCTGACTGCCAGATAATAAATAAAACCCTCTGTTGGGGAGAACGTATGAGCACCGTATACGTCAGCAAATTGTAGAGTGGGCAGAGTGAACGTGACAGTTGCTTGGCTCTCCCGAGTGGCATTTGACTCCTGGGACATGGAAACTGGATCTGATATCTCTCATTGTGATGGTTCAGGAATCAGAATGCTGGGAGCAGACTCTCTCTAGCAAGAGAAACATTTCTTACATCTGCTACAGATGGGCAGACCTGAGATCTTGTGAGTAATGMGCACTTCCTTCCAGCAGGTAAAGAAACTGGAGGAGTTTGACTTTGTTGTTATTTTTTTTGTTTTTCAAAGATACCAATTTGTTCCACCAACCTACCTCAGTGGAAGAGCATTCCCATCACTGCAGATCATGCTTATGCAGCCGTGTCCGTGATCCCATGAGGACAAAGGCTTCTTTGGACTAGCAATATCCAAGAGCACAGTGTGAGCCTCTGTACCTTTCTGAAGTTTTCAAGTGCTTTCATAAAAATACGTTCAATTTTCTCAATGAATCTTGTGCTTGATATCCTCAATTTTCACTCTGAATATTTTTCGAACATATGTCACTCGGTGCTATTTTTATACATATTAGTATTAATATTCTGCCTCTTATGAGGAGCTTAACTAACCATAGGAAACTTGATAGATGGTAGACAATCAAATACTTTTAAAGTAGAACATTTTTTATTCTGTATTATTGTAATAGAGCTTTTGCATCAAATGAGAATATTAAACATGTTGTATTTTCATTAGGGTCAGCCCTGTGTTAGAAAACCAGAGCTATACATTCTGTAAGGTCCACCTGTATCCTTCAGGTCAAATCAGCACAAAGACTTTTGCTTTGCTTCTTGGGAGAGCCTCTTCTGATGCTATTTTGACTAAGTCTTTAATACCCTTGTTTCAGGTCTGTCTGCTTTTGGTGCTCTTTTTCCTTTCCCTACATTTTTTTCAGCTTGTTTACCATTTTTTTTTTCTCTCCTCTCTCTGAAAGTATATATTGAGCCTTTAATCATTTTCAAAGGTATGCTCCTCATGTTATGTATCAGCATAAATGTTTCTGCTCCTAAAGGAAAGCACTTGTGGTTTCATTCTTTGAAAATAATTGCGTTCCGCATTGATTTCATTGGCTAGCATTTTCTTTTAATGCATCTAGTGCAACGTGCAGTGCAGCATAGTCCCTGTGGCAATTTATCATGAACAGATGGATGGTTTTAAGAAAAGAATAAAAGTAACATCATTACATCATTTCCATGGCTTTCATCTAATAATGGTCCTCTGTATTTATTAAGATATTAACACGATTTTAATATAATTGTAAGTAAATATTCATGAATCTCAAGAAATGTCAGCTGGTATATACACACTTCCTGAACTTGTTTTTTTTCTAAATGTTATTTTCCAACTCGTTTCTTTGTTGGGTGATTAACTCTGCATCATTTCCTGACTCTTTCATCTCTGTTTCATTTCAAATTTCTGTTCAAAAAATAGTTCACAACTTTGAGGTTTTTATCTTGTTTGTATCCTCTCAAGAAGTGAAGCATGCTCTGTATGTGGGCTTCAGCATAGTAGGTATTCCATTTTGTGACATTTCACTTTCTATTTTAAGATTTTCATTTTTTAATGTATTACGTATCTTCTAACCGGCTTTTCAGATTCTAGTTGAACTGTTTGATGGTGGCTAATGAATGTTCTATTAATTGTACTTACTATTCCTTGATAAGCTGATTATGGATAAAGAGCACCATTTTTATAATAAAATAAAACTAAAACTTTTCCCGTGGTGAAAAAAGTTGGTCTCCATGTATATCAGCTCCTATTGGTTTAATACTGTTTTTCTTTAAATCACTTTGATCTCTTTGATTTTTATCTACTGTATTTTATCAAAACACAAAAGAACCTCAAAAAAGACCCCACCATGTTTCTTTGCACGAATGAATTGCATTCACATAGTTTAGCATGAGGTAGACAGGTACCTGTCTCCATATCTGCAACTTTCTGAGTTTGTTGGCTCAGAGGTTTGTTCTTGGATCTCTAAGCTTCTGTTGGAGAACCTGAAATTGTTCTTTCATGCATTCTTCCTGAGTTCTGTAGTGCTGCATATGCTACTRTGTGGTTTTTGTAAGGTACATATTGTCCTGCGGCTGAGTGTGCAAAACCYGATACTCTCCTCTCCTGCTCATTTGCTTCCCTTTGCAGTTTTCTTGTGTGAAGCTTAGCAAAAAAAAATTAATAGCAGTTGTTAAAGCCTCATTAGACAAGGATCAAAATCGTCACTTTTTACTGTCAGTTCAGCTTTAAGTGACTTTTGCAWTTTAGGCAAAATTAAACAAATGAGGAAAATATAAAAAATTTCTTGATGTGCTGTTTTGCTTTGAGAAAATGGACAAAAGAGAGATCTTATTTTAAAACTTCTTCTCTAATTTTAACATACATTTGCCTAGAAGTGTATGCCAAGGAGTAAAGATAGCCCAGTATTCCTAAAGCTGGTCTAGATTTCTTCTTTTTGCCTGGTGCCTGTTAATATTCTTGTTAATCTGCATCATGTCAGATAGGAAGTGACTGCATTTAATTTGAAATTGCGGTTACTTTAACAGCACTTGGTTTCTAAGAATAGAATTCTTTACATGTGAAAGAAGCTGATGGGAGACTTGATCTTGAAAGAGATTGTAAATTTAGGGGAATTTGTTTTTAATGTAATTGCCATACTGGCCTCATGGGAAAAAGTACTTGATATTGATGGCAACTAACAAGGTACCAACAGATTTGAAACACAGAAGTTGCTTGTCATTTGTCTGGATGCTTTTCCAGCATAGTCACCTTTTCACTTTTAACTCATGGGTTGAATAAATAGCTTTTATCCAGTAAAATAGTTTCTGGAATTAATCAATGCTAGCAGTAACTGAAGAAGTTAAAAAGCTTTTGCTGTTGAAATTGTTCCAATTGAATTTACTGGTGCATTTGCTCGATTGTGTACTGATACCCGGGGCCCTCCTTGGCTGATGCTTGTTTTCTACCTTAGCAGAAGGTTGCCTTATAACCCTGTTCTTGGTGTGCTAGAATGGCTCATGTTCCTGGRGTTGTCTTACTGTTTGTGAGTGCAGGTGACAGCACTTGCGCTAGGTTGGGGTTGTGAAGCTTTCCAAGGACTTGTTCCGACCTAATGTGTCACGCTGAGTCTCAGTAATTGCTCCTCTCAACTGATAGTCAGCAGCTCCACATACTTTTCCTTTTTTCTTGGAAGAAAGTCATAGAGGTAGATATTCATATGGTTAACTAACTGTGAACTGTCTGTAACTGGCTAACTGTTCAGAGTATGCCTGTTTAACTGACCTGTTTTATAGTCATAGCAGATACGCARGTACAATACTAATGCAGTGTAATGGACCACGTGAGGGTCCCCAGACAGCACACATGTCTTATCGGCCCGTGGGAGGGCCGCTCTTCCTGCACTCTCGTGTATGACAATATAGGCAATGGGTAGCTGAGGCCCAGAGGCAGTTTCTCTACACAAATCTTGGAAGGAGTTAAAATAATGGGGATGATATTGGAAACGMAGTAAATTTTGTCTTATGCCACTGCTCTTCCTGTTCTATGGGCAGGAAGGCTCTGTTGTTATTATGATTTTTTTTTTTTTTTTGTCAGTGAGCTTTTTGTGAAAACTTTGAAATAGGATGAGAACACAGGAATTGTGAAATATTCCAATTCACGAGCAAAAGTAAGGACAATGATAGTGAAACATTTCTTAAAAGAGTGCGAAATTGATGTTGAATTTGATGTTGGTGCCTCTAATATTTTTAAATAGTGTTATATTGCATGTGAATTTCATTAAGAGTGGAAAAAATGGCATTAAATTGTGCTGCTGATAGAGCTCATATTTTTTTTCAATATTTCATTCTGAAATCTTTTCCAGCTTGTTTTCTCTCTGAGCTGTATAGCATTTTGGCAGGTTTGTTATTGGTGTTTTGTCAGAGTTTCACATTCGTTCTTGCTGGGTATTTTCATGTCTTCTTTTGTGCCTTCTTATATCTTAGATGTTTACACTTGCAGATCCTGAACTGTCAACACAGACTGCATAATAATTGCTTTAATTCTCTGTAACCTCTCCCTTGCCTTCCCTCATCCTTTTCATGAATACTTTCAGACCCTTTTTTAGCTTTATACAGCACTAGCATTAGCTTAACTTTTTTTSCTGCCCTCTTTAAAAATTTCCTTTGCTGAGGTTCTGCATGTGTGGGAGTGTTACAAGGTGGCCCTGCCTGTGTTCCCTACTACTTAAATGTTTCTTGCTTCTCCGCTAAGATTACATCCTCTCTAGCATGTTGTTTATCACCAAAGCAAGAATTGTTGGTGACCTTTCCAATGTTCTTTTTAACATATTGGAGTAGGTGGATTTTTGAAACCTGTGGGTGGGGCTTGCTGCTGAATGTTTGCAATTCCCACTAATTAACAGCACGTGTCCTTTAGTTTTATAGTATCCATCTTAAGAATTAAAATGGATTTATTAACTATTGCAACCCTATTAAGCTACATTGCTTAAGCAAAACAAGAAAAAAGCAAAAAGACAAAATCATGTTATGTGAGTTGTGCTTTACTTYCTGAATGTTGTCTGCCATATCTGTTATTAAATGAAAAACATAGAATATAATTATCAGTAGAGCATTGGCTGCCCAACTCTACCTGATTTTTGTTACTAAAAGATGTGAGTAGTGAGCCTGAGATTAACTGGGGCAGGAAAGGACTGCTAACGCACTGCAGGTATTGCAGGTGTTGTCTCTCTCTCCTCACAATGTAGCCAAGTTGAAGGCTAGAGAAAGGGCCTGGTGATCAAATAACCAGGAAACCCATTTCTAACCACCTCTTTGACTACTCTAAACACCTATCTAAGCGAGAGGAAAAGAAAAAAAAAAAAAAAACTAAAAAGAAAAACTGAAGCAAGTCAAGTGTCTTCAATGGCCAAGAAAACCTGAGCCTTCTGTAACGCTTCAGAGCTGAGTCCATATCCCACTGTTGATCCTCTTTTCCATAGCAACTGAAGCACACTGTGCCCATGGAACCTTTACGGATCCACTCTGAAGGGGTAGGGCAAAAACGGATAAGGGCCTTTTTATAATTATATTACTATACTATATTRTAGTGTACTACTTTACGTATGTCTTTGTTTTTCCTTCAGGCAGACAAAGCCTCATGTTGTATTAAAGCAATTATTATTTGGAACAAAAGCTTCACATGCAGCTGAGTTTATTTTTGTATTTCCCTTTYATCTGTTGTCAGCTGGCTCTGACACTAAAAAATCAGTAGTAGCTTTCAGTCATAATGTGTCTTTTACTCCTTATTCAGCTGCATAATTTTTTTTGCCTTATTTTGCCTTTTTGTTTCTTCTATACCAAGAACACTTTGGTTTGAAAGCAAAGATATTTCAGTCCCGTTGGATTTTATACTTCCTGACCCACATAGCACCTACAGTGGTTCTGGAAATAGTTGTTCAATAAGAGAATTCTTTCTGTTGGYTTAGTGAATTAATTCTGCATCTGAAATTTTAATAAAATCTTATATTGTGCAACAGTCAAATGATTCATGACATCTGATTGTTACTGTAAATATAAACATGCTTATCTCAAGTCAAAGACATGCATGAATAGCAGTCTTTAATAAATTTTGATAAGATCGGTAGTAGATGTGTAATATTTTAGCGTGAGGTCAGATATCTTCCATCTTCTAGTGGAAAAACTGTTTAAGAAGGAATTTCTAACTGTAAGGCAATGACATGAAGAAGTGCTTCTGGGGGCTTTATGTAGTATAGAACTACTTATATGCTACCAAGTATAGTCTTGACAAAGTAGTGCTATCTCAGGCATTGTAGCATCCATCAGGACGGATGGGGAGTTCTAGAAAATTTCAGTGTAGGTACCAATCTCGAGACACATGGTTCTTGGAGAGGGAAGCTAGGCAGCATGTTGGATAGCAAATAATAGCTGTTAGGTACTTTGGTCTATCACGTCATTTGGAATGAATCTTCCTGAATGTTCTAGGCTTAAATTCTGGCTTAAATATATTAAATCATGCGTCAGGCCTAAATATCAGTGTCAGCAGATACAGTGCTTTATGCATCCTTTGCTACATACGATCTTGGCGTAACTGGGGCTTTTATCCAGTGCTTTTGAGGGGAAGTTGGAGAAGGTCAAGACAGGTAATAAAGAAAATCAATTGCAAATAGTGTTTTTATTTATTGGGTAGAGTTAGAGAATGGCTTGTGCATCTTGATTGTATTACCAGAAGATTATGGTGTATGCACCACTGAAGTCTTTGGGGATCATGATGTTAAAAGTTTGGAGTCTTAAAGCACCATCAAAAAAAAAAAAAAAAAAAAAAAAAAAAAGTCAACTTGTCAACTTTTCATTTCTCTGCAATAGAGGCAAGGAGATTTTCTTCCCTGTAAGCATCTGAGTACTTGAGCGCAGATATGGCTCCTGGTAATGTACTTATTTTAGTTCTGTCAGTAAAATCTAAAATTAGATAATTTTCAGCTTAGTTGAARTGCCTGTCTCTGGTGTTAATGACTACAGCTCATCTGTGATTGTCAGAGGCTCCATACATGTTTCTTCATGAAGTGTTACTTGTGCTGACAGTCTTGCATCCTGTGTCTTCCATTCTATGTAACCAGTTTATCTTGATTTATCTTATTGCACTGTAGTGCTAGCTTGTCCACKGCTTCTGCAGCCCCTATCTGTGGTCCTAGTGACATTACACAATCTCTCTAATAAATGCCTCTGTTTTATTTTCTTTTTCCCTCTTCCTTTCTCCTAATTCTCTCTGTTGCCTTCAGTTCCCTCTACTTTCAACTCTGAATTCACTCCCATTATCCTCCCAGGTTGATGAATTCTTCTCCTCTTTATGAGCAACAGGAAAAACAAAAAGTCTGTTGTATCTGCATGACAAATAAAAACCGGAAGGAGCAGAAGCTCTGGCAAGGGAACAGGCACGTATGTTCCCAGTACAGACTGTGAGGTGATGACCGAATGTGCCCTTGTTGGCTGGTTAGGCTGACTGCTATTCTAAGACACTCGTGGAGCTGGAAAGGTGCTTACTATCTTGACTTRTTTGTCATGCTGAAGTTGCAGGAAATTCTGGGGGAAAATGAGTGTAATGATTTCTTATGTGGATTCTCTGAAGTTTTGTGCCTTGGTYCTCATTAGTGCTTTTTCTCAGAAGACAAGGCAAGTCCACATAGAGATCCACATGGAAAAGAAAGTTTTTTTCCTCTCTAAGATATGTTTAGATGCAGAAAYTTTATTTAATGTGTAGGTTCAAGTTCCTGTTAGAAGTTCAGTTGCTACACTGTGCCATGCAACATAATTCAGAGTTGCTATGCAATTTAGATTTAAAATGCAACACATTGAGCMTAGCTTCTGAGGGCTAGTTATTGATTATGATAGAGCTTGTGCACGAGATGATTGCGTTTACCCTAAAACTAAGGACAGCAGGATTTCTGTTACTTAACTAACTTTCTGCTTTTCTGTTACGTACATCAMAGCTGTCACAAAGCAGTCTCTTACAGCACTTGATCAGTGATTTTGTTTGATTTCAGAACTTACAGTTTCCTAATCAAGGTATTTTCCTCTTTAAGAAATGCCCTATTTGGGAGAATGCTCTGTGTGTTCTCGTTCCCTGCTGTCTGTTACCTCATGCACTCCAGCAAATAACCTCAGTTGCTTTGGGAGCAGCATCCTGCAGGATTCACAGTATTGTCAGTATGGACAGTGTTTCCTTCAAACCTTTATCTTCKGAAATTAAGTTTATCAAGAATATTATTTTGTTTTCAAGTTTCACTGTACTACCTTTGTGATTAAGAAGGAGATCTAAAGAGCATGTCATAGGTATATCCTAAAAACAAAAAAAGCAGGACCAATGAAGAACAATCCAAGATATGAAAAAATAGTAATAATAGAAAAAGACAAAAAGCAGCTCTATTCCAAACATTTGCAATCTTATCAGTTTTAGGAATATGACTCTTGAATGTCTGGCTTGGGCAACTTCATTCAGGTGACGTATAAAAGTAGAACTAGAGTGCTGACTGGTTTGCAACCACTGATTCTACACAGAATATAACAACAGCAACAAAAACAAAAACAAAAAAATGGCAGTAACTCAAGTATCTGTTGCAAGTACTGATCACCAGTAATTTTCTGTTCAGGATACATTTTATCGTATAGACCTTGCWGGAAAGGATTTYTGCATACTACATCTAACCACTTTATATCAYTGAAAAAGTGTTTTATATTATGATCTGAAGTTCTTCAGCAAGTGCAACATTCCTGATAAGTGTTCCCTGAATAGTTCAGTGCAACGCTATAGATAGCAGCCATTTTTGAAATCATGTGCTGAATTTGTGTTGTTTCTTCCTATTTGAGCTAAACTTTTGGTGTGATTATAACAGTAAAAAGACTATAATAATGCTTTGTAATCTTATTAGCTTTTTCTTTATATAAGCAAAAGAGTTATACTGTACTGCTAAATGAACTAAACGAAGTAAAAAATAAGTTACTTGTGAATTTCTGAAAAAATGCTCAGGGAATGCTGTGAAAGTCTTATGTGATTAGTGGGGTCTTTTTTCTTCCTATTAAATATTTATAATTTGCTGATTGAAAGCAAATACTTAAAGGATGGCGTATGAACATGTCAACATTTTCTCCTGTTAGTTTTTTTGAGCCTGACAAGAGCCATTCGTCTAACAGTACAAAGCTGATTTCCTTATCTTCAGATGTTAGCGCTCTGTCATTGCTGGTCATAACAGCGTGATGAAGAGGTAGCTTGGAGGTAAACCTTCTTTTGGAGGATTCTGTGTTGGTAGATCTCACGAGCATCTCCACTGGATGTGGACCCACATTGCCTGAACCCTCTCAACGCAGGTTTTGTTAGAAATGTTGTCCTATGTGGTCTGGTTTGTAAAAGACTTTGAGAATCTCCGTAAGAGCAAGCTCTCTCTGTTGTCTAAGATAAAGGGACCTAGAATATTTAGTATTTGCATTCAAGCTGCTCTGGGAAAAGAAAGATAAGAACATTAGTTTCTTGTGCTATAACAYTAAGGATCATGCCTTTCCTGTGCTGCTGCTATTATCTATTTCTTAAATGACTGAACAGATGAGAAGTATTACTGCCCCTTGTTGTTTTGTGGGATTTAGTGTTTATCTTGAATCMCAGTTCTCTGAGTGATTTGGGATCAAAGCAAGAGCAAAGCAAGGAAAGTCCTGACTTTGGCTTCTATGATAAGATGTCTAGATCTGTGAATGGAGGGGTGAGCTGTGGATGCTGTTTAATTCAGCTTTAGCAAGACATTTCATGCTGTCTCCTACAGAATTCTTGTATCCAAGTTAGGACATAATGGTCTGAATAGGTAGACAAGTAGATGGATAAATAACTGGTGTGGTTGAGTTGAGACGGTAGTGGTTAGTGGATTGCATGATACCTATAAGCTGGTAACAAATAGACGAAGAGCAGCTCTACCCCRGAAATTTGCAATCATGGGTCTGCCCCTCTTTAAAGTCTTTAGCAGTGAGGCACCACAGAATTCTCTCATCAGCTTTGCAGGTGACACCAAACAGGGAACCTCATATRGCTCTACCAGGAGCCTCCCATCGGGGCCCAAGAGCTAGGGATTGCCAGGTGTGTTTGAGTATTTCATAATCTTGTTACTTTAGTGTTCTCTAACCTACTGTTACTTATTTTTTTACTAGTTGTGCGTCAAGAATAAAATAATAAAAAGCAGAGTGTTGTTTTTATGTAAGGGTGTCTTGGAATGCAGGAAGCATCTCTATCAGTCTCAAGTTAATACGAAACAATGTTAACAGTAGAATTTCATTTAGGAAAAGGTAAGAGGATTTTGTTGGGATGATTTGTGAAAGAGAAATCAAGATAATTTTAACAGATTATTTAAAATAAACAATGTTAATTCCTACTTAAGTTATCTATACTGAATATTTCATTCTCTTCCATAGAGATTTTGTTATTTTCTTCAGTCATAGAGACAAACATCTCTTTTAATGGGAAATTTTTAATAGCAATAAACTATATGAAGAATAACTGTTCACTCGCAGACATGAGCCCAACATCCCTCTGGCTTTTGGCAGGCAAAAACTGGGATTTGACGGCAGCACTGAGCGACTATGAGCAGCTGCGGCAGGTGCACACGGGCAGCCTCCCGCGCGCGCTCGCCGAGGGGCAGCGCTGCCCACAGCACGAGGCCGAGCAGCCACCCCAGGTGACGAAGGCCGAGCGGCCCTGCCTGCAGCGGCAGGACGATGTTGCCCAAGGTGAGAGCTCTTCCCCGGCGCCTCGTGGTGCCAACTCCTGCGTGTCTGCTGTGCTCACCAGGGAGCTGCAGCATGGTGTCCATGGGAYGGGCTTCTTGGCGAAGCTCTTGCCCTCTATCACCCTGCATTTCACCTGTTTCAGTTGGCATGAGCTTTGCTTTTACTCTGCATGTGTGAGTTTTCTGTGTTTTTATTTTATGTGGATTGCAGTGTGAAAATAGGTTGTCCTGGAGCAGTCCTGTGGCGCTCGTAGAAGCATGGAGATGTGCATGCTTTGTAAGACCAAACAACAGTGCACATCTAAATGATAAGGTGTATGTCTGACTAACCCTTAGCCTGAAAAGTGGGTTCTTYTTGTAGTTCTTCAGAAGAACTTCCCCTCCCACAGTCAAATTTGTATTTCAGGAACTGAAATCTGACTAGGAGGAATGAACCAGCTACGTTTAGCACCTGGCTTCCAGTAGGAGATGATAAACAATAGGATTTACTTTTTTGTTTCAGTCCTTTTATAGGCCTAGTTTCAGACCAGTGTCTGTCTCAGACTATTGGAATACATTTCTTTTTTATTTTAATTTAGCAAGAAAGTGGAGTTTGCACTAAAATAAATCCCCATGCAATGACAGTTTCTTACCTAGAGAGGTGATAGTACTAGTTTGGTGATTTCAGCAGGATTTTCTTTGACGCTTTTAGAAGGAACAGAAGGACTTCCCTCTCCCTGCTGGCTGTTGCCTCCTGCTAAGCAGGAAGTGTCATCTTGGATGTTTAATTACCTGGAGACTGCTAACCTCCTGCATGGGTCTATTTTCTGTCATCCATTTGCTGTTATGTTTTGTTCTGATATTTATTTTAATTCTTTACTGAGGAATTCCAAACTGTTCTAATGTCTTTCCTACAAAAGTATCCTTCCTGCTAATTTTTATGTTTTCCTGTTACTACTGACCTTGTTATTTTGGAGATCAGAACTGAGGCCATAAAATAAAAAGTGATGTCATGATATTACTACTAATATTTTCTCTTATTTTTTTTCACATTCCAGTGCTTCTTTAGCTTAATGAACTTACTSACCATTCAGCAGACATTTTTTTCACGGTGATGTGTAAATCAAAGCCCAGATATGTTTTAACATTTGCAGTACTCATAAACAATTCATCTTTAAAGGCCTTTGGTGTGCCTTACATGACATTTGTCCATGGAGAGTTTCAATACAGACTTGCATTATAGTAAGATGCTTTTCTGCACATTGTTCTTTGGCTTAGGATTTAAAAAATGCATGTATGCAAAAACTAAGTCTGCCTTAAATTAACTGTAAGGTTGCTTTTGGGTGGATCATTCTGAGTTTCAATTAGTGCTGTACGTTTGTTGTGAAGTAATTGTAAAATGCTGTATTTTTTTGAACCACAAATGAACTTAAGTTTAGCGTTTGAAGTATTTCTTCATTATCGTCTGTCTGCCAGTAAGAGTTTTCTCCAGTGCATCTTTGGAAACATAAGATAGCTTTCTAAATATGTTTTCAATGAAATACTTTCTTTTACTTGTCTTTAATTGTTTATCTGCTTTGTTAGAAGCAGAGTGAATTTATCTGTCAGATGCACCACTAGTCTCTGTTTTCCTCTTAAGTGGTAGAACTTTTTGACTTCTGAAGTGTTGACTGGCCTACAAGACTATATAGCCTTATAGTCTGTTATGTCTCTGATTTTTCTACAGAAAAGCGGCTTTCCAGAGGTATCTCTCATGCCAGCTCAGCCATAGTCTCTCTTGCTCGATCACATGTAGCAAATGAATGCAACAATGAGCAGTTTCCTTTGGAGATGCCCGTCTACACATTCCAACTACCTGATCTTAGTGTGTATAGTGAAGATTTCAGAAGCTTCATTGAACGTGACTTAATTGAGCAGGCAACAATGGTTGCTTTGGAGCAAGCAGGTACGTAAATACTTCAGGTGTCAGCAGCTGGGCAGTCTGATGTTTGGTTTGACATTCTTTATCACACTTTGTTTCTGGAATTTSTGTACCATGCATGAGAAAATAAATGCTAGGGGTAAAAGCAAATATGCCTTTTGCAGTGTGACACAGAGCCTGATGCTCTATTTATTTTAAAACTTTATAGTGCAAATGGACATGTTTGCTTAAGGGGAAAAAAAAGAAATTGAGGGAGGAAGAAAATGGGAACAGATAGGGAAACCATGCAATAGAAAAAGGCCTGAGCCTGTATTTAGAGTGTAGATCTGAAGAGAGAAAAATGCATCATCAGAGTTGGAAACAGGAATTCTGTGGGATTGATATAATGAGGAATCGAMAATACTTGCAAGCTGTAGGTCTGCAGTTAAATGATTTTTTTGATGTAAAGTAGGAAACAGTCTTCATGTTGCAGCAGCTGTGGGCTGAAGGGGAGATGACTGCTGAACCCCATTTCCTCCCACATATTTTCTAAATTAAATGACCGAGCTGCTTATGAAGTAAACTGTTAATAGCTGTAGTTTTGATGCAAGTTAGCACACAGTGCTGGCTCCAGGCCAGAACACTAACCCCATTCCCTCTATCTCATTTTGTTCCGTAGTCCATACTTTTAAGCCCTTCTTCTTCCTCCTAGCATGCAAACTGAACCAGTGCTGGGATTCCAATCTTATCATATCCATCTAAATGAGCTTAATTTTGGGGGCCATTACATCTGCCCCTCAATCCCTACAACATCTCTGTACACCTCAGAGCCCTGTTCCAACCCTGGTAATACAAAGGAGCTGTAAAACCAGGTTTCTTGGCTGCCTTCACATAATCCATTGGTGACTTTGGCTGTTTTCTGTTACTGGCTACATTGGCTTGTGTAATGCTGTGTATTCATCCAAGGCTTCATTCTCAAAACCCAGTGCCTACTTATTCTGTGTGTTCCCACTGCTGAAGTGTTGYTTGATCACAGCGTGCAATCCCAGGGTGCAGGTAGGACCTGAGCAAAACTGGGTCAATATCACATATCTGCTTATTTTTTGACTTTGCTAAGTAACGTATTTGAGAAGCAGGAGATACTTGGATAATAGTGTCACACAGTATATGCTTAAAAATGAAGCAGTATTCAGCAGACCTTTTTCGAGGGAGGAAAAATAAAACTACTGGCACAAAATAAAAAATGCTACTAAGCAATAATGAAGAATGAAAACTCACAGTCCCCTCTCAAGAAAATCCATCTAGAGTCATTAACAAGCATCTGACACAAGGCAGGAAGAAGCAGGAGATGCTCTTTCCTCCATTAGTTCAACCAAACATGCCTGATTCCATAGAACTATCAGAAAATACCCTGTTAACACAACATTCTTCCCTAAATGGTGTAATGAAATTGCAGCGCTGACAGTGAGTTATGCATAAGTACAAGCTAGAGGATCAGAGTGGATTTCTGACCTTAAAAACAGGGAATAAATGTATGTAGAGTTGACATCATCTTCTGACATTCATCCAGAACTGTCTGGCTTTGAACTTGAAACAGGGCTGCTGAAACTCCTGAAAATTTTCTGCCTCTGAGTATTCCTCTTTCAGATCTCTCTGCAAATTAGAATAAATAATTTACTCTTTTCTTCAAGTTACTTTAATTAGGGTAATAACTTGACTTGCACTGAAAAGTTCTTCTGTTCCTCTCATAAAATATGAAAGTGGCAAAATCAATAACTGTTTTCATCCTAATACTGGTTAGAGCTCAGCGAAGACTGTTGGTCCTCCCATTATTTGCTTTGTGATGAGAGCAAGAGTGTTTCCTGCCCAGAGCCTCCTGCATCCTGAAAAGGAGGGAGGAGAATTTGAAGGCCTGATGCTTCTGATGACAAATATTCTTTTAGCCTGTGTCAACTTGGTGTTCTTCTGTAAGCTTTCATTACAAGTAAACTGGACCATCCTCAGAAACAAATTTTTGTTTCAATAAAGTTAAACAGCCCAGACTTTGAATTTTTAAGAAAATTATTTAGGATTTCATATAAACTGACCTTTTGGCTGTCTCTGTTCAGGACATGCAAACGCTCAGGTTATTTTTTCCCCTGCTCATCATAGACATATTGTCTGAAATGATAGCAAATTAATATGAAGTCAGCCCTACACATCGTGTTGCCTCTAACCRACAGAGGGCCTAGTCTGACTGTGCTTTGATCAATGACATCAAAATGAAGTGATACGGTGCATTTCATGCCCCCAAAAGTCTAAAGTCTATTAAAAAACAAAACAAAAACAACAACAAAAAAACAGGACAGTAGCTTCTGTAGCTGAGGCTGGGGATGATAAAGAAAAAGAGAATTGTATTTGAATTTTAGTTTAAAGACATAAATTGCAAGGGAAAAAAAATATGTAAGAGGAGAAATTTTCTTAGGAAAAGAGAAGCTTACTACTCACAAAATGTAGATTGGCAGGGCAAAATTAGCATTAATAGGCTGCCGCACATGTTCTGTAATGTGCCCATGTGAGCTGGATGTCTATAAAAGCCTGTAAGATTTTAAATATATTCTTCACTTGCTTAGGCACTTGCTTTCATTACATTGGTACATGAAAGGATATTTGGGTTATATCCTAGATATGCAGAAACCTAGAGCAAAATTCTTGCCACGCTCAGTAATGCTATGCTGGATATTAAAGGAAAGATCTGAATAAGGCCCTGCTCTTTACTCACTCTCCACTACTGGAGTGCAACTTTTACTATATGTATCGTTGCTTCTTGAATATTGTATGAGGATTCATCATGCACTTGGAGAAGGGATTTGGAATTTTGCGCATCCTATAAACTCATATATTCGTTACTACCTGAGTTGGAATGAGGTGGGCTTGCAAGTACTGTGCAGGTGGATCTGTGAGCCCTTTGCAGGACCCGGGGTGGTCCTTCAGTGGAGGATGGCTCAGATGGTGATAATGTTAATTGAGGTCTGTATGAAAGGAAGTTTGTAACTTTAAATACTCTATTGTCGCAAGTGCATTTTTTATACACACATTTCCCTGTGGGCACTCAATATGTAGTCTGACAGACTATGAAAACCAAGAAAATCAGTCTTATGTTATAGCGACCTTTATAATTATAAGAAGTTGCATTCATTTCCTGARTTCCAAACTAGAAAGGTACTTCAATGTAATTTAGTTTGAATGGCAAATACTATATCGTAGAGGCAGGTGAAATGCTGTAATATTTTATAAAAACTTGTATCTTCTGGTTATGAAAGAAAAGAAAAAAGAAAAAAAAGGAAAGAAAAAAACCTGGTAAGACTCAGTACTTAGTTGTCTCTAACCAGTTTGTCCAAATCATCTATATATTTACCCTCTTTATGACATTTGTGTTTTGATTTGCATTCTGGTCAGTGGTTTCTGTGGCAGTGCTGGTGTTGCTTATGCATCAGACCAGAAGAGAAGCATTGATTTAATTGCTCGGTTTTACTTATTTTTTTCATGCATGACTCAATATTGCATTTCAAAGACAGAAGTAAATGATGAATAGCCTTGAAGAAGCTACTGGGAAGCTGATTTTATCCACCCAGACTAAAGCAGGGAGAGATCTTTTGGAAGATCCTTCATGTGAAGGGCAGAAACTATACTAGTGGATGCTTTATTCATTTTAAAAAGTTACCAGTCCATGAATGATTAATACACAAATGTGTAAAAAAGCTGTTCATGTGTTTTCCTTCATGTCAATACTTATAAACAAAAGGACTAAGTCCAAAAATAAGACCTTTTCGATAGTCAGGTAAGAAACAAATGCAAAATTTCTATGTCTTAAAAACTGTTGAAATTGCTGTGCTGAAATCTGCATTCAAGRTTCCTGCACACAGTCCAGGTGCGCCACTTGCTGTGAATGGGCTGAGCGCTGCTCTGCTGTGTACCTGACATTGCTGCACAGACACTCGCTGCACGGTAACTGCCTGAGCAGTTACTGCTGTTGTGGTACTGGAAAAGCTGGTGGCTGTTTAGAGTAAGCTGTGGCTTTTGAGAATAGATGAGGTGTCGGGCATTAGACCTGCTTTGCAAGTTGAAAGCGCTGTTTTGTGATTTGTTTATCTGGGGAGTGTGAGATGGTGGATATTTTTGTACCAGAGATGAGAGATGCTAGTTTCTATCTAAGGAAACCTGAGCTTTGTGTCACCAAGCTGCTCTTAGGTTATCATTGTACCACTGCACAGGGAACTGCTTGTTTTTCTTGCAGAGAGGTCTGCTCCAGCAGTGGTTTTGAGGAATAGGCCTAGGACTGGTTTACATGGCTGTATGGGGCAGAATATCGGAGCGAGGAGGATGTTAGAAGACAATCCCAGTCAATCCAAAGTCAAGCTGTACAGGCTGTGACAAGACACTTCACACATTTATTTACAAAGGCCTTTATTTGTCTTTGGTTTTCTTTGAAAGTGGCTTCTGTTTTTCTATTTAGAAGAATTCCGCTTTATTTTCCTTATGGCTTTGCCYATCACTAGCTGCTTGTCTTCAATGCAGTGACACTCCATCCAGCTTTGCAGTGCAACCTCAATGGCACTCAGCTGGCTCCTCCTGGGTGGGACCTCCTTTTGCCCTGTCAAGAAGTCACTGTTCATTATGAACTTGCAATCTTTTGGCTGTTAATTCTGCCAGGGAACAAAAGGCTGCCTTGTTTATTAGTAAGCTAAACCAGAAAAAATAAAGTAAGTATGTGCAGAGAAAAGGAAGAAGGGGTGAAAGATATATGCAGAGGTTCCATAGAGATTCTTCAGTATTACATAAGATAATGTTTGCTTTGAATTAGTCTGGCTATTATATGTCCCAACAAGCTGGCAAACATTTAAGCAATAAATATGGACTTGAGTAAACTAAAAGCATCATTTTATGGGATAGTCATAAACTATGATAAACCCTGATGCCTAATTTGCCTTTTTTCTTTTACTGTTAATGGAATTTAGCTTAGAGGACATCATGCTGAAGGCATTCTCATCTTATGCAGTTTATGTCTGTGTCTGTAAGGCATTGGGGCTGATCTTGAAAGCCAAACCAGGCCTCTGTTAATACTTGACCTGCATTTTCTGTTCTTCTAAGTTATTCATGTCATGTAACTATGTGCAATTCTCTTTGGCAATTTCATATGGTAAGTCATGGAGCAAGAAATTATATACCTGTGTCTTAAAATAAAACACCAAGGCTTAGAAAAATACAAGCATTTCTAGTCACTATTCACAATACTCCAGCATTGTGAATATTGTAGGGCAAAGCCAAGTTTTAAAATACGCCGCAAAGAAATGTTTCTCACTTTATTTTCCTCAAATACTGTTTTTTTTTCAACCCAAAAGTTAGTTGCTCAAGACCTCTCATGCAAATGGTTGCAGTGGGTTTGCAAGAAGGCAGCTTTTGATGTTGCATCTTTTGGGGAAGTTGTCAGATATTTTATCATAAAATTGCTCTAAGCAGAAGTGTAGGACAGCATATTTGTCAGCTTTTCAAAACTTTAAATACTTTCACTGCAGTTCACTGTACTTTGTATAATATTCTCCCCCTCTTTTTGTCTCCCTCTCTCTCCCTCCCACTGTCTTTCCTTCTTTCTTCTCCTCCCTGCTTTAACTGTGCACACACACATATACATGTGTGTAAATACGTACATAAGTATACACTATGTAGAGCAGAAATAGCGCAACATGGGAATACTAAAGTAGTTGACTGTAGAATTTTCAGTCATGGGGGTACAAAATTCTGTTGACAGTTTATTTTGATTTTGCATCCAAAATCTAAGCATCTTGCAAAGAAAGGGCAGTGCTGTGTGTTTGTGCCTGTGTGTTTGATTACATGTTACAAGACTGCAAACCTTGATAGGGCTTTTCATCTTGCTCRACAATTTAGATCAAATTGTATTGTACTCTAGAATATGGCATTCTCAGATTTTGCTGTACAAGAACAGATTAGTATTTTAAGATTAAATACATGTAGTGAGAAAGTAAGCAGCAAAATTACGACAACCAGTGAAGAGTGAGAGGGAGAAGTCGGTTTAGTTTGTTGAAAAATATTGTATTCTAAGACAGATAGAAATGAGCTGAAATGCAACTGTTTTCGTGTTGGACCTCRTTTGAGCTCCACTGTCCTCTTGATCCCCAGAGGGATTTGCTGTAGCTGCTTCAGTATTTATGTCTTTCAGGTTTTGTAGTTGTACTTTATGTGGTACCTCAGTTTAACTTATTACTGAATATGATATCACCAAAAATATTCTGCAAGAGACAGGTGGCAAGTTGTTATTTCACAGCCCACAGACACGGTAGATGCTAAAAAGGGTAACTTGTTATTTCGGATTTATCGTTCCCAAAGGCAGTCCAATAACACTTTAAATTAAGCTTCTTTAATGCATRTTAAATTTAGAATTTAATAACACTAGTCTGAGATTTTAAGCATTTACAAACTAGCAGCTGAAATCATATGAGGATTACCTAGAGTGTTTAGTAATTGATCTGAAATGCATTTTTACCCTTATAGTGCAGTAGCTCTCAACCTAAATGAAATTTAATGATACAGTTTTTTCTGTTCAGTACTGTATTCTGAAGCAAGCAACAAGAGGCACATGTTAAAGTATCTTTAGACTATTTTTTGCACATTATGTACTACCTGCTGTTACAAACAAGGCAGTAAATTTTTTAACACAAAAATTATTAATAGAGGAAAGGTTTTTCATTGCGTTAAACTTAATATTTCTATTTTGGGGATTTAACCATAAGCCGTATATAGACAGTATATCTTCTCAGCCAGCAAGTAAAGGAATTGGGAGAGAGAAAAATCTGAGAAAGACTTACAAACACAAAGAAATTGAGTCACCATAGTCTATCTATTGCATTATTCACCGAATCAATTGCACATTACTTAAAGCCTTCCAAAAAGACTCAGGAAATACACCAGCTGTACTAATCATTGTTAATCATCTGCTTCTCCTTGTCCCCAAAGGTGTTGCATAATTAGTCACATTTTCTTTCTTTGCAGTAAAAAATTCACATAATCAGTGAGTCAAGACTAAACCTTCCACTAAGCTACCACAGTGCAATTCATGAGCTAGGAATGTTGTACTTGGTTTTGTCTTTGACATTGATACTCTCCATGCCTTTGTTTGCTTCATCCAGATACTTCTGAATATTTGTACTCTTGTCAGTCTGTTTCATCATCCATCTCTGTTGTATAAT
Source organism: Eudromia elegans (assembly GCA_003342815.1). Classification (NCBI taxonomy): domain Eukaryota; kingdom Metazoa; phylum Chordata; class Aves; order Tinamiformes; family Tinamidae; genus Eudromia; species Eudromia elegans. Next base: position 4,427,633 of record PTEX01000021.1, on the reverse strand, counting down.
CTGTAAAATAGACTTCATAGAGCAAAGATGGGTAAGTGGATCTTGTAAGTGATGTTCTCCAATGAAGAATCTGCGTGTTGTCCCAGACCTCGGGCTGTCCGTGTGGTCTCATCTTTAATTCTCCTCTGGTGGTGTAGCTGTTGATTTCAGTAGACCTAAGCATGGCTTACACTATATTAAGTGAGAAAAGAATCAGCACTAGGAATAATCCACGCGACTGAAACAACAGTACTCATAAATAACATACACACCATACTTGTCTTCTGACAGTTGATTGCCGTGATTTTATTTGTGATCTGTGTATAGGAGGCCAATGGATGTTGTATGTGGAAACTGATACCCAGCCTTGAAAGGGTATTTAGACAATGAAATCCTTGGAAATCTGTTACTGAGTTAAGTATTCGAGAATGGAAATTGCAAATTAATTAAAGGTTCTCTCATCTTATCTAAAACATATTTAGAGAACAGTTATAGTTTATCTTTCTCTTTTAATCCTTTTTAGTTTCTACGTCTAGCCTTACATTTCAGTTTATATGGCAGAAAGGATTTTTACAGTTACCCTTCAACATTATTCATCATCACATATGCCTGTACTTGGTGTTTATCTTGTTTTAGCATCCACCCAGCCATTTTAATGCATGCTTTCTTTTCAGGACGACTGAATTGGTGGTCCACAGTGTGCACAAGTTGCAAACGTCTTCTTCCCTTGGCTACAACAGGTGATGGAAACTGCCTCTTGCATGCTGCCTCTTTAGGTAAGGAAGAGTCTGCACAAGAGGTCTGTTACCAATAGTATTTATTTTTCCTTATCCCTGTAAAAAACTCAAGCACAAGATATACAAAGACTTTCACTAAAAGCCCAGTTCTRGAGAAGCATATTCTTCAGCTTTTGCTTACAGAAGTGTATGCATGGTAGGGTTTGTTTTGCAGTATCTGGAACAGTATCATAAAGCTTTATCACAGATGACATTGATTCACATTTTCTATCCTGAGCCCAATGTAGCAGTCCTGGTGCAGGTGCAACTTTGGTGCTGCTACAGGATTGTCTATATTGTGGTTGAGAAATTAAATTCATTCTCCTCTGTATTTATTAAACAGCAGTYCTACTACTTTCAAGAATACAGTATGTCCTTGCTATCTCTGTTGACTCTTTGGAGATGTTAATTACATGGGAGAGAGAGTTTGGGGTGAATTAAAAATAAATTCCAGTTCATTAATCATTAATTCAAGACCTTAATTAAAGCTTCCTTCAAATGCTATCAAATAAATAAAAATCTCTGAAGCTGAAAATCTCTAACAAGTCTTTCTTGTTATAAGTATTTTGAGGAAATTCCTCTTTCTGTTATTATTGCTAAAATCTTGTACCAGTAAAGCTCCCAAAGATCAATTTTTAAAAATATAGGGATTTTTAATTATTGAGAGATACTTGTTTTTTGGAAGAAGTAACAAGAAAAACAGATTTTATTGTTTTTAAGAGCCCTTTAATCCATGCTCATTCTATTTTCAGCTTCAAGGGATTTTATGTTAGTTACAGCAAATGCTTGAAGTATTTTGACTTTAAAAGTTTGAAGTAAACATATTAACTGACAGCAGCTGACAGTATAGTAATTGAAACGTGCCTGCCTATAGGCACATATCCTGGTGAGAGCTTTACTCTCTTATCATAGCATACAGTTTTCAAGTATATGAGGACATTTTATTATCTTAAAAGGATCTTGAAAGCCTGTGGCTGCTTGTATTTTTAGATTTCCAGTCATCTTGACTGCTTATCTCTCTACAAGGATACAGAAGCAAAAGAAAATCATTCGGCTGTATAAAAGCAGAGTTTTATGGGTGTCTGTGTCGTTATTTGAAATACAGTTGTCACTAGCATTCTAGTGTCCATGTTGGTAATTCCAGCTCAAATAAAAACCTTTGTGTTGAATATTCTATTACTTACAGCAAAATTGAAGTCTCAAGGAAACAATACTGAAGCGACTCAGGTCTTAAGTCCTTAATCTTTAAAATTTGCGATCAATCTTTAAAATTTATTAGAATTGCTTATCTGTATTGACAGCTTTATTAGCAAGCAGTAAAAAATAATGAACTTTTTACTACTAAAAGGAGTATTAAATAATGAATAAACCATGCTGTTTTTGCTTTAAAACAATATTGGTTGTGTTGATACTGTTTCTATTTCACTGTAGCTGAATTAAAACTGAGTGTCATCTTGTACTGCTTTAGGGATGTGGGGATTTCATGATCGGGACCTTGTCTTACGTAAAGCTCTCTACACAATGATGAGAACTGGAGCTGAGAGGGAAGCCCTGAAAAGAAGATGGAGATGGCAGCAGACTCAGCAGAATAAGGAGGTCTGTGTAGCCTGAAGACAATCTTGTTAACCTCATATAGGGTCAAGAGCATTCTTCTGAAGTTTGATGTAAAAGTTTTAATTGCTGCCTATTTTTCTGTATTTCAGTTCTTCATCTCAAAAGCGATATTTGCATTTAGAATTTGAGAATTCAAATGCAAATATATTTTTGTCATTGTGGGCAGAAATATACAGTTTCACATCTACTAAGTTCTAACGTAGTTTGGAACTAGCAGAATATTTCAGTCTCCAGAATTATATGTAGACTAGATGATCTAGCTGATGACTGTCTGTAGACAAGGTGAACATAGAACCACTAATAATGCAATATATTTAACCATATCAGATTTGAAACGCAAAATGCTTTACTTAGTTGTAAATACTACTGCAGAACTCTAGTTATATTTTGTATCAGCATAATTTTAAAAGTATTTCATTATCTCCTTTAGTCGGGCTTAGTGTATACAGAGGAAGAGTGGGAACGGGAATGGAATGAACTGCTTAAGCTGGCATCGAGTGAGCCTCGCACACACTTCAGCAAAAACGGAGGCACGGGGGGCGGGTAAGTTTGGACTTATAAGTCCAAAGATATATATAGAGAGATATATATATATATAAGACAAGCTTCGGGGTTTTGCTACCAGTAGGAAAACTAAAGAGTGTAATGTCTTCAAATGAATGAAGGTATTTATAGTGCTGACAAACTGCCTTTTCAACCCCCTGTTTTTTCGGTGATGGTGGCTTGGTTGGGTCTTTTGCTTTTTTTTGCCCTTTTTTCTTTTTTTCCTGGTAGAATATAATTGTCTAACCATTCCATAATTTGGATCAGAGGAGTGTGATTTTAGTAAATCCTAATTTTCTAGTTTCTAAGGCAGCATGGATTTGGTAGCAGTTAGCTCCAAGGAAATTAAGCTTCTGCTTCTCGTTGACCAGATAACTTCTGTTTTTTTTCAGATGTGTTTATGACATTTGCTATTTAGGTACAGTATTAAGAAAGTTTTAAATTAGCCTTTGCATTATAGATGAGGCTTTCCCCTTTGGTGTCAGAATGAACTAAAGCATCAAAAGTTGCATCTACTAAAAGTTGCATCTTCAAAAGAATTTGGTGACAACACAGACTTGGAGTTATGTGGCCTCGTTCACCTGCAAGCTCCTRGTGCTTATCTTTGAGAGTGAAGTGCTTGTAAAAATTGGCAATTTGAACTGCATCTCTAGAGTTTTTATTTTTTGAGAACCTTCTTTTTTTGAGAGCTGGAAGTCAGAGACAAAGATGAAGGGAAGTCAAATACAAAGATGAAGGGAACAGTAAAATCTTGTTAACTCATTTCTGGTTTCCAGCATGTGGAATCCTTCAAGCAGTTCGAACAGGGTAACTCTGAAGCAAAGTCTTACTCTGAGACTGATTCGCACATCTTTCCATAATGTAAAAATGTTCTTGGATTATCTTGTTTCATCTATCTCTGCCTACAAACAAAGGCAAGACTAAATTGAAGCAAGTGCTTTGAGAAAGTGTCTTGCACCCTTTCTTTTTGTTAAAAACTTGACTACTGTAATCCCACTAATGACACAAAATTACAGGCCCTTCCTTCATTTTGCAGACTACATTAAATCAGAGATTTCAAAACCTGTTCTAATGGTAGCTGATTATCGCTGTTATTACTCCACTTTTTGGAAAGCAACTAGGGCTTAAAGCTAAATGTCATGTAGAGTCCTGGCAGCAGCTAAGGCAGATTTTGTATGTGGCTGCCATTCTTGTACTAACCGCAAGCTTCTAGGTAGCTGTCTCATATTATTCATGCAGTTGGCAGTGCCTTATTAAGTCAAGTAATTTGAGAAAGGTAAGAAGGGTGGGAACACTATTACAATCTTTGCATGTGTCATTAGAGTTATATTTAAGGCAGCGAAAACTGAGTAATTAAACAGGAAGTGGCTTTCAAATGTGTCTAACTTTGGAGTTTGCAGACTGAGTTATGTATTTGGAATATTTCAATATGAAATCTGAACTGAAATGTGATTACTGGTATTTCTATAAATCTGGGAACTGCAGGAAAAAGTATTCTCACACATTGTCACATAAGAGAAGAATGTGGTTCACTTAATCATTTAAGACGTTGCTTAAAAACATTTTTTTGGTGCTTGGTGTCTATTACAGGGGTGCTGTTCCCATTTAACTATTTCAGTGTAATTTATTACTAATAGAAATTAGTATATGTACTAATTATATATAATAATTAGTGTGTGTATATATATACTAATTAGTATATATACTAATTATATATACTAATTAGTATATATAATAGTAATATATTACTAATAGAAAAAGGTTGAGTAAAGCAAATGGTACATCTTTTCTCCATTGCCTGAAGTGTCAAATACAGTATCTGTTGTTGTTGTTTTTTCAGTTATAATCTGTACTGAACCTCATTTAACTTGGAAATACTATTATAGTGATGGTTTAAATTAGCTGATTTAGATATTCAGCCTTTTCTTCAATTTTATCTCTTTAAAATTGCTTCTTATATATTGTTTCTCAGTGATTAAAAGGTATTGATATTTTTAAAGAATAAATAGAAGTAGGAACTTGAAACACTTGCATTCTGAATTTACTGTGGTCAGTGCAGTGTACCAGTTTTTCATCAGGAGGGTAATATAGTGCCACTATAGTGTGGTTACATATTTACGGGAAATGTGTCACATATACTGTTATATTTTGGGGTTTTATTATTAAAAATTTAACTTTACATGAGCAGAGGGGTTAATTTCAATTTATTTTGTCAGAGTTTTATTGACAAAATGACGTTGGCCACAGTTACCACAGCCGTTTGCTTGGGCTTAAATAAAGGACCATGAAAAAAAAGCGGAATAAGTGGGAATAAGTATCTAGGAGGTTGGTATGGATATTTATTAGTGGTTGTGTTTTTCACTATCATTAATCTTTGCAAAAATTCATACTGAATACTTARAAATGATAGTGAAATACTGTGACATAGCATAGATAAATTATGGGCAATAGTGAAACAAAATTGAACATTACAAACGAGAAATGCAGAGCAGATGTGATGGAGAAGAGGCATTTGAAGTATGCAAATGTGACCAGTAATACTGAACCAAGCATCTTGGTGATATGATATTGAAGAGTAAGAGAAACTCAGAGGAATTTTGGACTTTGTGCTATCAGGCTTGACATCTTCTAACCAAAGGGATAAAGGTCTTTCTGAAGCAGCTCTATCTAGAAACTTCATTAATTAGAATGATAGATTAGACGATTTATTTTATGTCATATTGTCTGGCCAAGAACATGGCTCTTCTAACTTCCTTTTGGCTAAAAATAGCTATTAGGGTGACATAATTGCTTGCAAATGTTGGAAAGCTTTCTCAGCCGATTGTGGAGAAGAATTCAGTAAGGAACTTAAAAGGAAATTACTAAACAGAGAATTCAGTCTGGATATCAGGAAAATATTCCTGGCAAGTTTAGGGAAGGGTAAAGGAGAGCAGGGAAGTACAGCTGTCCTGCTGTTTGAGCGGAGAGTTTGTATCGGCATCAGCCTGTTGTTAATGATTTACATTCTGCTGTGCTCCCTGAGTTAGATTGCAGAACTGTAATACAAAGTCGTAGGGCTGGGCTGGATGCCCTTGGGGCTGCGGGATAATCACTGGATTCGGCCCGTGTGGTCTAGGGAGGTGCCCATACAGTTATTTTTGGTGGTAGTTTTTCACAAACATCATATAGTAAGTTAATACTTTAATTACCTGCAGCCATTTCTAGTTTGTGTCAGGTATCTCTATCACTGTATAGGGGTGGTTGGGTTTGGTTTTCCTTGGGAAAGAAATGCCTGAGTGGGAGTTGAGTAGGAGCTGGGGGCCAGTGAGGGATAAGCTCCATTGCTCTGGATGCCGCCTTGCATAGCAGATTGCTTCGGCAGAGCTCTGGATGGATGGGTGGAACAGTCTTCTTTCTTTCTTTCTTTCTTTCTTTCTTTCTTTCTTTCTTTCTTTCTTTCTTTCTTTCTTTCTTTCTTTCTTTCTTTCTTTCTTTCTTTCTTTC
>PTEX01000021.1:4337506-4420613 GCA_003342815.1 Eudromia elegans | reverse complement strand
CTTTTTGTGTTTTATCTTTATGAATTGTCTTCTCTTCATTCTCTTACAGAATTTTCTAATGTTTATTAAAAATGTGGTTGAATACAGAAGAAACATGTCTCAGTTGCTCAAGTTCAATTCTCCTTGAGCTTTAAGGTGAAGCCCATTACTAAGAATGGATTTGGTGGGAAAGTGCTGTATTTGGCAGAGTTTTATTAGCTCTCTAGTGTCAAAAGGACATTGTTATATGAACTCAGGCTGTGTCTGTTGGTCTCTTTTGTGGCATGCTAACCAACCCTCATCAAAGCCTTCATTTTCTAGCCTGTGGCTTCCCAATCTCTTGTAACAAATTAAAATAGCACTTGTTTGCCTGGAATCAAATAATCAAAATGCATAACCACAAAGTTGCATAGAAGAATCTAACCACAGCAGATTATAATCTCCTTTTTGATAGAAAGAAGCCCTTGTTTGAGATGTGCTATTTAACAGTGACTCCTTGAATCTTTTTTAAGAAAATAAATTTGTAGCCCTTGCTTGAAAGAAGGAATAAATATGTAAATTCCTGTATCTGTTTTAACAGAACTAATCTTGCACAAATAAGGAGGTTTCTGACCTAGAAATATGTTGAATTTTGTCTCATTCTTTTGGAATTGTTTCATTGATATTTGTAAAGTAATAAATAAAAAATCAAAAACCCAACAAAAAAAACCCCCCAAAAATCCTTACAATATATTGCAGGATATCTGTCCAGGCTCTTAAAACAGCACATGCTTGGCATATCTGTCAGTGAAAGCTTTGAGATGCCACTGACTTTTGGACAATTTGTTCTGGTTAGCATGTGTCTAGGAGCAAGTGATGGATTAAAGGCAAACTGCCATGATCCCAAGTCCTTTCCTTTGATTAAGGCACCTCTTCTGAGGGGTTCAGGGAACTTCCTATGAAATTCTAAACAACTACATTTGGTATTTTGCATTTCTTCAAAAGGGAAGATGCTGTATAGATGCTTTATTTTCTAAGGTACAGTGTATATGAACTGAAAAATGTGTAAACTGTGGTGAAAAGCCTATGTTGAGTCACATACCTACACAGATAAGTTTGCTCTCCTTGCCTTGTCTCAGCTCACAGAAGCTTTTGGGGGCAGCTGCACTTCCAGGTGACTCCCACCTGTGACTGATCTGCTTTACTTGGGTTTCCTTCCATCAACTCTCCTATTTTTCTATTGTTTTTTCTATCTTCTCCTATGACAGAGGTAACACAGGGAAAACTTRTAAGATGTTCTAGTGAGTAGAAAAATAGAAAAGGAAACAACAGAACTTTAAAAATATGTAAAATGCTTTGGAAGTCATAAAATGGCTCAGAAATGTTCAGCTAGAGAAGCGGAGAATTAAAGAGAATTATTCTTGCAGTCCGGATGAATGAATGATCTCTTTCATAAATGATTGACTTCCTAGGCTTACTTTTCAAATATGTGGGGCAGTTCCATTTCCTGGTATAGTGTGGGTCTGATCCAAAATGCACTGATGATCGGAAGGCTTTTTTTTCTTCTTTGAATTTTAAATCAGTTTTTCAGCACTGCTTTCTGGATGGAAAAGTACTCTATAGCAGTCAGTGAGTAGTAGTGCATCACCAGAATTTATCAGCACGGATTCTTGAAGATAAAATCTCTGTGTACCTGCTTTCAGAAATWCTGAGCCACAAAGCATAACTTTGTGTGCTTTGTGAGCTTTTCATTAAAATAGAAAATTTAAAGCAAACAAAGCAATTATATGTCTATTCAGGTATGAAGACTTCAGTTTATATGCATTGGGAAAATAGGACTGATCAACTTTTTCAGACAAGATAGCACAGGAATCTCTTTAAAAAGCTTTGAGGATGTTAGTGCATACATAATATTTTAAGGAATTAGCTGTCTTTATGTACATGGTGATTTAGTACTATTAATTCATGTTATTAAATTTGTATTTCTGACACATGATGCTATTGAGAATAGGTGTATATGCCTATCTGGCAGGTGTTGGTATTCTGGGTACATTATACCTATTCAGTGCTGACCTGCAGAAAGTGCAAACGTCGCTCTGCGCGCCATACACATTTTCACCTTTCCTAGACATCTTATMTCTTTGTTCTTCTTGCTAGTGGTAGATATTTAATTTAACACAAGTCTTTACAGATATTCTTGAAACATTCAGATACAATTTTCTGTTTGAATAGACATCCCTCCTTTCTGTTTTTGCCTATTCTGTCATTGCTTTTGCCCTCCAGACATCAGGTTATGAACAGAACAGAAACTGTCTGAAGATCATCGCAGATAGGACTGGTGTATCAGTCTCATTTTCTTATAACATATTATGTGTACTTGACTCTGTCAAATTCTTTTAATAACTAATTAATTCATTTTGGCCACCTCTGTAGTTTAGAATTTAGGACTAATTGTGGATGATATTACAGAAAAAATATGGTCAGCTGTTAAATATTATTAGTGAACTGGAATGACTTGGAGCCTGCAAGTGAAAGCATTCTCTCTGTTGCTATTTTTCTCTCTGAAAAGCTAAAAAATTCCCTTTAGCTTTTTGTTGTTTTGTTTTTATTATCTATTTTCAGTCCGTGCAATGTGTGTTTCACAGAAGAGGGAATGTAAGAGGTGAGGAAGGGTAAATCACTGCTGGTGTGTCCCTAAAACTCCAATGCTCTGTCTTCCAGGGTTGATAATGCAGAAGATCCGGTGTACGAGAGCCTGGAAGAGTTCCATGTTTTTGTCTTAGCCCATATTTTGAGAAGACCCATTGTTGTAGTAGCAGATACAATGCTAAGAGACTCAGGGGGAGAAGGTAAGAGCCTTTCATTGGATATTTATTTTTAATTAACCTATTTTTATTGAATCAGTGGTAATCTMTACTAACTAAAAGTCACAGCTGCTACATACTTGAGCATTTGTGAGGTTACTGCTGCCTTCTTCTGGGGGGGGAAAAAAAAAAGGGCAGAATAATATCAGACCTATCTCTGTTAAGTCAAAATAAAAATAGTGGATAATGACATGACTCTCATTAGAGGACACTGACAAGTAGAGTATCCAATGTATTACTGGATACAACACGTCTTACCAGTTTCATACAATTCTTTAAACAAATACCAGTACAAGTCTGAAATATTTTAGCAGATGAAGCACTTTGGTTCTCATTAGTTTGGAGTTGTAAAATATGAAATACTATGGATATTCTGGTATTAATATTTTTRAAGTATTAAAATTCAAGGAATACTGTTTTCCTCAAATCTCTGATCTCTGTTAATGTTCTGATCTTTCTCTGTCCATTTCATTCCRTATGTTTGTTTTTGTTCTCTTGTCATTAAACACATTTTTGTATTTTCTTGGAACAATGAATTTCAGAGGATTTTGGAGGGATTTTGAATTCTACTAGATAACTCAGTCAACAGTAAACAAATTTTCAGTATCTACCTGTTATGCTAACAGGAAAGGACCTTTTTCAATTCACATAAAATTTTGATTTTTACCTCTGCAAAATAATGAAATTATAAAAGTTGCTACCAAATAAAATAACTTATAGAGCCAATCATATACTACAATGCATATTTTAGAAAACATTTGATTTCTTTCACATTTAAATTTCCTAAAAGCTTTTTGTATTCTTCCACTTTGTAACTTCAATGCAAGAAAGAGTGCAGTTCATTTAAAACAATATTAAGCATGAATAAATTATTGAATTCTCATTGTCCTCCTTTATATTTTTCATTTGTTCCCCATGATGTAGTTTTAAAAGCAGTATAGTCTTATTAATATTATGGAAGCGTCCAATAGTAATAAAATAGTAAATACCACAAGTATGCCTCTTGACTAAAGAAAAAAAAAGCATTTTCTCAAGCTTCTCCTATCCCACTTTTGTGCTAGTCCTATTTTTCTTCTCCAATAGCCCATCTGATTTTGTGACAATAATGCTAGTGTTTTTCCTCATGAGCTAAATTACCAAAAGAATTGATAGAACTGGTAGTGTATTTATTGCTGATTRTTAGAAAATGTTCTTATAATTCAGKGTATTCCAGGCAGATCCGGGAATACACACAGGTGAGAGTCACAATAATGTTTTAAAAGGCACTCTAAAATAGAGACATTTTATAGTGTTGTTAATAGTAAACAGTATAAATGAGGGCAAATATATGCGTGAGGGCAAAATGTTTTCATGCACAGCTCTGTACTTTCGGAGCCTCTTATRATGAAATTTTGCATGATCATATGACTGCTTTCAAAATTGCTTTCTCCTTTTCTGTGTTGTATATGCCTCTGGGAGCACAATTGCTGCATGTTATAGATCCAGCATTAATATCTATCCTTTCACATAGTTAAAGAATCTCATTTTTCTTTGCAGCATTTGCACCTATACCATTTGGAGGGATTTATTTGCCTCTTGAAGTTCTACCGAACAGATGTCATTGCTCACCTCTTGTCCTTGCCTACGACCAGGCACATTTCTCTGCACTTGTTTCCATGGAACAAAAAGATCAACAGAGAGAACAAGGTGCGCTCTGAACACAGCAACTCAGTGTTATATAGTGTCTATATATGTGTTTTCATCAATCTGGAAGGATATTTGTATCAAAAGGGAAAGGGTATCCACTGAGGTTATTGCTACATTCTTGAGAGTGTAAACCTTACTGGTCTAACCCCAAAAATAAAGGTGAGAAGTGCCCTGGATGCTGGCAGTGCCACTTGGGCATGGAGTCATGTAGCAGATCACTGAGCACTATTATGAATGACTTTAAAGAGAGAAAACAYGCTGATAACTTTGCAGGGTCTCAAGTAATGTGCTGTTGTCTGAAGAGCATTTAAAACACCTATTGACAGGTCTTCTAKTTACTCTCTTTCCCTGGCACATAGCTGACTTTAGTGAGGCTCTAAGCTTCACTAAACGCTCTCTTGTTTTGCAGTCTACAGTGTTGGATTAGGAACCTGTCAATACTTTTGTCTTCCTACAGGCTCTTTATGTGGGTGCTTTTTATCTTCGCTCACATACTAAGGAAATAAAGAGTAGTTCATAACTATCTATCCCTGAGGCCGATCCAGGAGGGTGGAGCTTCCCACAGTCCCGTGCTTGTCACCCAGTCCGCAGGGACCAGCGAGAAAGGACAGTAGTTTCGAGCAGCAGTGTCAGCAACTGTGTCAAAGTGTCAGCACTTTGTTTGATGGCTTTCTGCAGAGGTAGCCAAACTGTTGTGCCTTATAGAAGAGGAACAAAGATGCTGGTGGGATGAACACTAGAAAAAGCTGCCACTTCACAGCCTGGAAGGCAAAATACCAAACTGAGGAAAGCAGCAAAGGTCCCCACTGAGTGTTTTAAAACTGGCATGGGCAAAATAGCTGCCAYTACCTTTGTTGTACGCCTGCTGCTACACACTTGGAGATTGTGTTTCAGACTGTGTCATTTCAGTGAGAGAGCATCCCAAGTCAAGTTTAACTGCAGCAATGCAGCAACACAGCAACATTGCAAAGTCTTTGATTTAGCCAGGGTGCCAGGAGATTTTTATAGTCATCAACTTTGCTTTAGAAGGGAGTGTGGTGGATTTTACTTGTAGTGCTGAACATCACAAAAATTTGCCTGTTAGGACTGCGGGGAAAACTTATTAAAAACACCATTATTGAATGGAATTCCCCAAGAGAGAACGATTATCTCTTGAAGTAAAGATAAAATTTTCAATCTCAGTGAGTTTAGCAGCTACCTGTTTCATAAAGAAGATGACAGTGCTTCATACCAACCCCAAATGACCTGTAACAGTGAGCACAGCACTGAACTCGCAGGCTAAATAAAATTATGATTAACAGACATTTCTGTGCAAAGATGGAGACAGCACTGTCACAGCGTGCTAAGTAAGACAGCAGAGTGACACTGCATAGGAAATCTCCTCTAAACKTTGTTTTCTACTTAGAGTTTGAGAATTCAATAAAATAGGTATTAGTATGCACTTTARTAGATGTGTTTTCAATATAAATGGAAGCAGATGGCTTTTAGTGGCTGCTTGAAAATTGTTCATGAAAAGTGTTTTTTTTAAATTAAATGATAGTCTCAAGTCATTCTAAAAAACTAAAGGCACTTCCTTTAAACAGATGATTTGTTGTTTGTGAGGCCATTTTGCAAATTCAGTCAGAGTTACTGTCTGTTTACTTAAGTTATTTGGCAGAATATGGATGTTAGTAAGTTTTCTTTTGGAATTAGATTCTGTTAATTGTGTTCTTGGTTATTCCATCCCAGCCCCTTGTTGATACAACTTCCTTGGATTCAGTGAGGTCCCAGCAAAGCTTGAGGCATGTGTTCAGTCGCGGTCCCTACTGCTGCTCTGCCTTTCTCGGGTTCTTGAGYTGCATCACCTGGTTTTACAGCGTAGCTTGAACTGTAGAGTTGGACAAGCCTGAGCTGACTCTGCTCCTCCTGAGCTGCTTCAAGAAGCTAAATTCTCTTAGTGTCTTCATTACCGTGCTTCCATCTTCAAGCAGTATMAGGAGTGAGAGCTGACTAATCTCCATCTTTTCTACACTTCACGTGCTGTTATCACGGAGAAAATATTTCAGGAATTACATATCAGAAGCAGCAGGGGGCAATGTTTCCATGAGATTTGTAGAGYTGTGACTTGATCTGCAGAGCAGAAAAAGCAGCGGCTTTTTGTTTTGTTTTCCAGTTGTCAGATTGTCTGAACCAAATACTGATTTTGCAATGTTAAAAATGCAGATTTTATTTCATGTATTCTGCTTGGAAGGCTCAATATTCAAATATAAATGCTGTACATTTGTGCCAACACCATGTTTGCTGCTGTATCCTTTTGATGACAACATATATTTACTGAATTGCAGACAATACTTTAAACAAGACATAGCCAATAACACAACAAACTTTCAGTAGCTCACTGACATAATGTGGGTTTCTTTGCCCCTTGGCTTTGTTGGAATGAGTGCCTAGGCTAAGTCATAAAGGTTTCTATATAGAAAAATTAATTCCTTGATTGTTTTTTAGAGGGACAGCAGTAACCTGCACAACTCTGAGAGTCCCACCCAGTCACTCAACAGCTTTAGCTTTAGGTTTCTAATGAAATAGAAGCAAATTGCTGGCTTTAATGAAAGCTCACAGTGCTGCTCTCGTGGGTCATCGATGGTGATGGAGAGCTTTCCTCACTGTGTCACAGTAGCGTGCGTGCTCTGCGGGAAGGGCAGGACACTCGTGCGGTGTACTTGGCTCCCGCCCTTAGTCTTGAGGCAGATACTTTGCAATTGTTCTTCACAGCTAACTCTTTCTGTTGTTGCTGGTTTTTCCCCAGCCGTGATCCCTTTGACTGACTCCGAACACAAGCTGCTGCCTTTGCACTTTGCAGTGGACCCCGGCAAGGACTGGGAGTGGGGCAAGGACGACAACGACAACACCAGGCTGGCCAAGTAAGAGCCTGCGGTGGCCTCGGTATCGGCCAAGAGAGGGTCTCGAGCCGCATGTGCCCCCAGTGTCAGGCCGCCTGCTGACAGTGGAGCTTTGTTCCTGTTCCCTCGTCGCATAGATGGCGAGATGGGGYGCCTGCAGTCCGCGGCGGCACCCCAGGCTGCTCTTCCGCTCAGCGATATAACCCCTCCCTGCAAGCATGGAGGGCTTCTCCTTCCAGGGTGTTTCTAACTGCTTTGTTCCCTTCTTTTTCCATCCTCAGTTTGATTCTGTCTCTTGAGGCAAAGCTTAACCTGCTGCACAGCTATATGAATGTAACGTGGATACGCATCCCATCTGAAACACGGGTAAGGTGAACTTTCCTCTGTCTGGACCGGGCCTGTGGCCGGAGCCAGGCATTGTGCAGGGTTGGCTGTGTGTCCYGGAGCTGCACAAGTGCTACCAGCAGAGCTGCGTGGCCCTCGGCGCTTGAGGCCGTTGCAGTCTTTGAAATCAGCTAGCTGTTAATCTAGCACACAATTGCTTGTATGGTTTTCAGTTCTTTCTTTTTTTTTATGAGAATACTTTTGGAGCTGGGCAGCTCCTAGGCCAGAGATCGGCTGATGAGGGCACAGGGAGCTGGAGGGCTGGAGCAGTGCCGGCCACTCAGGAAAGCGGCTTCTGAGACGTGCCCAGCTGGCACCTCATCAGCTTTAAATTTCTTTGCAAATTACACTGAAGAGATTGAGGGGTTAGTCCGGAGGCAAAAGGTTGCTAGGAGAGGATGAAGCTGATTTAGGCAGCCTGCACAGATGGGATTTCAAAGGAGGAAAGGAACACAAAGGAAAAAAGRCTTTACGAGGCAAGAGGAAGGAAAAAAAATCTCTATTTCTTCAGTTTCATGACTAGTGTGAGCCAAGCTGCCTTTGCCCACTCCGATGTGCGGCTCCAGCACCGCTCTGACTGGACCAACTCTCCTGCCCTCGGCTGCCCAGTGGAACCCGCTCTGCTCACAGCAGGGCGGCTCCAGCAGACGCCTTCTCAGTTCCCAGGCAGGCAGAAATGCACACATGTCTCTGCAGCAGGAACATATACATCTGCAGAGTTCTTGGAGTCATTAGGATTAGTTAAATGCTTCACGTTATCTTTAGCACATAGAAGCTTTGAGGTGCCTGAATGATTTGGTAGCCACTGCAGCACATGGGTGCACTTGAGCTTTTCATTATTGCAGCAGATTGGCCTCCTTTAGCAGAAAGTAATAAAATTCTGGACTATGCTTTGAGCAGTGCTTGAAAAAAATCAGCATTAACAAATAAGCTTTTCTGCTTGCTGCTGTTCATAAGTGAAATGCATTTAATTTAGTTCTGTTCTTCTAGAGATTAGTTTGATTTTTAGCATCCAGAGTAGTGTTTCTAAACATGGACAAGCTGCATTAGGATTCTCTCCATTGCTTATCTCCTTTGGCTTAGCCCTCTCTGCTGCTGGTACTGCCACAGTACCACTAACCAGCCAAGGAATTAAAGATGCCAGTACTGCTGCTCCTTGAGCAAGGAGGCTTAAGGTACTATCATGTAATATTAATCCCCAGATTTGATTTGGATTAAATATTTTACTTGCTTCCTCTACGAAATTCTAAACTGACCTGTCACATACAGAATTTTCAAGATTTTAAAAAGCAAAACTAACATTTTTTTTCAGGTAAAAACACTTTTTACAAAGCAAAACATTTCTTGGAAATTGTTAGTCTTACACAGAACTTCTATTTTTACCCAAAGTATATGTAATTGATAACTGTTAAAGGTATCTTTATAGAACTTTCAGGGTACCTTATGGACTGATGGGGTCTACACTTGAACCTATATTTCTAGTCTGATTATAGTTGAAATGATCTTGCAGATATTTAATCAGAAATGAAGATCACCTCTCTGTGAAAGGGTTATCTTCTCTACTTCTTTTATGTCAGGCTACCATGTTTGAATCCTCACTGGCTCTTCGGGATCCTAATTCCACTAATTTCCTGCATTCAACTTTTTAGGAGAAATTTCACAGATTTGGTAAACAGACAAAGTTTGAGAGAAATTGCAGAGTTTTGCTAAGCATCAGTGGAAAATTCAGATCAAAACTGACTCTAAAGTGATGCACTTGTGTAAAATTACCCCAAGAACCAGCCTGGCTGTGAAGACTTTTTGCAAGCCTGCTGAACAGAGTCAAACTTTATAGGGTCCTAGGATCCTTTTGCTTCTGTCTTCAGGCAAGATRCTTTACAACCTTACGTAAAACATAAATTGAAACTCAGAATATTGATGCCAATTTTATCTACCCTTTATTTCTGACAGGAGTAAGCATATATGTCCCTTAAAGCACTCTACGATAGACATTCAGTATTTCAGGCAAAATGTTTAGCTATGTGGTAGCTTTGATTTTTATGCAATGGGGACCACAGATAATGAAGAGATTCATTTAAAAACGGTATTATGTGAGCACTGTAACTTTTGAAGTACTACGATGTGTAGATTTGTGCGCTGCCTSCTCTGCAGACCATCATTTCCCTGCCTTCACAGCAGCAGCCGGTTCTCCCCATGCTTCCCGCCCAGCCCTCTTTTGTGGCTGCCTCCCCGAGAAGGACCATGACCAGGGACTCCTGCTGTGGCCAAGCTGCAGCCTCTCCCTTGGCAGGAGCACCAACATGGGCTCAGGATGGGCTGAAAGCTGATGTAGGGAGGAGAAGGGTATTCACCCCAGCCAAACAAGCCTCGTTTTGGAAGAAACCAGACAAAAATGTCAGTGTAAGAACGGAAGAGTAGCATAAAATCAATGGCAATATCTACATTAGATTTGTTTAGTTGTACCAAGTCCTTGTGTAAAGCTGACTTTGTATCTAATTATAACTAATTTCTATAACAGGCCCCTTTGGCTCAACCGGAATCCCCTACAGCTTCCACAGGGGAAGATGTTCAGTCTCTGGCTGACTCAATGGACTCGGACCGCGAATCCATCTGCAGTAATTCCAATGGCAATAATGGCAAAAACAGTAAAGAAAAAGAAAAGGACAAACAGAGGAAAGATAAAGAGAAAAACAGGACGGATTCAGTTGCCAATAAGATCGGAAGCCTCAGCAAAACCCTGGGAATTAAGTTGAAAAAGAATATGGGTGGTCTTGGAGGCCTGGTGCACGGCAAAATGAGCAGAGCGAATTCAGGGAATGGGAAAAACGGTGATGCTGTAGAGAAGGTCAAAGAGAAGAAGTCCAAGTCTCGGAAAGGGAGCAAAGAGGAGACTGGCCAGTCTGCAAGCAGTCCKCCCTCTGAGAAGACCACTCCGTCTCCCACGGACAAAGCCGGCAACTCGCCCATTGAAAAGATGAACACTAAATGCTTCTCTGACAAGCAGCCTGACCCATGGAAGTACAGCACTGATGTGAAACTCAGCCTCAACATTTTGAGAGCTGCCATGCAAGGTGAACGCAAGTTTATTTTTGCTGGCCTCCTTTTGACCAGCCATAGGCATCAGTTCCATGAGGAGATGATTGGCTATTACCTGACCAGCGCGCAAGAGCGGTTCAACGCAGAGCAGGAGCAGAAGAGAAAGGATGCTGAGAAAAAGGCAGCGCTGAACGGGTCATCTGGCAGGAAAATGGAACCGGAAGCTTTTTCAAAAGAAAAGCTAGAAACATCTCCTCAGGATAGGGCATCACCCGTCTTGCCTCAAAGCCATACAACTCAACTGGTGTTAAAATTTAAAGATCGCACTAGTCCCACTCCGGGGTCATTTTCTTCACCCAGTAACGGTGCTAAGAAAAGCGGACCCATCCCAGTATCTGCCCACTATAGCCATACACCACCCGTTCAAAGGCAAAGCGTCATCCATCTGCACGATGTCAACTCCAAGCCATCGAGCTTCCAAGATGATACCTATAAGCCAGTGGTCGGCACCTTAAAAACCTGTGCCACCTATCCCCAACAGAACAGATCCCTGTCTTCACAGAGCTACAGCCCAGCCCGGATATCTGGTATCCGTACAGTGAACACGGTGGAATCGCTGAGCTATGCTATGCCCACGGAACACAAGTCTCAGACGTACACAAATGGATTCAATACTGGTGATATCAGAGACAACCTAGAATATGTGGATGAGGATGCTCCTCAAACCTGGTTGAACAATGATAAAAATCAAGGCAGAAGCACAGTTTGCCCCATATACTCCATCCAGCAGAACCGCTGTAAGAAGGAGAACTGTTCCTTTTATGGTCGTCCTGAGACTGAAAATTACTGTTCGTATTGCTACAAAGAAGAGCTAAAGCGGCGGGAGAGAGAAAGTAGGGGACACAGGCATTGAGGATTCCTCTGGGACTACTTGGATCCATCGTTTTCTTACTTACAAAGTAAACAGTGTTGAGTTGCCATAGAAGGAATTCTTAAAAAGAAGAAAAAAAAGCATTGATGAGTGAAGAGTGTTGAGCTTTTCACTTTGCTGGGGTGATGATAGGATTAATTTATCATAAAATTGTGTTGTTTTCCATTTTGTCAGTGTCTTTTTTACATATACTGGTAAGCTGAAGGGTTATTTACTCCTTTGTCAGTGCTGTGTATATGTTTGGTCAAAAATTTACTAATGGTGCCTGAATTTACACTGACATCACTCAGGTAGTAGAATGACAGGGGAAGGTAAATGCTCGAGAGGTGGCGTTGCAGTGGGGTAATGTCTGCCTTGTAGACGGTTGAAATCCTATAGCTAATACAAGAGTATTTTTTCTCAGTAAAAAGTATTTTTTTCCACAGCCCCCTCCCTTTTCTGAAGGCTAGTAATTTTGCCTACTGCACATTCTTAACATAGCAACGTACTGCATTACTATTAATGTTTGTACTCACTTTTGTCTGAAATGCAATGACTTCAGGAAAACAGGAGTGAAGGTCTGAATTCATGAGGTAGCTCTTCCTAATTGTGAGTTCTGACCACCCATTTCAAAGTTTCAATAAAAAGGTAGGTTTGAGCCATTCTTCTTTGTTTTGAATTTTTAAACAGGTTTCATGAAAAATATATTACAGTTTGCAAGACTTCATGTCTGAAGAAAACCCCCACATAATACAGTTTTGGACACCTGAATTTTGGTAGCAATTTCATTGCTGTTAAAATGGAGAAAAGCATTAAAATTGACTAACAATTTGGAGATGGATTTGAAAGTCTGATCACCAGCTGGGAAATTTAAGATCAGTTTAGAGTATCATGTTTGTCTGMGGGTTTTTGTCCATACAGTTGCATAAATATATGCAATTCTTTCAAAAATAGCTTTACTCATAAAAAATGTAGAGCAAATATCAGAAATGCTGTTATAGTAGATCTCTGAGATTAGTAGGTTTTCTTAAATTATAGTATTTGCATTTTTTACGTTTCTCCACCATCAACAAGTATAATGTGATAAGAATAGGTTTTTAATGTTGCTACATTTGTAAGTGATRGTCATTGAAATTGTATTTTGAAAAAATATTTCATTTTTTTCCAAATAGGGCTGGTGCTGCCTTCAGAGCCTCTTAGTSTCTGGTAGCTGGAGAGACACAGCATGAGTGACTTCTGTTCCTTCAGGTTCACTACAGAATAGTGAACTTTTCTGGCCCACATAAAATAGTCTGATTCTTTTCTGCTCTTTCTTGACATGTTTGACACCATTTGACTTGAGCACAGTTAATCCTGGTTAGTCTTAAAGCCAAGTACAAAACAGCGCGTGAAACAAGAAGGGCTCGTGCAGATGTGTGCTGACCTTCAGGAAAAGCTCGCAGGCGCTGGCTTGTGGCCCGCTGCGACGCGTGGAGCTCGGCGCTTGCTCGAGCTGCCCGTGTGTGCGGCTTTTCTGCGGGCTGGAAGAGTAAAAGCCAAGTGTTGAGACAGGTCCCAGCAGCCGGTCCAGGGTGGTCGTGGTCTTTGCCGTGGTAGCTGCTTCATGAATCCAGACCTGTACTTCCTATTGCTTGTGGTATACAGAGCATACAGTGAATGTCGCTGCATTYTGCATTCAATCATAAAAGGGAAATACTGGCAAACTTGATGAGAAGTTAAAACTCCCAGTAACTTGTGTTTTTACGGTCAGCAGACTCTGAAAACCACGTCCCCAGGTGTGTACACTGGTATGCAGGTTCCGTTTTGGGTTAATGGTTGTCATTATATCTATGTTCTCATTGCCAAAGAAACCCGTGATTTCAGATCATGTAGAAGCAAACCACGTGAAAGCAAATCAAACACCCTACTTGACTGACTTTGTTACTAAGGTGGGAAAACTGACAGGATTAAGCTTCAAGAAATTAAAAATAATGATTCCTAGAGCATTAGAGTCACAATAACCTCTGATACTCTGAGAAAGGCTTCTGTATGATATTGTGCTTGAGTAGCAAGCTACACTAGCCCATCTTTCCAAAATGAAGAAAAAATAACAACAAAAGCTAATTGTTTTGTAAAACAAAACAAATTATCAAGAGATTTTACTGATTCCCATTCTGTAAAGGAGTTGTTGCTATAATATGTTTTAAGAGGTAATACTCAAAAAAAAAGTTTATGGAAGGGTCGATATGTAGATAAATAGTGACCCAGTTCTAAATTATTGAATGGATTGTGACTGTTTWCAAGATTGTTTTGAAAAATTAATGTATCTTCTGAATATTAACAAGGTCATCTGAATAGACTGGCAAATTTCATACTTTTAATGTCATCCTTAATGCAYTCAAATATTTTGATAATTATTTACTACTACTACTACTAGTTTGCTCATTTTAAGCAATCTCTAATGTGAAATAATGATAGAATGCCCTTTAGTTGTGTCTATTTCCTTAGAATCCTTTTTYTTGCAGTTTAAAAATCTTGCTTAATATTACTGCTTTCTTTTAGAGGCCTTTTCTATTCTGTTGTTACCTAACATTTGGTATTAGAAAGAAGTTTCAGACRGCTAAAATCTTACCCCTGTTTTCTTAGTCCTCTTTTCCCTAGACCTATTGCTATAACATTTTCTTTCTTACTTCTGAACAGATGCATCACCATATGTGGCAGTTGTTTAATGGTGAAACCATATTTGGCATTAAACAGTTCAAACATGCAGAACCAGTGCCTACGCCAAAGACACTTAGTGAAAACTGTGCAATTAATGTCCCATTTAATGAAAAATCTAGCTGTAAGGGGAAGTTTTCTATCTTTATCAGAGATGATCAGCAACTGTTCGTGATGGCATCCACCAGCAAAAGAAAGCAAGCCCGTCGTTCCTTAGCTGGGTGTGAGAAGGAACGACCGCCCAGTCTCTTTTCGCTATTGCACTAAATAACCAACCTCTGACTGCTMCTTTGGTTTACTTTCTGTTGCATTATTGAAAATTGATGTCGCCCACAGGTCAGCGTGTGTTTTTTTTGTGGCTGGTGCGCAGAGATCCTTCGGTCTCCTTGCACACCCCTACAGTGTGCCAGACTTGCTGCTTAGCGCAGTCACAGGGGCCGCTTGGCTGCGGGGCGTTCTCTTTGCTTCCTGTGCTGGCTCCGGTGGCTGCAGTGTCCCTGCACGCTCTCCCATCTCTGTGTGCTTGCTTCTTKCCTTGATGGTGATGCCACACTGTTCTCCCCTTGTGAAAAGAGTGGCCGTTTTGCTCGGCAGGCTCTATCCATCCTAAGTAGATTGAAAACCATCAGACAATATTTGGTTTAGAGGTAGTTGGGGTTCCTTAAACGCGTGAATGTGCAATTTTTCTAGTTTAAAATATTAAACTTATTATGCAATTTTTTTTACTTTGTTCAGAAACTCTGATACAAAAGTCTGTTCATAGCAGAGGAGGCCTGTAAAACATCATGGATCTCAGTCACACTTTGAAGGTCCATGTCAAATGCTGCAGGAAGATCTACTATGTGATCCCTAGACTTGAGAAATATTTTCTCAGGCTTGGTTGTCAGTTGGTTATCAGTTGTAGCAGATTGCTAACAAGGAGCTCATTCAGAAGAAAGAAGATGGTGTAAATTATCACAAGCCACTTCTGATATTCTGGATGTTAAAATGATGAAGTGCGTATTGATGTAGTTCACAAAGCTTTATAAAAGCAATGCTAGTATATAGCATGTTAGCAACTAGTTCCTTCTTTCCAAGTCCAAGGATCAAAAGGATCAGTGAAAGAAAGATGCTGTATTTAGAAATACTTGTTGCTTGTTTCTGAAGAAGTTTAAATTGACCAAGCGACATCTTCAGTGTTTTGGTCTCTAAATTTGCAGGGCTTGTTTTGAGCAGCATTTCACGACACAGAGAGCATTGGGCYGGGATGCCTAACCTACATTTGCACACCACTTGATGGCAGAGCGAACCAGTCTGCTGAGGCAATATCCGTCTCTGTACATAGAGCCATATTCAGGGTAATCTTGTAGTGCGACGCATTTTAGGGATCACAAAATGCCCAGCACGGACCCGGCAGAACGCTGCCCTGCAGCGCCGCGGCCCGGCGGAGAGCTGCCCTGGTGCTCGGCCTCCCTCGCAGCAAGGAGGCCGCTTCGCACACGGCGCCCCAGGGCCGGGCCTCGGCCGGGACTGCTTCCACACAGCCTGCCTGGGGTTCCTGCTGTGGGGCCAGACCCCCGCAGGGTTCAGAGGCTCTGGCCCGAGTGGGAGGAGAGCTGCYCATCTCTCACACTGAATCTGCTGCCTGCAGAGCCCTGGGGGCAGAACGGCACCGGTCCTCTGGGGCCTCAAACCCGGTGCTTCGTGGGCACGCTAAGTATTTCCGAGGTTAGTGTGGAAGCGGAGTTAGGTCCTCGTAACGCTGGGCACGTTTAACAAACAAGAAACCCCAATAATTTCAAGTGAGACGAGGCCCAGACAAGCAAATTAATAGCTCCTGGCAATCACAGATGGCTTTTCAGCTCCGCATACCTTACGTGTCTGTCCGTGTACTTGAGATGTGTGTTTTGAGGTATGGCAGCTCACACAGAGGATCACCAAACCGTATACAGCATAGAATTAAATTATTTCAGTGATAGACACTAGTATATATTTCAATTTCCAATATATATGACTAAAGAAAACTCTATTGTTAAAATGACGGAAAACATAAAGGTGTTTTTAAGTGCGTTCTGTTTGTAGACTTAAAGCTGTGTTACGTTGGAATTTTACAAGCCAAGTTTAAATTGTAATATAGAAATTATTTTTATAATTTTCAAAATAAGCTACAGAGCAATATTTTGCGCCTTTATTATGAACAGGGTTATCATTTTAGTAGGTTCCACTGGGAAATGCTGGTAGAAGTTAACCATGAAAAGAAAGCTTTGTAAATGTACTTGTTATTTCTAACTGCTCTCTGTTGTGCACATCTATGTCTAATAGAACTGAATATACATTTTTTTTAATTGAAAAGCTTTAAATTTTTCTTTATATATTTTGGTATAAACCCAAACCTCCTGCTCTTCCTTTCAGTCCCCATCAATAGCTGATTTTATAAGCTGCTTCTGAATAAATATTCATCATACCCAAATGAAACTTTTCTGCACAGGTATTGACTTGGGGCATTCATAAAGCACTCTGAATCCACTAAAATAAGATTACTTTGTTTTTGCTTTTTTTACAAAGCTGAATTGTGGATTCATTATTTCTTAAAAATGAAAATCAAAAATGAATAATTGGTGCAATGACTGCAATAAGAAAATTACTGTAGATTACAGAAGTGTCAGCCTCTAACCAGTAGATATACCATGTCTTAATTATATATATATATAATATATGTATATATATCTCAAATATGCATTAGTTTTTGCAGGTAGAGGMTTTAGTTCAGATTTTATTTCCTGAYAGTGCTTTGTACTATACATGTAATCATCTGGCAGACGGTGCAAAARAGACTGTGAAAGCTGATGCGTATGTGCTTGGCACTCAGTCTGGTTTTCAGATTCTGTAACCTCTGTGATCTGTGTGTGGAGGAGGAGGTTGGGCTGGGTTTGCTTCTAAGCATCTCTTGTTAAGGCATGTAATGCGACCAAAATATTCGGATCTGGATGCCAAACCTAGGACCTAGGTTTCCCCTAGTATATATTTGATTTTAAGAGGCACAGAGCATCAGTTTGTGTGGGGTCAAGAGCTCCTTCCTGGTTTCAGAAAATCAGGGGAGCATTTCTGCAGCATGTACTTCAGAGCTTTTCCTTACTGTACTTGCTTTAGTTGGTGAAAACTACAGAAGTTTCTGCATTTACGCGGTTGTGCTTATTCCTAAAGTGATGGCTTGRATGTGGAGAGACTTGCTGCCTTGTACCGAAATGCCATAGAGCTCTCTGTAACTGTTGCATTCAGAACAGGGCTAGCGCTCCCCTCGCTTGGGGGGCAAGAACTCTTTTTCTACCACGGTCCCTCCGTTTTGCCCCTTTCCCTGACGTCGATCCGCGGGTTGATGGGTGTTTTCTCTCCCACTGCCTGAACGTGGGTCCTGTACGGGGAGAGCTGACGGGGCCGACGCATATTTGCACTGCGGGACGCGTGACATGGGTCAAAGCCACCACGTTCCCAACAGCCTTAAAACGGTGACTCTCTGGGCGCRGAGAGTCGCTGAACTGGATGCAGCCTCTGTCCCCCCTTCCTTGTTTAACCATGACKGTAGAACACCCCCATGCTGTTGTCTGTGTAACGGTGTGTGTCTGCGAAACGGTGTGCACATTCATCTGAATAATCTATAGTTTCTAAAGGTGTTTTTCTTAAAACAAAAAGAAAAAACACTGAAACCTGAAACAAAAAAATTCCCCAAATCTTTAAGCGGCAGCATGTCCAGAAGGAGAGAGAAAGGAAAAAAAGTGGATAAAKGATAAATGATGGGGAACGTTGTAACCATGGCACCAAAATAATAAAGTGGCAATAGTTAAGATGTGTCCAAAACTATTTTCTGTCCAGACCGGCAGTTTTGTAGATCTGTCCTTCAGGAGAGCAGGAAAGGATGCTTTGCCATTCATCTCTACATGTCACRTGTTTTTTTACTTTCTTGCAGAGGATCATTATTAGGGAAGGAGGAAGAGAAGCAGGCAGTTTTCTTCTTAAACAAAGTGAATTCCCCTGTAACGGTGKCATCATCTGACGGTGCAAAGGCAACGATACCATGCTAGGGCTGACCAGTGCCTGAGACACTCCTGCGTGTGAGTTTCAAATGCAGTTTTGTTTTGGTTTTAAAGAAAGTTTTAAAAACGAAAGTGGTAGTCACCCAGATGTCCCTTGGCTCCCTTGCGTACAGACGTGCAATGGAGTATCGAGGGGCTTCACTTTCCCTCTGAGCAGCTGAGAGGTGAAAACCACTTTGTCGATACATCTTGTGCAAGTGCTTCATCATAGAACAAAGCTGGATCCTCTGGTGTACAAGCTTGGCCTCCTTGGCAGCCTGGCTTGGTGGGTCGGTAGCCCAGGCCCACCGAGCCAGAACGGAGCGAGTCAGGCCCTCCTCGCCTTTAACGCAGAGGCAGTTCTTCGTGGCTGGGCTCACGGGGCCTGAGCAGTGTCTGTGCTCAAGGTGAGGTGGCCTTACTGCTTGTCCCAGGTGTGAGGAATGCAAAACCCCTTTCCCAAGCCGCTTGTTGAACGTGTGGGAGATGTAGCAGCAACACCAGGCATCTCTGCTCCGAGGGCCCTGTCTCCTTCTGCAGGGCTTGCCATCGGGTATGGACCGAACCACAGCCATGYGGGCGTGACACAAGTGCTCCTGTCTGCAAACCTGCAAATTGTATGCACTCTTATGTTTTACTACTAATAGAAATTAAGCAAGGATTGCATTTTTAGCTGCTCAAGGTTGAGTACTGTAAATACAATCTTTGTATAATGCACTTAGAGTACGTGTACGGTACAGAAAATGCTTTAATGCTTTTTCTTTGGAGCCTCTGAAGGAGCTTTGCATGAACATGATACAGATCTCAGTTCATTCAGCATAAGCCAAGGAGAACAAATGGTGTTTAAGCCTAGATTAAATAAGGAATGGATTTAGTCACAGAAACCTTAATAAATAGGAGTTCCAAACCATACTTGTGTAGCAGGCCATTTTAACAGTTTTGTATAAAACTCTATCCAAATGATCTAGATTAGGTCCATCCTTTTCCCTGGGGATGAGCACTTCCTTCCATGTCATTCCCAAGCCTGTTGCTCTTGCCTTGGTAGCTTGGCTACAATGTGCCATTCTTATCACAGTTTTGTTGTGAAACCATTTTCAGAACTGCGCACAGCTCCCGTGTCAATACTGGAATCAGCCTAGAGCTCTACTTTATGTGCCCATTCCTGAGAAGTAAAATACTGTCACAAACCTCCCGGGATCCCCTGCAGGGGACCTTTCCATGGCCTTGGTTCTCCTTGGAAGGCGCCTTCCTCCTCGCGGAGTCTTGGGACCGCAGCCTTTGTGGTGGCGTTCCCCGCGGCGCTGGCAATACCGGGGCGGCTTTCCCGCGTTCCTGGCATTCAGCGCGCTTGGTTGCTGTTGTGTCGGTGCGCGCTCGTGTGTTGTTAAGACCTGCTGCCACCACCCAGGGAAGGGCAAACCTTGCAGGGCTGTCTGGGCTGCTCCAGCAGAAGGCGCGTTCGGCTCACCGGTGCCAGTGGTTACTAATGCACCCAGTGCCCTCCCGAACCGCCTGCGCGTCGCTGTTTGCTCRCTCTTGCTGATAGCTTTCCTTTTCTGTCCTCAGGTTTTAGACAAAACCTAACGCTCCTTGTCCTCGTTCATGCCCAGTTTTTGTTAAGCCTGTGGCAGATTTTTCAGTAAGGAAGATTTGGCCTTCCCTGTTCAGCTTAGTGCAGGGTGGCTTCCCTCCTCGTACGAGAGTAGAAATAACACGGTTGTCACCTCCTTAGTTTACAGAAGTTAATTTACGTGTTAACTGATGGCCTCTGTCCAATTATAACCAAAGCTAACTATATAAGATTTAAAAAATSAGGACAAATAACATGACTCTTTCTAATAGCCTAGCAAACTCTGCATTTTTAAAACTGTATAAATGTACAGTAAGAATATTTGTACTTGAAGTCCATATTTCAAAGAAAAGATGGCTCTCAGCACTGCTCGAGTAACTGTTAGTAGGGAATAAAGCAAGTTTCACTGATTTTAGTTGGCTAAGAGTTCAGCTTCTTGGTAGTCAGACCATCCCTCATCTTCCAGAGCTTGCACCTGAGTTTATTGTTGTCTTTTACACATTTATAGACCTATTTTAGCAGAGATTGATTTAGGATTTTAAAAAATACTATAATAGATATATCAAAGATTTATTTAAAGCTGAAGCGACTTTCAGGTTTCTCTATATTTGATCACTTTCATGTGAATTTTTACCCCATATGAAAGAAATTAATCTATCTTCTCCAATTGCCTTCTCTATTTATAATTTACAGGTGTGATTGGTTGCGGTCACTTTGGTCTGKAAACGGAACATTTGATCCTTTTTAAGCTGACTGTCGTATCATGTTTGAATCCATTGTTCAAAAGAAACAACATTAAATAATGTTAAAAGATAATGAATATTTTTGTTGTGGAAAGTGCRAGTTCTTGAGGACCTTTTCTACATGGAGTTTTCATTCTAATTCAATTTAAACGTTATTTTTAATCTGATCCATTCTTTGACAAAGATGATGTGTAAGAGCTGTTTTTAGCAGTTGGATTGTTACTTTGTAAAGTATTAAAGCACTAAACCAATTTTTGCAATAGGTAGTAAAATTTGCTTTTGTTTCGAAAAACTTCCAGTTATAACTGTCGCACTTTTTATAGCAGAACTGTATTTAATTTCTTTCTTTTATGAAAGATTACTCTAAGTAACTGATAGCTCTGTAACCTGTGTGAATTGGCTTCTCCATTATTTGGAAAAGAGAGAAGCTCTAATGTCTATTCAATAAAATTAACTTATTTCTAAGTTGCCTCTTTGCTCCAGTTCTGTTCGTGCTTGTTCCGGGCTCTCCTTGGCGCTGTGCTGGGAAACGCCGCTGCCCCGAGCGGAGCCCGGCGAGGGCTGCCGGGAATCGCTGGGGCTTTGACTGCCTKCTCACAAGACCTGGTTCTGCTCCCGCAGAAATTGCCACGTTTCATTGCAAAATCAGTTTCCTTGTATTGGAAAACTCTGACAGTCTTGCACAAAATGCAAAAACGGAGCATTGCCAGGCTCTGCCGCGGTGGGGCCATCGTTCACCTTCTCCAGGGCCAGACCAAGCACACTGAGCACTCCAGGGTGTCTCCCAAGCCTGTTGCCAGCTTGTGCTGGTGTCTGTGCATTGATGGTCTTCAGCTTTTTAGCATGTCCTTTGGTTTTTTAGATACCTGAATTGGACTGGATGKTTGTTTTTGTGGGATGTAGTCTGCTTTCGACAAGATGCAATTCGGGCAAAACCTGCTGCAGCCTTAGTCAGGAGACGAGTCCATCCTCACGGCCTCTCCTCTGCAATTAACTCTGATTCTCTGTAAGAACTGATAGTGTCTCGGATACTCTGCCAGTAGATCTGCTAACTGAGAATAGTGTGTTTTTACACACAAAGGTGCTTCTAGTCTTTCTGTCCACAAGATGTGCAAGGAACTCGCATGCAGCCGCTTTATTCACCTAGTGTTTTTCAGCCCTTGCTTCCCGAGCTGGAGTCCCCCACTCCTCTGTCTGCTGAGTATAGCCTTGTGTGTGTGTTGGGTTTGGGGGTTTTATTTCCTCCAAAATGTCTGAAATATTTTGAATAYAAAGYGTCTGTGTCTATGTGTAGATGTCYCTTTAAATGCTAGTTGTTTCTGGAAAACGTGTTTTGCAAACAAGGAGGTTGTAATATTTAACTCATCTCCTGGCTGATTGATACTGGAACTGTTACCTTTGTGGCAGTGATGCTTGAAATAATTCTTGTGTACTCCTCTTGTACTGGCGGAAGGGTCACAGTTATGCAACTTGGTCAAAATGATCTGGTTTCCATGTTCTTCTGCAGCTACCCAAACTCCAGCAGGGCTCCAGAATCACCCGCTGCAGACGCCTTTGCAGAACTGGTAACTGCCCTGAGAAAAGGCCCTGGGATGTCCCTGGTGAAGCACAGCAGGGCAACGTAAGGCTTTACTTGCAGAAATCAGGCGTTGCCTTTCTCCCTGATGGGCATCCGAGCTAACGCTCAGCGCTCGAGAGATGGTCATTTTCACCAGCATTTGCTGAAAGTTTGGTTCCTTGTGGAAGGAGAGGAGCTAGGCCACCTCTGCAATGTGCCAACAGGAGGCCCTTTGTAGTAACAGGATTCCAATTTCCTCCTGCAGCATTTTTTTCCTTGGCAAAATAATAGCATTCATAGTTGTTTTATAACTTCAAATGCTATCAAAAAGCGACATCGTTTATTAGTAGTGTTATTTAAGTTTAGAMGTTATTGTTGCTACAGGACAACCTTTTTAAAGTTATCTTTAATTTCTATTTGTTTGATTTTTACACAGATGACTCAGTTCAACTCTATGTGTAACTGGAAAATGTTTCTAAAAACAGCTTTTTGGGGAGTGCCCATGTGATTCATATTTCTAAACTTTGCTATTTCTGAGATCTGTAAACTGCAAGGAAAATTACTGATTAGGTAACTATATCCCTAGAACCACAGCATGGCTCTTTAGGCAGAACTCTTAAATAGAATATAGTATATGAGTTATCTGTGTGGATTTTAATAATGCACGTAGTTCAGTAAATAACTAGATTGGAAACAGAAGGTGTTATGAAACTTAAATGTAAGTGCAGACTTGGCTTTTGTAAGATGAAATGCTGGTTTTCTGTGCAGCAAAGTGTGCAGTGGCTTTGGGCTATCTCTGAGCCGTGAGACCTGAGCCGCAGTGTCGCAGCGCTGTCCAGAGCAGCAGTGGATTTAATTCCCTCCTCCCACAGCGAATCTCCTTCAGGTGTTTGGAGGGGTACCAGAGGCTGAAGGCTGTTGGAGCAGCGTGGAGAGAGGAGGCAGGCGCGGGAAGCGGCGCCCCGTGCGCAGGACGGAGCAGCGCTGTGTCCGAGTCGCTCTGGAGGGTAAATCCTGCACACGCGGACTCACCTGCCACTGCCAGGCCCAAGGCAGAGGGGCACTGAGGAGGAAAGACCAGGAGGGGCCGCGTGGAGGCGAGGYGGGCGCAGAAGAGCTCTGTATTAACGGCGGGTGTTCAGCTCCTCCACTCCTGTTTAGTAACAGGAAAGTGGGAGTGTGTTTTTTTTGTTGAAATTCTTTCTCTGTATGAGCAAACAGCACGAACATACCGTTTCTACAGTGATTTGTAGACTATTTTTACTCTTGAAGCACAACCCTTCCTTTTTAGCCCTCCTTAATCATAGCRTTTTTGTGGAGAATACCAAATTTTCCATTCCTGGACTTAAATCTTGACTTTTTCCTTCCATATTTCCTTTTGCTTTACTTCTTTCCTGAAAATAGCCAGACGAGTCCCCAGAAGCCCCACGGGGCCTTGACGAAAGCTGGGGCGCTGGAGTCCCCTCGCTCCCAGTGGCGGGGCCGGGACCTCGGTGATTCTGCGACACCGCGTCCCGAGTGCAGGTGATGGGTGCGGGCGGCGGTGCACGTGGTGCTGGGCAGCCTGAGCCGGAGCTGCAGCGAGGGAGTGGGGCTGGAGAGAGAAATGCGGGGCCCTCGGAATGTGAGACGTCCAGGCTCGGAGCCGCCAGCCAGGTCCCGCTGCGRCCGCTGCCTGGGGACGAGCTGCAGGCTGAGGCGGAGGAAACGGGGCACAATCAGGACGAGCAGCGCCGGGGAGGCGCTGTTTCCGTGCCCAAGGAACTCGGGCGACGTCGTGCCGCAGGGCTGTGGCCGCCCCCGGCTGACGTGCTGCGCGTGGGCGCACGGGACCTCTCTCCTCCCGTTGCTATTGTGCTTTGTTATGGTTTGCATCCGCCGCCGGTTTCCAGGATCCGCGCGGTGACTCAGTGAGTTTCCCCACGATAGTAGAGCCTGGGAAAACACGAACGTGGGCCTGGCAGGCCTGGCCTGGCCGAGCAGCCTGGCGAGCGCCGGTGGCTGCCCCGCCGCCCTCCTGCCTCTGCTCCTCTCAGAGCAGGGCTCAGAGCTGCCCCCTGGGACGTGCAGGTCCCCGAGCCGCCCCGGGGTAGCTGCGACCCGATGCCTCAGCCACTCCTCTCATGTGGCGGGGGGCAGGGCAGGGCCTGCGGCCTTGGCTGGTAGACCACGCTGACGCATGGGGAGCACGTCCAGCCCTGGGCATGGGYGACGAGCCCTCGCCTGCCCTCAGGAGACAGGTTTCATACTGTGTTTTGGACAGCAAGGCCTCTCCTAGGTAGCTCCTTTAAAAGTGATTTATTTCTCTTCCCCTTCTTGTGTAATGTTTAAGACTCCTTYGCCTTGGAAACGTGTTCTGGAACGATCTTCACCAACAAGCACCACCTGGAAGTGCTCTGTAACACGTGTTTCCAAGAAGCTTCCACCTGCTKCCTKCACCGAGGACAGGAACCTGTGCSCAGYATTTATGGAAAGGACACTTGGCCAYCTTTCCCGCTAGTGCAAACAGCGCGTTCGGGCAGATGGAGCAGCCACAAAGGTGCGTGCAGGCACAAGCTGGACGTGGGTCACCCCACAAGGACTGCCGGGCTCCTCTGCTCCTCTTGGTGCAGACGCATCGGCTGGAGCTCTGCTCGGGATCCTGGCAGCCCGTGTGTGCTGGGCTCCTCTGCCGGGAGCTCCCGCTTGCAGCAGAGCCTGGAAGGAGCAGCAGGGAGGAAGAGGATGAGACGAGCCTGTGTGGCTTCCTGGGTCTGCCAGAACCGGCCCTTTATCTTCAGCGCCAGCGAGGTTCCCTAATGCGGAGCCAAGGGAGCAGTGTGTTGCCCCCAGATAGAGAGCCCTTCCCTTCCGCGGTGCGCTGGCCCTTCTCAGCATTCGCACGGCCGTGCGGGTGCCTTTGTGCAAGCCGCAGGCCAGCAGCTGACGGTGGCACCCGCAGCCGGCTCGGCCCAGCCCACTGGTGTGCGGTTGCAGATAATGAACAGCCTTGGCAGGTCAGTGCTGCAAGAAACACGCAGGGAAACCTGCTATTAAAGATAAAAGCTCTCCAGGCTACTCGCTGTGGACAATTTTCATGCCCTCTGCACAAGGAGACTTACTAATTTTAAAGTTGTTCCCATAACTGCTCCTGCTTTAGTAAGGATATTTTGGCGTTTGTCTTCCAGTAGTAGTCCACTCTTTTAAGTTATTTTTGCACGTAGGTGGTTATTCACTACAGAGCATGGGATTGTTTCCTGACGGGGCGGTGACGCTCCTGGTGGTCTGTCCCAGCCTCGAACCTCTGAGCAAGCAGCTCAGCTCTCTCATGCTTCAGTCCAACGTTCAGTGCGGAGCAAAGAGCAGCTCTAGGGGCTGAGACTAAATTCACTCTTTCTGCGGGACATTGACATTTGCAGAGATGATAATAGAAATGTGCAAGGAAMCAGAGGCAGGCTCTTTAGCTCCTCCGAATTAATCATCTCATAAGCACCTTGTGAAGGATGGAAAAGCATAGTATAAATCAGCCTTAACAGAAGAATTTTTGGTAAATCTACAAGAGAACTAGTGAAAGAAAAAGAGAGTGCAAAATATCATGTAAACTTTGACTCGATAGTTTTTAAAAAAGAAATTAATGTAATTAACAATAATGCTGGGTGAAATTTAAACAGATAGAAGATACCACACAAGATAATCAAACCTCAAGCTTACAGAAGAAATATTTACTAGCTTCAGCTTTTTATCAGAGGCAAGAAAATTAAGAGGAAAAGCAGTACTTCATAATTATCGGTTTTATTCTGGAAATGTAAACGTCACTAACCATGCATACAAGTTAAGATGATATTTTACAGTTGTTAATCTTTTTCCTTTCTTTTTTTAACAGTTGTTGCATAGGACATTGTCACAATATAGGCTCTATGCAGTATAAAATACATACAAAGTTACAGCAGAGCAAGAATAGGTTAGCGTACAGCTGTAATACTTGAATGTAGTGATTCATGGCGTTGCCAAGGGGCCCGTGGAAGCAGTGACGCCGGCCGCCC
The DNA here is from genome assembly GCA_003342815.1 of Eudromia elegans. NCBI lineage: Eukaryota > Metazoa > Chordata > Aves > Tinamiformes > Tinamidae > Eudromia > Eudromia elegans. The sequence goes on along the minus strand of PTEX01000021.1, from coordinate 4,394,257 downwards.
CTCCTCGCCCACGTGTGTGAACGCCCCCAAAGCTCAACTGCTGACAGCAAAAAGGGGGTTCGAGCTTCCCAACGGCAACGGTGTTTTCGGACCCAGGGCTTTGATTCAGATCCGTCGCTAGTTATAATGAAATGGATACCTGGTTTTGCTCTGTAGACATCCCTTCATTATTCTGTGTGTATATATACATTGGTGTGTGTTTATGTATATACACACACATACTAAAAAAAATACACACACATATGTATTTATATACACGTGCACATATTTATATAAATGCATATAYATACACATATATATAAAAAACCTATACCAGTGGATGGGCTCTTCTATATTCTTGTCCAGGGGGTAAACAAGGATAATTCAGTTATTTCCTAGGCTGCSTAGGGCTATAGCTTATCCCCAAAAGGTAAAAAATACAGAATTTCATCATACCATTCACTGACCGACTACATGTTAGCACCATATGTACAAACAGATGGTGAAAGGGAATAAAAGAGCACCTGAAAGTCAGTTGGTAGGCATCACATGGTGAAATGAGTAAATCAAGTGGCTGAGAAGAGGCAARCTTTAAATACCCACAGAGCTCATTTTTCTACTCTCTGTTGGTTGATCGTGCTCCCAAGCTCCGCTGCCGTTGGCGTACTACAGATCCCAGAATCCATGACCACAGCCTGGATGGAGACAGTCGTTGCGTGTCGAGGTGGCCAGCAAGAGCCAGGTGAGCTCCTCACGCAACCCGTGCCCGCCTGCCCTGACACGAGGAGAGCAGCTAAGGGGGGGTTAAAGCTTCATACGGGCTCTCAGAGCTATATGTTAATGCAATAAGGAGGGTAGGATATGTACRGGAGGCAGGTGTTACCATCAGGCAGAGGATTCTGATGTCTGGTTATAAATATATACCTTTAGACGTATGTACTGTAAACAGACACTATGCATATGATATACAAGTGAAGAACAACTAACTTATCTGCAGGTGCATAAAGGATGAAGGGGCGCTCACACAATAAAATGTAGCTGCCTAGAGTTTGCCAGGGCTGCTTCCAAAGAAGCAAGAGGAAAACTGAGTTCCTGTGGCCATTAATGCTCTTTAGGCCTTTGCAAGGGGTGAGGTTAGAAATCTGGAGGACAGCGATCTCTCTCTCTAGCTCTCTTTTCTGCCTGTTTCCACAGAGTACGATTATCATCTCGACCCTAAAAAGCTGCTGGTTTGGAGAGGTGGTGAGCAGTAGATGCAATGCACAGCCCGTCGGAGCAGCGTTTCCTGAGAGCGCAGAGCTTGCTGCTCTGCCAGGGCTCCGGTTCAGGTGGAACAACCAAAGCATGAAAGTCTGAGGTCAGTTCGGATCAGCACCCGGATTTCAAAGTGTAACTTGAGCTATTCAGACTTCTCAGGAGGAGCAATCATGAGAATGGAGTCATAGGGCCTTGCTGGTATTGCTGCTTCTAAGCAGATGATGGAAAACCCAACTCCTGCCTTTACAGATGAGAAAGTTGAGAAGTTTTGTTCACATTAAATTCTGAAACTACTAGTGGTTTGGCATTCATCATTGTATCCCAAAACTAGTCATTATTAAATGTTTAATGAGATTCTGAAGCACTAGTTGGGACACCAAAGCTCGCTGATTTAAGTGTTCAAAGAACTCTCCCCAAGGCATCTATAGCTAAAACCTAAAACTTTTCAAGTTGGAAAGGCAAATTTCAGAGCTTTCCTGCAGTACCGCTGTGACGACTCGCTATAGTCTCACAGCCATCTCATTAGACAAGCTGGCTGAGCTGGAAACTCAGCTTTGAATCAGTATATTTTCCATTTAATCTTTGAGAATTATTAAGCTTTTATATGAAGAAAATATGTAAAACTTCTTTAGCGATTTGATTTAAAGATCACTTGGTTCTTGTATCTTTCACAGTGGGTTGTCAGTACTGATAGGACATGATGGGAATACACTTTCTCCAAAGCATTCGTTTACAAAGTACCTATGTTCAATTGATTCACGCTGAATATTATGCCCTGAATAAATAGAATGGATTGGATCTTTCTTTGCTAAAGAAACTAAGTTTTGCTTTTGTTGGAGAGGGTGATTTTACCATAAACTGAAATTATAGAAAGCAAAGCCTTACATTTTTGGTGATGCTCAGTGCTCTTTCCATTTTTTTCCTGATGTCCTTCTATTATGGTGTAATCTTAATGGGAAATATTTATTTTATTAATTGTTTTAAGGAACATGTGCAAGGGACCTGCAGAATTCCTGTAAATATCTTAACTGCCCCTTTACTCACTACAGCACAAAAGCACTTTTATGAGAGACAGAAATGACTGGAATGTGAATTCCTGTTACCTGAATTGTAGCAAACTGTTAATAATGTGATTCTCAGCAGGCGAGTTTTAAAAAAAAAAAAAAATCTGTGGAGGTAAATATATCTGGCTTCCCCCTAATCCGCAGTGGTTAGGCAACTCATTACACAAATTAAACAGCTTTGCCAAAAAAAAAAAAAAAAAAAAAAATCATGTTTCATTTTCCGTATATCGGACAGTAAAATTTTGCCTAGCTTGACTTTGAATTCAAAAGGAGAAAGTCGTGATTTTCTAAAGGTGAAGCTTGGAGCGAATAAAATATAAAAAAATACTGACATATCTGCAATTTGAACAGTTTTTAAAGATTTATCTATAAAACAAACAGAATGCTTAAGAATGCTTAGTATTAAGAATAATGTAAATGTTATGGAAGTACCTAGGGAACTACTTACAAATCTGTTAGCCTCTCACAGTTAACATGCAGTAGAAAAAGTCTGCCAAACTGGATCAACACAAAGTAGCAGGATACGGATGCACCTGGAATGTGGCGGCTTGTGCTTGCTATCAAACAGCAGGATTGGTGTATGGAGCTTCATTTCACTGTGCTACACTTGACTGCATTCAAACTCTAGAGTAATGTTAAAAACAGAACAAAAACAACAAAAAAACTCCAAACAGCTAGCTCCAAAATCTAAAGGACCTAGATATGTAACGCGCACCATCTGAGAGAGGAAAGCATGTTTGCTGCCCCTGAGGTCTCTAGTACAACACACTGCTCCCATCTTTTGCAGTATTTTCTAGCATATGAAACAGAAGTCTCCCTCCTAGTACTCCTTCTAGAGCCTAATATTTGAAAATTAGTGAAAAATACCCACGATTCCCTTTTTAAGTAGTTGCTCAGAAAGTCAAGAGCCCTTCTTTATGCTGGTATGTGTGTATATATATATATATATGAGAAATCAGAAGTACTGCTGAGCTAAAATGCTATTTTTTAACACTTTAAAAATCCATATTTTATTTTCCAGTCAGAAGATACCTTATGATGATTTTGGTTTCCTTTCATCAGTGATGACCACAGCTGTGAGGCAACGAGATACAGAAACTTTGTCTTAGTCATTTTRCCTTCCTAAGAGAGAGCTGTACAGTAGGTAAGTACCTTGGTAGATGTCTGGATGGGCATCGGTTCAGCTATGCTATTTCCATAGTTCATAAAATAAAAAGAAGAAATGGAGAATACAGTTGTTCAAGTCAACGTGATTTGAATATATATGTTGGTCCCATACAGAACAAGCAGTGCACTGAGCTTAACACCTTGGAGAAAAAGACCGTCTTCAAAAAGCCATGCTGTTTTGCAGGAGAACGTCACCCAGTGTAAATGTATCACCTCATGTTTGTGTTACTTATTTAAGGCATCTTGTTTAGAATGTTCTTCTCAGAATTTTATCTAGCATTCAAGAACCAAAAAAAAAGCTTTGTCAACCTCACAGAGATTTTTCAATAGGAAGTTGGTGCTGGAGCATCTTCGGCAGGAAGTGGGAAGACGACTTGCTACCAAAAGCAGAGGGCTGCTTGAGGAAAGGAAAGAAGACTCCTGTTTGGGTGCTTCCCAGTGTAGGTGCGAGACCAGGACATGAAGCAATGGAAGAGTCTGATACTACATTCCAGTACTGGTTTGGTTTTTGTTTTGTGTGTTTGTTTGTGTTTTTTTCCCCAGTGTGTGAAAGAACCTAACAAGAAGCTTTCAGAGTGCAAATACATCTACAGAGTAAGGCTGCGGTTAGGGTGTGTCTTCATTGTAATTATTGTGTAACATAAATATCCATCCCTGAGAAAGGAGAAGGGGGACRTGATCCAACAGTTGATTTGCAAGTGTATGTCTGCTCATGTTGTGCAATCTGGTCTTATAAAACTACTTTGACACCTGAGGTGAATTTAAGTGTGGGGTTTTTTTCTTTCTTTCTTTTTTAGATTTTCTCATTTTCTTATAAAGAATAATCAAGAGGATTTGTTTATGGTTATAAAATGTATGAAATATTGAGACAGCAGGAGTCACAAAGTGGAACAAACAAGTCTGTCCATGAGGTTAGAATAGCCACTTGGGTGGCCAGGTAAAGAAAATTTGTCTGGAAATTGCAGCAAGAGGCAGCTGTTTACTGATTTAAGAAAAAGGTGTAGGGGGTAGGGAACAAACTGGAGGGAAGCAACAGAGTTTTTAAAACATGTGCAACACAAACGAGACTCCATGATAGACAACAGAGGCAAAGTGCTGGCGTCCAGTGCAGGTCTACGGGGAGCTAGCGGGGCTGATGGTGGGGCTGGAGGCGTCCGAGCGGCTGTAGTCACTGACGGAGCCCGTGCGGGAGCCGCTCCCGCTCCGCCGCTGGAGCATGCTGGGCTGGAAGTCGGCGTGCCGGCGCGCGTGCTTCGTCAGGTGGTCGCTGCGCATGAAGCGCTTCTCGCAGAGCGGGCAGCCGAACTTCTTCTCGCCGGTGTGCGTGCGGTAGTGGCGGGCCAGCTCGTCGGAGCGAGCAAACTTCTTGTTGCACCCTTGCCAGCTGCATTCGAAGGGCCGCTCGCCTGTGCAAAGAGAAGGCAGCCTGTTTAGGAGGGGCAGCAGCGCTTCACGGTGCTTTTACGCAAAGTGTGGAACAAAATAGGTGGGGAGCAAGGCAGGTGCCACCTTTCACTAATGGGAAGGTGATTGTTTTGTTCTCCTGGAACAGGAACAAAAATGGACACTGGCCACTCTCCCATCTGAGCAGCCAGGAAGCTGTTTCAAATTCAGAAATTTGGCCGTCGCATATATCTCAAGGATCCTTCCTATGGCAAGATGCGCCTGTCATCTCTGTTGGGTAACCAGATTCGTGAGACTTTTCCCCATGTATGGATCACGCAACAGATCTATTTCTGTGACAGCTGGGACCCTTGGGAAGAAAGGCAACATGAAGTGGGCTGGCAGCAGAATCTGGCCTGCAGGTTCGATGATCCTCATTCCTGACCTATGGCATCTTTTTTTGGAAAAGCAATTGTCTTTGGATCGTATTTTCTGCCTAAGTTAATTAGCTCTGTTTGTTTTCATAACAAATGGGATCAGCAACTATCCTTCATTAGAAGGACTGCCCCACATGAAGGTGAGTCTTAACTTGCTATGTTTTCCTTCTGCTGTTGACGCACAACCCTTTTCTGCTATGAGCTAGGGCAGCATCAGCTGCTTTCCTCCATATCCCGCACTTGGTAACCAGCAGTGAGCACATCTGTCTGGTTCCTAAGGAGGAAGAGGTCCCAGAGGCAGACTGTGCACGATCAGTGTTACCCAGTGCTACTGCGAGGTRATGAAGGTCTTGCACCATCTACCTCCCCCTCCCCACAGTACACCGGCTACAGCTGGAAACACTCAGGTTCACACTCACCTGCCTGCCTTGGGGTTAATGATGAGGGTAGCAGCTGAGTGAGCCACAGGAAAATGTGGCAGGACACTTTGCTGCCACTCTTTTTCTACTCTTGCTGTTCTCCTTCAGTCTAGGATTTTTTTTTCTTTTCCTCAGTCCTCTCTAGTCTTGATTCATGTCTTCTTGGTAGTTGCCTTTAAGTTTTTTTGTCCAAGGACTGACTAACAGCTGGCATCGCTCTTGTAATGATATCAAGTTTTCTAGAGCACTTCCCAGCTTTGAGGTTTAGCAATCCCTCCTCAAAGAAAAGCTGTGTTGTGAGGAAATGCCGGATGACTTGTATAAAGATACTAAAGTCATCATTGTTTATTTTAAAAAAAAACAAAAAAACATAGCACGCAGTCAGGATCAAAGTTGCCTTGGGGTATTAATGAAGAAGAAACCCAGCAGCTGCTCCAAAACCACATGGGGAAATTCACAGGCTGTCGTCAGTCTCATCTCAAACAGAAGGGATGTGGTTTTCTGGGCAGGTAAGTTATATAAAGGTCCTTTTGCAGGCATAAAGCAATCAACAGAATGTGAGATTATATGAGTTGATTGCCTAATCTCATCAGGGAACGTGTGGTCACAGCAGAGCTCTCTTGCATAAGCCCTACCCTGTGGACACGGTGTACCCGGTGCAGCGCTTTCGCCACTGTGGCGGCGGTGGCACCCGCACACCAACACTCCGGCTCCACTGCTGCGGCTTAGCCAATGCTGAAGGTTCAGTGGTGCCTTATAGATATACCTGACTATATCTGATCCTATGCATTAGCGTGGAAATGCCATACAGGATCTTAAGTACAGCAGGAAACCTGCCAAGCATGTTAACGTGGGTGTAGCCAGTCGTAACGCTACCCTCGTCGGCACGAGTCCTGTTGTGCTTCATGAGCCRTAGTAGCAGGCCTTGGACAGATAAGTCTCCAGAAATAAACTGCTCTGCTTGAAACAAAGCCAGCAAAGAACCTAAGGCTTCTCTGCTTTTCAGAGGCAGGTAAGTGGTGCTTTCCAATGGTGATGAATACCATAGTTCATCACAATTCAGGTAGGTTGAATTTCCATGTTCCAAATCCAGCTAAAGTGTAACCTTTCTTGCTCCTCTGCCAGAGCACACGACATCACATAACTTCTGTTCAGTGTTACACAAGCTAGTGGAAAAACATCACATTTGAGACCTAAATTCAACTGACGCTAATTCACAATTATACAAGCAGAAACATTTTGGGCTTCTTCCTGAACTGCACCCAGTCCGAAGGAAAAAATGGGTGCAGGGCTGCGCTCAAGAAACCCTGGGCGCTGGCTGAGTTGGCATGAGGTCTACAGGTAGCCCAGCCCCACACCACTTTCACGGCACARACCTGGCTGCCCTGCCTGCCTGTGCAGCTGCCTGGGCTATAAAAGCAGCATAAAAATGTATCTCACTCACTGGGAAGGATTTAAAAGCAAGTGCAGCCCGTCTGCTCTGTGAACTTTATATAAAGGCATTTGTATTACTGTGCATTTGTCAAGCATTATTTATATTGCTGCAACACTGTGATCATGGGAAACGATCTGCGTGGAGGGCAGAACCAGATCTGCATCTGCTTGCCGGGCTAAGCTTGACTTGCTCCATGCTTTCAGTGCGTTGTCCTGTGAGGCACAAACAGTTTTGAGTGACACTCATGCACCGTCTCCGCAGTGGTCTGCTTTCTTTTGCACTAGCTCATCTGGATGGTGTCTAGGATTTGAATGACAGTTAAAAAGAGACCAAGAGATTGTGTACTGTGTAGGTCTCAGCACGCTAAAAAATAACCCACAAGTGACTGAGACGATGGAAGGGGATGGGCTGTGGGACGCCATCCCGCTCATGGCTGCAGGGCAGGACTGGGCAGTCATGTCTCACCAAGCTGAAGTGGGATGGCYGTGAGCTGGCAGATCACAGCAATAGGTTTCAAAACAGCTCAAACTCATGCACTGGTTCAGTATGTCACACTGCCATCTTCCAGCACCAGTCAGGATTGTGCTCTAACGAAGTGGTGCTCCATGCCCTGGACCTTCCCAGAGTCCTGCAAAAGCCGGGGCAGTTTTCCGTGTGATCCTTCATCTGTTCTGCTGCCTCAGAGAACGGACAGCACGTTGTCATGAAAAGAGCAGAAACCTGAGCTTGCCACTGTGTGCTATTCCTGAATTTCTGCATTTTTTATATACATAATTAAGGGTATATTTGGAAAGAGAGATCAGCCAGCTGGGTGGGGAGGATGAGGGACAGACATTTAAATGGAGATGTGATTGAACCCTTCCTCCAAGAGAGGAAATGCTATCCTGGGAAAAAATGCTTGGCCAAGCAGTCTGTTTCTTGAGACTGGCTGATATTAAAAAAGAAATAAATCATTCTTCACTAGCACTGATGCATACTTTGGAATATTTTCAGTTCTGCTATTTTCTTGTTTACAAACAGGTGGTTTTGAATAGCTGAGAAACAAATCCTTAACCTCTGGAGTGCAAGAGGGGTAACACATAGCCTTGATGTTCCGCAGTTTCCTTATGAAGTATTTAAAGAGGAGGAAGGAACCCAAATCCTCAGACTTCCAAATTCCTATGAAGTGAAACGCGACAGCTCTGAATTCATGCCTGAGGGCAGGGATGCACATGTGATCCGGAAGGGCTTGTGTTATTCTGTCCAGGAGCAGCAGTTGCACCGTGCGAACCCGTCTGCACGAGTGCCGCAAACTGGAGCGACCCAAAAAGCAACCAATGAAGACACAGCTCAGGCCCTGCGGCGATGACGGGCCTGGGCCAGGAGAACAGAAGCAGAGCAAATTTCCTCCCCCAGCCTTAGCCACAGCCAGCTCCTCCCAAGAACCAAAATAACTGATTTGCTATGTTCCCCAGGTATCTGATCCTGCTTTCGCGTATCACCACTCACTTTCACTATAATGGCAACTATTGTATTCTTTTTCAGAGATTTGATTTTATCAGTTACGTTTCAGGCCTTTATTTCAATCTGTTCAGTAATGTCAGTCAGATCTTAAATCTTATTTCTCAGTAACTTTAGCTACTTTACTGCACTGTATTTACTAGCCATGTTCTCATTATCTTAAGGCATAATAATTCTCACTTCTGAGGCTTTCCTCTTCCAGGATCCTCAATCCACCACAACTTATTTTTTGTTGACTTTGGTTGTTGTAAAACGTGTGTGCCCAATTCTACTGAATCCCAATTCACATAGGGATGCCCCAGCTGGTCTGCTCTGTGGGTCTGAGTTTCTACAGGTTAGTGCTTTGAAAATACCCAGGTTCCTAGTCTGCATTTTTACACAGGGAATTAAGCCTCTGAAATGTGTGTCTGTCACCTCTACCAAGACATAACTAGTGATGAAGACTGCTGCTGCTTTTTCTAAGGTTTTGAACAAGCAAGATAAAGGCTAGGGCTGTGTGGATAATTTATTTCTGGGTTCATTTTCGCATTTGAAAACTAAAAAAATATTTGAAATTTTCTCAGCAAATGCTGAATCCCACAGTCATTTTATCTTTGATGCAAACATTTTGTTTCTTTTGGGTATTTTTAACACCTTTTAAATTCCTTTAAGCTTTGTGAACAATTTTCAATGTAATGGTAACATTAATGGTAATGAACTACTGAAGTAAATTATCAGAGCTTTTCTGAAATAAAAAATAAATGACCTAAACTATTTGCAAAGTTTAACTTGCATATAATTCTGTTCTTCAGAAAAGAGAACAAGCTGTTTACCAAAAATATATTTTTAGTCTAGCATTATTAAAAATCTTTTTTTGTTCTTGGAGCTGTCAGGTTGTACACATAAAATGGAAAGCTCTCTTTTTACAGGTACTTCTGCATGTCACCTATCAGCTTTCTAACACAAAAAATTTTGAAGTTATTAATCGTCTTTGTTAAATTTCTTGGCAGCTTTTCCTCTGTGAAGACTGAAGCCTTTTATTTAAGGACTAGATGGAGGTATCCATCTTGTACAAGAATCATCTTATTTGTGATTTCAACAATTGTTTAGCTCTGATTTGCTCTCTGTTTATTGCCATTTTAATTTAAGTTTTGAAACCTGATCATCATCACCTTTTTCCCCTGGACATCCTGGGGCTTATAACCACAAGGGGTTACTGAGGACAACCAGCAAGCAGAGCACAGTGACCGTGCAAGTCTGTCCTGCTGTTCTTGGAGAAATCTTGGAATACCTGATAGGTCTGTGTTGATCTGGGAATGAGAGAGGCTCTCCAGCACTGCAGCAGGGCCCAGGGAGCTTTAGGTGATTCCCTACAAAGTAGAAGACGCTGATTTTCTGCCATAATGAATTACTTTGGCTTCCATGTACATTTGTCTTCCTGACCTATTTTGCAAACTGCAGGCAAAAGTGATGGAGCACTTCAAAATGCTATATCTGCTTTGAGCTCCCCTTTCAAAAGTAAAAAGATGCAGAACTTCCTACTGTACTGTCTCTCCTAAGCCTCTTGCTGAATCGAGTCCTAGAGACAGGCAAGAAATGTCATTTAGATTTAGACATTGCCTCCTACAGACTCTACCGAAGCACAGCTGCAGCCTTGTACTGGAAGAGCAAATTGTGGCCTTGTGCACTGACTTGTCTGACTGCCGGCAATGAAGAAGGATTGCAATTACTGAAGCCTCCAGGTTAGTTGTGAAGGTACAAAAAAACCCACATATTTGCAGGTACAAGGTTCATTTGCCAAATATAAAATTTGAGTTGCACCATTCCATGCACAGTTATGGACTGTGGTTTAGAGGAGTATAGCTTAGAGACAAATAGTATGTGTTGCCTCACTCTAAAACAATGTCTTTTCACATCTACAGCAGGGTTTTCTTCCAGGCTTTGTGTCTTAAAAAAAGACCTTCTGATGCTTGTCTATTTATACCCTTATCAGAAGAGCAGATTACAGATTAAGCAGCAGCTCATGGAAAGTTGCATTAACTCTCTGTCACATTGCACTGTTCCAGGAAAAATCACCTACTGGAGCACTGCTCTGAAGCACTAACCGCTGTGAATGAGCTTTTACATTTTTGAGAACTCTGCACCTCTCAAAAAGGAAAACCCACTGTGAGAGAGTTATGAAATTAAATGGGATCTCATTTTCTGAATGCAGTTAGTAAAGCATCAATTTGCCTTTTATTTATTGCCTGTGTGCAAATATTTCCAGCTGCATTTTTTTACATTTAGTTAAGTCATAACTTATAAGAAGAAAWTTCTGCAGAAATTTAGTCCAGACTACTGTTGTCACCAGTAAAAAGTATTTTGCCTAATGTGGAACTCTGCCCATCTACAGAAACTATTTTTAACCAAAAGCATCAGAAAGATGAAGCCCAGTTATAGCTTAAAAGCTTTACCAGAATACATTTATTACTATATTCCTAGGCCAAGAAGCTGCAGAAGATCCAAAAATATCTTCAGGGCACCAGTTACTTTCCATTAATAGCAGKAAGGAAACCTGTCACCACTTCCTCCAGTTTACAATCAATCCCTGCCTGTACTGAGGGTTCAACGTTGTTTCAGACCAAGCCTCAGTCACTTGACATGTTGCTAAACATGAGAAACAGCGTCTCATTCATCCCTACTGCTATGGCAAAGAAGCAACCAACCCAAGGTCTTTTTTGTTAAAGTGGATTTCCTAAGCTTATATATTTTAATTATCTTTTCTAGACTGGAATAGATTGTTACAGCTCAAAGGGTGCTTATGGGGTAAGTTGTGGGGTTTTTTTGCTCTCTAGCTACATTTACCTTATAGGACCGCTTTCTCTGCCTTCTAGAATATTGGAAAACCTTCAGGGTAATAGAGAAATTAAGTTCTTTCTTATAGACTAAAGGCCACAGAAGGAGGTTATTATAAATCCTTTGGGAATTCTGCTGTTTGCAAATCCCATTGAAACCTGCAGACTTGAGCGTGGGGAGGCTGACAGGGTCCGTTTCCCTCTCTCCCACGATGTGTCACACCTGTCATCTCCAATTCCAGGCTTTCTCCTCTGCAGTGTCTCAGTTCCTGGATTCTGACCAATTCACACTTTGTCTCTTCTTCCTTCCTCACACAACCCCTCCCTGGCTTGCGTCTTCCTTCCTCTTTTGAGCTACAATGATCAGCTGTGCTGGGACAGAGACTTGTGAACTTTTTAAGTCAACTACACAGACTCTGTAAAAACAGGCTCTGTGTAAGCATAATTATACTTGTTCTGTATGTTAAATATATTACCGAGTTTTTTCTGTTGAAACACATTTGGCTACAAAAACACTAGAGTGAGTGGAGCCAACACTTTAGCCTTCAGGAAAAGTCATTTCATGGGGTCCAGAGATATGATAGAAATGACAAGTGGTTTTGTGGCAATTGAAGTCTGTAGCAATGTCACAAATATAATTTAAAACCCCTCTCTATTAGAAATAGCAGAAGCATCTGAAGCTGCTTTAGCCAAGAGACTAAATTCAACAGAATAAAGTATTGCACCAAAGGTGCTTTATAACTTTCTGCATAACTAATGCAGCCTGCCATATGCTCACCACTTTGGCAAGAAATGTGTTTATCTGACAACTCCATCCGATGCATCAGCAGAGTCTAGTGGGGTAGAAAAGCCAGCAAAAAGACAACACTGAAAGGCTGGGAGAGCAAAAGTGAGTGAACAGAGAGGCACAGAATTTCCAAAATACTCCCCTGGCTTACAGACTTGGCAGCCTTAATCTAGCCAAGTGTCACAGGCCATCTTCCTCACTAGCAAAATCACCCTGACCCCATGGAAAGCTGTGAAAGGAGACAGCTTTGCCATTTTCCAGACATCTCATTGCAGAACTTCTGCTGCACGCCATAAGAAGGTAAAGAAGTAAGATTCCTGTGGTATCTGAAGCGATATTTATCAAAACAACTCTGAATATTCTCTTCACGTGCATAGCACTCTGAAAATGCATGGTGCCTTGTATAGGAGTCCCATCTCTCTGTTCTTTATAAGTAATTTGTAAGTTATTACCAGGAGTGAGACAATGATGTGGTGCCTGTGAATACACTAACCAGCCAGGTTACACTTCAGCAGCCTTTGCCTACTGAAACGCTGGATATCGTGTGAATTACTGAGGACAGCGAGGGCAGCACTCGGTGTGACCAGGCCTCATGGTGTGACAGGGACTTGCAGCAAGGCTCCTTTGCCTGGCCTGCGATGCCGAATGCTGCTCTCACACGGAGCGAGGCTCTCTCCTTACCTCTCTCCAGGGAGGTACTGATTGCATCACTCACATCCCCTGCTTTGTGCCTAAGCTTGCTGTGGAATGTTCTGCTTTAAAAGACAGCTATGTGGYTAGCTAGTGTTTAGGGTGTAAATAAGGTCAGTTAGAGAGGAGAGGGACCAGATGCTGGTAAAGGACAGTGTCAGACAAATATCACCACCACAGTTGTTCTGGCCTCCCGAGGATGACTTGGGGCATGGCTGACAGGAAGGGAACAGTACCAGGGAAGCCTGTGAGAGAGCAGAGCAAAGAGGCTGCAGCAGGCAAGCCTGGGGCGTGTGGGAAGGCAGCCTTGTGCTCACCCTGCTGCTCCTGCCCACTTCTGAAACAGCTCTATGCTCCACCAGATTCCCTGGAAGCAATTCCAGAGCAAACATGGTAATTTAAACTAGGATCTCAGTATTACTTCTGTTAGCTGCTGTAAATGCTGCTCGGCATCACTGTGCTGGAGGAAGGCTGCCTTTCCAACTGAGGGCAGAGGACAAAGTGCTGCCTCTCTCCTGGTTTTCCTGGTCCAAAGCAGCACTCTGCTTTGCACGCTGCAAGGCCGGGATCCCTCCAAAGCTGGGCACGAGGGGTGGCAATTTCCTCTTCCATTTTCCCTTTCTGATGTTCTTTGATTTCTGGGGCAATTGCTGATCTTACCCACATCAGTAAGAGGAATTCTTTCTGCTCTCTTCTGCTATCAGCCAGCAAAAACAATGGGCAATTTAATGGTAACAAGTAAAGCATTACTGTTATGCTGCTATATTCTAGTTGCTTGTCCCAATCTACATGCACAGTAATTTTTTTCCCAATTCTTCTCCCTCACCCTTGCTGCAGTCTGCTACACAGCTTCTTCGTGGGCACAGATGCTTAAAGTCTGCTATCTGTACTGCAACACCTCTTAGGCTGTATAATTGTGAAGAATCAAAACTTGGGCTTCCTATTGCAAAGCTGAGAATCCAATAGCCAGCCGAAATGCCTTGCTATGAATAGTGTTACATGTTTACAGGAGGTGGTATTTACAATATATGTCATTTCAAAGATAAGGTACACATCTTATAGCTCCATATAGATTCAGCATTCCCATTTAATGCTTCTCTTTTGTTGATTTTACCTTAACCTTAATGCACAACACTGGCCCTTGCCCTCTCCTTCCCTAGCGGTCTGAGATAGATGGTTGCCAAGTGGAGACCTCCCATCCAAGCCACGAGGGCCGCACGAGGTAGGGCACCAGGGAAGGTCCAGGTAGGAGAAACGTCCATGATTGGGTGAGTCAACAGCAATAACTGCTATTGACCATTCTCCCACTGAGTGCCATGCCTCTCTTTACATAGACTCTTGCAGCACTCTTGTGTAAATGTGGTATTTATATATATATATATATATATATATATATATATATAACTGCAACCAATGGAGTTTATTGAGCACCAGTGGCAGGTCCAGTGCTTGAAAAAGGAAGACAGATGCCCTCAGGACCAAAGAGCCTTCATTCTAAAGCAGTGTGGCCTAAAGGCTGGGCGTTCCCTCAGAGTTAGGGCCCTGCAGTTGCTGTTTATAATTTCTTTTTGGTAAATGTAGAACTATTCCTGGATCTCCTTATCACCGAGGCATGAAATCCTCAACTATTTCAGGCCTCAATAAAACAGCTGAAATACCACTATCTTAAAAGACTAGCATCTTCAGTTTGATTTTGTCCCTCTTGTGGCTTGTTCCATAGATGGAGATCGATAACCAACCCCTTGACTTCTGCACTTAAATGCATGATAATTAAATTGCATTATGCTGAAATGAAGAAGTGATAGATTCTGGGGAGAGGAGGATTTGTGTTAGTGATGTATCATTCCCAACCGCACTGAGGTATCAGACTCTCAGCAAATAGAAGACCTCGGGGCCCTGGAGAGCACCCTTTAATTACTGCATTTCTCTGGTTTGTTCTATTCCTTTCTGTGAAGGTAAGGAAGGGGAATGTCTATCAAACCCTCTGTTGTGAATAGAAAATAACAGAAAGAAGAGTTGTAAGTAGAGCCTCTAAACACACCTGGGTATTACTGAATGATAAAACTAAAAGAGGGATGATTATCCTTTTCTATGGATCAATTAGACTTTTAATAAAAACACATCAGAAGAATATTAGGGTTGCAAAGCTAAAAACAAAGTACTAATCAGCAAATCTGTCTTATGGCATCATCTCAGCAAATGAATTTTAGCCAGAATTCTTGCCTGGAGCCAAAGCCCTGTTGAGCAAGAGGCCCTCTCCACTCCTCATGTTCCAGGCTTAGGTCTTCAGCACAGGTCAGGGAACACTGGCCTGTTATGGTATTTAGTCCTGTTAGATTAATGAAGGCATATGGGGTTTTGTTCTTCTTTCTCAGACATGTCAGTAAACCTATTCAAGCCTCTTAAAATGATAAGGGACTGGTGCAGAGGGGGCTTTCCAAACCCAGTGCTTCTACTCAATGAATCCATGGAAAATTTGAAGAAGGAAGTCACATTATGGACTCTAATGAATATGTCTGCTGGTCTGAGGTCCTAGTCATTTATAGGCTTGTGTTTCTTTTGTCCCAAGTATGTAACACCTGCCAGCATAGTGATCTGCCGTGTGCTGCAAGTTGATTTGGGCTGCACCACTCATCCGCTGTTCAAGTAAATAAGGTGATTAATGAAAATGTTATGCAGACAGCAGCTGAAGCCAAGGAAAGAAACTCCCCAGCCTTGAGCCTCCATCCTCTAGGAGGAGGAAAAATCGCTCCCCGTAGCTGGCACAACTAGAGCAAACRCGTCTTCCAGGAGCGCGCAGTTAAGGCAGCAACAGGAACACAAGGTTTCCATTAGAACTGGCTGCCAGGCCCTCTGCCCTGTGTCCCCACAAGGGCTGCACCTGCCGATGGCCCATGTGCCTGCCTGCGCCTCAACCTCAGCCACCACGTGCCACGGCATGCTCTGAGTCCCGGTACCCTCCCTCCCTTCCTCCCTCTCCAGACAGTTCTGCCCTGCACTGTGCTTGCTATGGAAGGCTGAGGCCCTCTCCTGCAGCGTGAACCATCGCCTCTTGACGCCCATGGTTATGCACCAGCCGAGCCGGCAGGGGAGCTGCCAAGCTGTTTGTTCGTAGTTGTCTAGTCTTGAAAAAACTAGACAGGCAGCAGAACTAACCAGTAGGTTCTCCTGGGGGGTGCCAAAATGGCAATGTGATCATTCCTCAGTGTTCCAGCTCCTGCGTTGGAGGTTTTCTTGCACGAGAACTGTGCTCCCTTCTTGATCACCGTCCTGACCTGTCTTCCCTCCACAAATGCTATAACAGGCCAAGGTTATTCTCTCTCTATCTGCTATCTACAGTACTGAGACTCGCACTGCAAGGATGCTACAAAGCCCATGGGACGTCCCTGTCTACACAGTGAACACAGAAACTACCTTCAGAATGGTTTAAATGATGCTATCAACAAAAGATTACCACACAGGTAATCTTGGTGGTAGATTTCATCTAGAGTTTGCTCTGTGAAGTTCTTGCTCTCTGATATGGCAATTGAAATGTTTTAAGTCGGAGGGCAGCTAACAGCTAATGACAAGGTATATGTATCTGGTGTGGGCTGTGGGCAAATCCATGCTAAATGTGTGAAAACTTGGCTCCAAGAGCTGTTACCCAGCACCTGCCTCAGTAACTGCAAAGGAAGAATTATATATTTTCTCTAATCATCATACTGACATATCAATGATGTCTTATTATTCTGTCCTATTAAAAATAGAAAACTGTTTTTTAAAAATAACGCTTCTGAACTTATTGAAGGGTTGTCCTGCTATGCAAAATAGCAGGCCAGAGGATTCCTCACTGCAATTGAGACCTGTGCTTCATTTATCTGAATTCTAGGTGACGTTCAGTACAATCTGTCTCCTACCTAAGTCCACGTCTCTTGGCACGAATAGACAATTAAGGGTAGGTTATGACACTTATGTGCATAGCACCTCCCAGAATATGGGGACAGGATGAGATGTTACTTTGCCAGAAGCCAAACAAACAGAAATTAGCCCYTAGCTGCAACTGTAAATTGTCCTTCTGTGAACTTTACAGCTGTTTAATCAATAACCTCACAGCAATACAGCATGCATGAAATGGGGGACATCAGGGTTTCTAAGCACAGCAGATGCTTTATAGCAGTGACACAGTCTGATATTGAGAGTTTATTACTACTGTATGGTACAGAGATGGAGTGGGAGTGTATTCTGATTCTGAGTGGAYTACTGTGCTGGAGAGCAAGGTGGTATTGAGCTGATTTCTGAGCARCATCAGACGCTGACCGTAAGGAGCACCCAGTCCTGGAGAGACGGTGGCTCTGGGAAGGAGCTGATAACCAAGCARCAGGTCTGTGCTCTGGGTGTCTGACCCCCAGCAGAGGTGCTTGGTGCCTTGCCTCCCACTCAGCGACACACAAACCCAGCACGTTCACTTCAGAAAACATCCTCTCTAGATTGCCGAGCCACGCTTGCCATTTAAACGAGGATTCAGGCTTTTGTTTTAATACAGGAAACAGATTCTATGAAAACAGTTTTATTCCTATCCTGAGGCGCTCACTTTCAGAGTAGGTCAGCATTTTTGAATAGACGATGTTTCTAGCATAAATTTCAGCTCTTGCAGGTGTTATTTATTTAGCCAGTTCTAACAACATCTTCTCTATTTTCCACCTCCTCATCCAGTGGTCTGCTTCTACCAGTTGCTTCTCAAGACCACCCACCTTCTTCTCACAGCCATATGAAAGAAAAAAAGAGCAAGTTATCCGCTCTGTCTAGTGTCAATTTGCTTTTCATTTTTTATATGCCTTAGTTCTTTAAAACTACAAACGTATATAAAGCAGATACACATCTAGATGTCTTTCTCACATAAAAGTAGAAAATATGTTTTCTTTTTTTGAGCAATTATCACTAATCTGGTTGACTTTTACTTTTGGTTGTCTTTAGTTTTTAATCACTAGGGAGAAGCTAAAGGGATGGAAACCCAGTTCCTGAAAACCAGGCTCCTAACCAATGTCTCAAGCGGTTTCTAAAAGTAGATGTGACCACCCTGGTCACATTCTATTCTATCTTATTCATGAGCTGTTGCGATGAAATTCCCTGAAATACTCTTCTTAGATAGGAGAAAGCCTGATCCTTGCCAAGTAGCTTCTCCCTAAGCCTGCAAGACCTGGGGCATCAACAAGCCATGTGGAGGGGCCATATCTTGCAAGAGAAAACCAGCTGTTTTGGACCACAGCACAGGAGCAGCTCTGCTTGAGCACTGCTGCTCTGAGCGTGGTGCCCAGGTGCAGCACCATTTCTGTAACTCCTCCATGTGTTGTGCTTATTTTGTAGGAGAGCTTGCTGCAGGATCACAGCCTGGCCCCACCAGCTGTGTCTGACGTGGTCCCAGTACACGGAGATGCCCTGGTGAGTATGGAAATTAATGAATGAAACATGTATTGTGGAGGAAGACAAGCCAGGAGCCAATTTTCTGAGCATGTCTCTGGATGTGAAATGTAAAAGTCATGCTAAGACATTAAGTAGAAGATGGACATGTTTCAAAGACAGCTTTGGCCATGGTAATGCTGATATAGATAACTTTAAATCACATCCCTCCTCTTTACTTTGAAGTAACTCTATCTGTATACGCATTGCTATAATTCAATCAATTGGATTCTGTTTCTCTAAGTAGTATCAGAAGGAACATTTTTCCTCTTTCAAAATTTACCACATTTAATATACGAGCAGATCTTCTTTATCARACATAACTGCTTCCCCTTGTAAGCCTCATTTATGTCCTCATTGCTTGCCTTTGTAGAACAGTCTAGCATTAAAACCAGTTGTGCCTCAATGGCGCTGAATGGCAATGAAATGTGGTTTACACATAGGGAATCACGATAGAGGGGCTGCTGGGGCACCATCATTTTCTTTAAAAGCAGAGTAAAAGCCTCTCAACGTGTAAAGCACTTTGCCACGTGAGTGATTTAGTAGCAGAGGTTCAGTGTTTTACAGACCACACATATCATGTAAAGATGCAGCTGCTGTAACAGGCAGACAAATTAGAGCAGAAAAATCCCTGTAACTTGCCAAAACATAAATTATTAGTGCTTCAGGCATGTTTACTCACGCTCAGGTGCACTTTCTCATTTAAGAAACGAACTGTCTACTCTCTACCAAGCTGCTGATTTGGATGAGGAGAGGCAACTTGCTGGCCTCTCTCCTTTTTGAGGTGTTCTACCCGTTCCCGGCGCATTCAGCAAGTTGACCACATTCTGCTTAAAACCAAAGGGGCTAATGAAATACTCTGCAAAATATAGGATATTTTTGTTGGTAGAGATTTTCAGGAGAAAATTCCTGTAATGGAAAAGATAAAAGTGTAGCAGAAAATGCAGATTATTTTAAACTATTCCTATGAAATGCTAACACACTATGTGTCCCAGCCGTGTAAGTAGGCTATCTCAAAAAGCCTGTGCAAAGGACACAGTGACTCTTCCTTTGGAAAGGTCACACAAGTCCCCAGATGTTCTTTGTTTCGGTCTCTTGGCCAATCTGTCTCTGATGTCAGGGTGGTTTGGAGCTGCCTTGGTGCCTGTAGAATTGCCTTGGGGTGAGCAGCATGGGGCAGCCCCACAGGGACTTGGGCTGTGGTTTGGGGGCTGCAGCGGGCAGAGCTGCAGGGTTCACCAGCTGCAGGAAGTGGGAGGTTCTGTTACAACCCCCTGACTGACGGAAGAAAACAGGAATTGCAGCTCCGTGGGCTGTGCTGTATCCTTTGGATAGCCAAGCTGTTCCGAGTGCTGCTGTTGCAGCTTAACATTGCCAAATAGGAGTTTACTTTTCCTACGAAAGATCTGATGCAGAGAGTCCTTTGATCTTGAACTACAGCCAATTCTTTAAAACTTATTTCTACTTTCTTATGAAAGAAAGCTTTCTTCAGCTCAAATGTAGTACTATTAATCATTCTGAATAACAGACAAATAAAAGAAAATGATGTATCATTGAACCACATACAAAGTGTATGTCTCCACATGCTGCAAAGAAGACGCACAACGTCAGTGCTGTGAAGCTATATCTAGACAATGCTGCCTGCACACACATGATGCACGTTTGTAAATGACCTTTTTAACTGCTCTATGCTCTCACTAAAGGGTATAAATGCTGTAAGATAATAAATCTGCCATTATGAGCAAGGCAGTTAAGGCCAGTTTCCATGCCTTGATATATGAGAGAAGGGACGAGGCACTAGAGCAGCGCACGTAGCACACGTGCGGAGGGGTGAGAGCTGCAYGCTCGCTGCCTAGGGCCGTGCCTGCTGAGCTCTGCGCAGGCAGCAAGGTGCTGAGCTGCCCTTCATAATGAGAAGAGGCGAGCACAAGCTTAGCTTAGGAATAGCTATATAATAAAGTCAAAGCTGGTCTAATTTCTCAGTGAAAAAACAAGCATGCATTGAAGTGATGGTTKTTCTTGCTGATTTGCCCTTGCAGCTGTCCAAACCTAGGCCTCAAATGGAAGCTGAGCGCACACAAGCACCGGTCCTGGAGGGAACATGCAGCTCCTCCAGTTTGCTCGGTACCTCTGCAACTGCTCTAGCTGCTCTCCCACTACTTCCCTGAGAAGGCAGGCAGTAAACTTGCTTGGATTTCACCACAAATGAGAGAGGAGCACAGTGTCCCCAAAGCATTTAAAGAAAAACAAACTACCAAGCACACCACATCAGTTCCCTCCCTTTCTGACAGCAATTCATCTACATGTCTAAGCCAACCATTTTCCTACTAATATCACACTTGATGGCTTGTGACCATCAAATAGCTTGCGGCAAATGAGTTAAGAGTCTTTGTTGCCCTACAGACCATACTATGAACAGCAGTGATCAAATACAGTTAGATATTAAATAAGTAATAATAATAAAAAAGTTTAGTGATTTGTACGTTAAAAAGAGAGGAATATATTGCACCCTGAAATTAAACTATGTTCCTTCAAACAGCCTGTCAGAAAATCTTAGTCAAGGATGAGAGAAGAGAGAGAAAAGAAATCTTTTACCTAAAAGTTGGTGTTAGATTGCGCAGAGGGACTGCTAAAATCCTTATTATTTTACCCCACCATGTATTTATTTTGGACGAGTTGAACTATGACTTTCTTTATTTTACAGAGCCCTAAAACTTCAAAGAATATTAACCTGCTAAACAATCTCATTTTAAATGATAGAGAGAAAAAAAAAATCAAGTCCAAGCTCTGGGCTTGAAATAGTATGATAACAGAGATGATTTTCCATCGGTAAGACATTTTTTTTTCTCTAGTGGCAGCACTGCTCAAAAAATCTCACATGCAGAAATATCACGTGCAGAAATGCAGAGAAGACAGGTGAGTTCTACCTGGYTTTGCACCAACAAACTATCCTGGTGACAAAGTCGCTAAAATTGCATTATCCTCCCCTCCCTGGGGTATGACTCAGGTAAGGAMTTAACGCTCTGGGAAGGTTGCTAAGGCCCTGTTGCTTAGCAGACACGTTGGTCATTTCCTTGTGCAGAAGGTGCTGTAAGAAACAGAGTAAGACGCTCATTTCTCCCTCGAACACAGCACAAGCACTTTGGGGGCCTCCAGAAACACAGCTAAGAAGATGGTGCTACTGAACATCCGTCTTTTGAGAAGCAGTGTCCAGAGGCTGCTTCTCATTACCATTTTGTCTCTGGCTTATGTAATAAGAGCTCCATAGATTATCACATTAGACAATAAGGTGTCTGACAATCATGTTGCTAAACACATTTCATCTGTATGTTTCCCAACTGGATAAGTCTGGGACGAGCTTTGTGGAAAATCATTTGTGCTGGTTGCGTAAGCTTTGCTTTCCTCAGTGATCACAGCAAAGATGATATTGGGGCCTGCCCAACCAGCTCATCCTCTGAAAGCCACCAGTGGAACTTGTTCATTAAAATAGCTCCCCAGAAGTCAGATTTACATSTCTCCTAAACTCCAAGCTCCAACAGACGATGGGTTAAATCATTTCCCATTTGGTCTCTGAGATGGTGCCATATTGCTCCATGGACTAAAAGGAATTGCCAATGCAAGAGAATTAATTCCAAATGGAAGCAAAAGTGCAGAATACGGTTGAAGACTCTCTTGGTATGGACAAAGCATCCTATGTGATATGCAAACCTACTCGCATGTGAGATACTAACAAACCTCTCAAATGTAACCAAGGGAACRCATGTTGAGTAGCACTGTGTTCCCATACTGTTTAGTTATGTCCCATTAGATATCTGTCCTTCCATAGGCACTGTATCAGGCATAGAGAGTGGCTGGGATACTTATCTACTCTTTTCTCTTACTTGAAYACTGACGTAAGCACTTTTTTATAATGTAAACATCAAAGTTATATTGAGTTATTCTATGGACTTGAGGGTTATACAGATTACCTTGGGGTCTATACTACAGATGACTCYGAGTTAAAAACTACTGGTCCAAATATACCTACATATAAACCCTACATAAAAGCTAAAGAGAGAATGGTTCTATCGCAGTATTTATTACCCAGAAAAGATGGTAGAGAAAATGAAAGACCTGTCCTTTCTGCATGCTTGTACAGAACTCATTATCAAAATTTCCCACATAGTCCCAGGACTGAGCACGAATCACAGCTTGCAGTTTCAGGTGCTTTTCTTCTGGAGGTGCCCTCCGCTCCCTTTCTCATCTTGATTTAGAGACATCTTCCCTTGCAAGAAGCTAACACAGATTTTTCATGGTATATGACTTCTTCTGTGAACCCTGATGAATGGTAAAACAGAAAATAGCACTGGCCTCTAAAATACCGTCAACTGCATCTGCTGCAACTCGCTCTTGTGAGTTGAGACATTTCACCTCTCAAAATTACCATTTCAGGCAGATGCCCTACTGGTACCTGCCCCTGCTCCAGAGCTTATCTTTGCACAAGATCAGCTGTTCTGCGACCAGTGAAGACCAGTGGGGTGAGGGAGAATTCTCTSCCCAGGCAACAGGTCCCACAATTAGAGCAATGCTGATTCAATCTATCTGGCAGCAAGAGTCCTATTCCTTGCCGTAAACCTCACCAGCACATAGAGGAGGAAGAGAAGCGCAGATTCAGGGGTAGGTATCACCACAAATTATCTTTAACTACGTACATAAGCAATTTTAATGCATTGCTTATTAAATGTGCAGGTGGTGGGGAATGGAAGTGGTCTATTTCCACATGAAACACAAAATTCTGTGCTTTAAAAATAAACTCTTACATTTCTCTAATAGGAASAGTAACAGATTTTTAAGGCAAAGCGTGAGTGATTAGCTAATCTTGCTTCTCTCACATCACAKGGCTCAAAATAAACGACTGAAGCTATTGAAACCTATACCATGAAAAAGAACTACTTTTTCCAATAACCAAACTCTCCTCATCAGTTTCTTGCAAAGATGAGCTTTGCTGTCTATTTCTTAAAGGTGTGCTTATGCTAAGAATATTATGTCGGGGCATTGATAAATTTGCCAGTCTGTCTTTTTGATCGCTCACAATTCTGCTCATACATTTCCTTTCAGGCTAGAATTTGGTACACGTGTTCTCAATCTGAGAAAAAATCTTTCTTAAGAGTTAGTGAGACGAAGTCAGCTGCATCCAAGAATGATGAAAGCTGGGGGAAATGGAAGGTGCAAACGCTGAACAACTCTGAACAAAAGGGAAAAAATGTATCAGTGTAAATCCTGGCAGAGATGTAATCCTTTGGGGCATCTATGAAAATCAGTTTTGCTTTAGCCATGTTCTGGGAATTTAAAAACTATACTGCACAAATACGCCCTAGGTTTGTTATACAATAGGACTAGCCATCTGCCAGCATTCTCTTGGCACTGCTTGTCTCTACATATATAAGTTGAGTGGAAATTTCCATTAACTGAGAGAGGCTTTCAGGCCTCTGTTAGTCTCACATGCATGCACAAGAAAGCTGCATACAATTCACATTGCTCTTGCAAAATATATCAATGGTCAAAACAAAATTTACCAAGACAATCATGCATCAGTGCTATTCTGTAAGCTTTCTGCTGGCATTAAAAGAAATTGCAAATTTAAATTCACTAAGCCTCCACAACACATAACATGTATTTTAGCAGCATGCCTGTTCATATTTGTTGTTGTCAGATGCTAAATCATAAAACTAATAATGGAAAAGTGGCCTGTTGGCACTGTGAAGCTTTTCAAGAATCTCTCAAGCCTCGGTCTAGCCTGTAAATTTGCACTCATATAATTCATTTAGTTATCCCAAATCACTAAGGCTGCAGTTCTTTGCTCTACCAGTGAACAGCTCTGCAGTCAAGGAATTTTTTGCAAGAAACATCTGAAAGGCACTGGACTGCCATGTTCCTTCTCYACTGGCTCCACGCTAAGTTCTTCTAGTGGAAATATTGACAGCTGTACCGTTCAAGAGGCTCAGCCCACCCTTTTTGGTTGCTCTATCTATCGCAACTGGGCTTACTCTAGTGCGAAGCATTTAGCATTTGTACAGATGTCTTTGACCAGTTTTAAAACCTGCTGTTGATGGTGGTAGAGGCCAAACCAAGACATGCTTTTCCTTATTTGCASTTGCTCTGCTGCAGGCCTAAGCACAGAGAAGCTGCAAAGTGAGCAGCAACAACGCAGCGTCTCCCCTCTGAATTTGCCAGGTGCCGCCATCCCAGAAACTCACTTAGTTCACACTGAATAAGTAGAAAGCAGTTTGGTAGAAAGAGAGTGTGCAAGAACTCTAGGAGAGCCTATTGACCCATTGACTGCAAAAAGTCAAAGGACAGACAGTCACAAATATTTTGCCTGCAGTTCCTAGCAGCAGTACAAAAATGCTGTAACTGATTACAGAAAATCTTTCCCTTGCAGCAGAGGTCATTTCAGGACATGCTCGCTTTAATACCATTTGCCTTTGCCAAGTTCCTGGTTAGTAAATGCTTTCTATGTTAGGACTAGGAAAAAAAAAAAGAAAAAGAAAAAGAAAAAAAAAAGNAAAAGAAAAAGAAAAAGAAAAAGAAAAAGAAAAAGAAAAAGAAAAAGAAAAAGAAAAAGAAAAAGAAAAAGAAAAAGAAAAAGAAAAAGAAAAAGGAAAAAAAAAGCAAAAAAGCTTCTGAGGTCATTTTTCCACCAGTAGCTACAAAGGTGTCACTCTGAACTTTCAAGAGCTTTGCTTTTAACCCAAGTAGGGGCTCTGTAAAATCTGCTGAATCTGCAAGGCTTGGGGTGTACAGGATATGTGTGTCTGAGGGCAGGGCCTGGCGCTTGTAACCTGCACTGTCTCCCTATTGTTGAACTGCACGCAGCCGGAGAATGAGCTCACTGTGAATCCACCTAATAAAAGCCAAGGGAGTAAGAAAGGCAAGAAGTCTACCTGGAGATATACTACAGGACAGACCCTTAAGAAAGTGTCCTGCATTTGAACAACAGAATATTTTTTGGCTCCTTTAGCACTGACTTCCAAACAGCTGATCCAAGACTGGGAGCAGGGGGAAGGTTGTAACATGCTCAAGTTATAAAACAGAACTAGAAACCACATGTTCAATATAAACAAGTTCCAGGTTTCTGCTCTTGGACAGGCCTTAACCAATGTTCAGCCAGACAATAACACAGTGCAGTACTTCAGTTTTAAATGGTTAAAAGTGCCCTCTTTTCAGATGAAGTCTGAGTGTGAGTTTATTTTACAATGAACTCTTTTGGCAAAAGGTTTATTTATGAACAAATACTTTGCTGTGTCCTGCACAGAAGGAGTGGTGCATGTGCTTCTGCAGACATGTACAAGCCATTCAGAGTGCTTTTTCCTTATGCTAGTGCTTAATTTCTAATGCAAACAGTCTTGTTCATTCTCAGAGTTTTTTTTCTAGTTTACTCTGCACTTTGCCTACAACACAGATCTTTYTAATGAGAAGGAAAAGGCTGAGTACAGGTGAGGAAAAGTAGAGAGGTGGTCTGTCCTCGCCACTTGTGACTGTCCAGTTTCTAAAGCCTGCAGTACTTGGTGATTTTCGTTAGCAAATGATGCCAATAAAGTGATACGAAGCAGCGAGCGGAGATGAGGAGACAKCAATCCCTATCAATGAACAGGTTTTGGCAGAGCTGATGGACACTGAGGATTATTAACTTTTTTGAAAATCTTCTTTTGTAGGGCTGTAGTATTATATTAATGAGCCTTACTACGAGGGACCAAAGGGAAGGCAGAGCCAGGCCTCCGTAGCCTGGAGGTGACACTGGCTGGTGGCCATGGCGCAGTCTGTGTCGTTTATGCTCCAGTGCGTAGTCTGCTGCTCCCCCAGAGGAAAGTCACAGACTACTCAGGTTGGCAACTTGCTGCCAGAGCAGGACTCAGTAAATGTCTTGGTCATATATAATTTACAAATTATATAKGCAAATATATATGCAAATTATATTTGCAAATATAATTTACAAAGAACTGTGAAAGTCACAAATTGATTCATTTTGTGCTTGTAGATTTTCTTTCCTGTCACACTAAGTATATTTAAATACAACATAACCCTGCCGTATGTGTTCCCTTTGGGCAATGCTCATTTGTCGTTTTAAACAGGTGTCACCTTCCTTCTCACTCCTTATTCAGTAAAGCCGAGGAAGGAAGAGTGGGGAAAAATCACAAGAGAATTTTCAGTTATGCTGATGACAACTGTTTCCAAGAGGGTGATGAAGAAAGAAAATATAGTTTCTTTGTAGTGAGCCCTCTTTCCAGCACTTACACCAATGAGAAGTACAGTTTTATTTTAAAGGTTTGTTAGATGCAATACTTCTAAATTCTGTTAATCATTAATCAGAAGCTTTACTTCTACAAAAAGGCTGACAGAGAAACCTTCCTTTATCGGCCAGAGTCCTGAAATACTTGCTCAATTTTTTTTTGCTAAGTGATGTAAAATTCGCTGACTTTCACTATCTTTTTGGAGAGAGTTTTTCTAAATTTATAGATGAGCTTTGCTCTTAAAAACAAATTTAACCCTAACTTCATATTCCTAATAATCTTCTATATGCTAGAATTATCTGCTTTTGATATGTTCCTTCATATGTATTTCCTGTATTTCAAACCACGTGGTTGTAGACCAGCAACACCCAGAAGATGGACTGGGCCAAAAGGAACAAATTCTTAGTAAAATTAGATCTTGAACAGATGCAGGGCAGTCATGGCAGGACAAAGTGTTTTTCAGTTCCACGAACTGCAGCATATCTTAGCTCTCATTGCAAAACAGACACACGCACGGTTAAATGTGTTGGATTTTATTCGGCATGTGTTTTATATCCACTGGGTTTTGATAACTGGATAAGTGCTAATTCATGCCTATGTTTCTTCTGTACTATCCGAAACACATATGTCCCAGACAACAGGGCAACTTTCAGAACACCAGGAACTTTTTTCACAGTCAATAGCTCAATAAAGACTATCGAGGAGAAGGGAGAAACACAGAACACCTGTGTTAAAGGCCACACCATTTAGATCCCTCTAGTACCTAACACTGCTGAGAGGGTGGTTAATGCTGCTGTAAGATAGTTGGCTGCTCCATGTAACTAAATTAATGCTAACTCTCAGCAGCTGAATTCACTGAAACCTATAAATCAATCCTAAACCAGAGTGGTTGAAGTAGTCAGTAGTAGTGGTTAGAGTTTTTTTGTTTTGTTTTGTTTTAATTAACCTTTTCTGGTTTCTGGCTTCAGCTTCATTTGAAAAATGTAAGTTTGTAAAACCCTGTTATTCTCCTAGAGAATTCATGCTGTGTGCTTATTTCAGAGACCTCCTGTTAGAAGACTTGTAGGATGTGTAACAAATATAAATCATGGATTAGTTTTGTCTTGTTTTTCAACATATGAACTTATTAAGTAGTACTTAATAAGACTTAATAATAACTTAAGAGTTACCAGTTTTCAGAAGGCCATGGGAAGAGTATGCTGAACCATTTAACCCTGAGAAAGACAGATCATGACTGATGTTGGAAGCCTAGCTTGAAGAATTTCATGGAGGAGGTCCTGGAAAATGTCTTCCTAGAGCTGCTGTTTGAGCTTGCCTTAGGAAAAGGCCCTAGAGGAAAGTTTTGGGCACACTTGGCAAAGAGGGGAAGTAGGAAAGCAGTACAAGAGCTCTCCAGGGTGCAGTGACCTGAAAGCACCCTGAGCCTCCCTGCTGGCCCAGGTGCCACTGTGGCTGGTGGTTAGGTGCCCAAGGCCAGCTGTCTCGTGTGCTGCCACACATGTTTGTGCTGTTGCCGGGTCCCTCCAGGCAAGCCAAGTGCAGTCTCAGCCCAGCCTCTAGCCTGGTGTTTTTAGCTATGCTTTAGTTCAGTTTCTGTTAGTTTTGAGGTGCCAAAATCTAAGATATAATTTTGTCATATTTCTTTCATTGGTATGTGTGCTTGCTTCTCCTTACCCCAGGTAATCAATTTGTCCATATGCACATAGGTGGCATCTTGATACTGCTGACCAAAGAAGTCACACTGGATCCCTGCTTTGAATTAACGTGGGCAAAGAGAAACGCTTACTAAAACTGAAAGTTCTTTTGTTAAAACACCTTACCCCTACTTCACCTACTCTTTTTTCAAACTTAAAAAGGTGTCAAAACATCCAATTTATCTAGCCTAAATACTAAGCTGTTGTGACCTTTATAGAGTGAGGTCTGATTGCTTTTTTTCCTCAGAAATTTGCTTCAAATACCAATTATATTATGATTTTCTTGATCTTTAGATAGTCTAGTCACAAAGTTATTAGAGGAAATGTATTTAATGTAAGAGAGGTATAATACTTAAGAAGAAAAAGCGCGAAAATTAGAAATTGATTTTTATATTGGTTTATTACTGTTGCCCTTAAGTGTTTATAGTAGTTTGATGGAACTAAATGAATTCAGGATTCTTTTCTAACTATTCCAATTCAGGTAATATTTAATGAAGAGTGATTAGATTAAAATGAACAAAAGGTACCTAAAGCATATCTGACTTGATATCTCTCCTTGACCAGTCAGTGTAGGGCTGCTGCGAGGCTAAGCTGTGCTGATTTCTCCATAGCTGGCTGACAGGTCTATGTTCTGCTTTAAGGCGCTCCCCCAATCTTGTCAATATTGTCAAAAATAGTGGCCACATCTCCTTATCTTATGCTAAATTCTGCAAGCACATTCAGTTCTGAAGACTAAAAGGCTGCTCTTGGGTTGTATTGTGGTTCTTACAGAGTAGAAGGAATAAGCTCCAAAGGAAATTCTACTATAATTAAGTAGATTTGTGTGTGTGTCTTCTGCATGCATGCTGATATACTAATGTGATAGCTGGCTAAAGCTTGAGTGGCCGCAGGGCTTTCAGGGGCTGTAATATGGGTGGATTCCTGGGAGCCCTGCCCAAAGCCCAGCCTGTTTTTTCTCCATCATGGAATATAGTAGAATAACATAGATATAATGTAATGAGTTGAGGCTCTCTGCAACCTCCTAAAACACAGTGGTCTTGGACTCTGCTTTTCTTATCTCTCTGCCATATGAGGCTCTGGCTGCTAGATTAGCTATTGGGCTCTGCACTGACTTTCTCCTCCCACTGATGCATCAAAGGAGACAAACTAGTTTCCAATGATTGCAGAGATTTTCCAAATCTTTTCAGTGAGTCTGTACTGAAAAGCTGCTTGAGGTGAAGGAGAAGTTAGTCATGTAAATGTTTTGTCTGATTTTCTGCAGTCAAAAATCTGAAAAGAATTTGAAAGTTTAGGGAAAGTGAAGGGATTTTTTTTTTTAACTCAGATTTGTGTAGCAATGGGGTCACTATAACTTGGGGCAACTTAAGTGCTGCAGCTGTGGATCACAGCACAGCTTTTTGAGGTCTGCAGGAATCTCTGTAGAGGGAAAAAAAAGTACTTGAAATCTACCCACTGACACTAAATATAACTTTCTGGTAAACATTAAGACTTCAAGGGCTTTGTGGCTGATGATCACGTTAAAGTCAGGATATCCAGTGAGAGGGTGGGGTGGAGAATATAAATATGAAAAGAAACCTAGGGGGAGGGGAAGAACCTCAAGGCTAGAGGAGGGAATTCCAAAGATTTGGTGACTAACACTTTCTGTCTGGCTCTATGGTTTGTCAAGTTAGTGAAGACAAAGCAGTCACAAGATWGAGATCTTCACTGATAGTGTTCAACATACAAGAGACTGTAGATCATGCTTAGTTCCAGTGGGGAACTTGGTTCTAAAATGCTGTCCTCTGAGCGAGGCTTATGAACAAAGGACAGATGCTGCCTCCCTGCCCCTTCCATCTTTTTCCTTCTGCTTGCAATATTCACATCCTCTGTGCTAGTGCTCTTGCCTTGGGCATCTATGTCCTGAAAACTGGCTAAAAMCAACTAGAAAGGATGTCACATGGGGCATCAAAGAGCTAGAAGACAGTATCAGCTTTCAGTCCCTACCCATGTGGGCTGTATTTGACCCAGGAGTACTTGAAAGCCTCTGTATCTCCTTGTTACACCGTAACCTCAACCTTTAGTCTGCCCTTCCTCCAAGCAAGGCCTTTAGTTTGAGTACAGCAGCAGACAAGGACAAGCAAGTTGCTCAAGCAGGTCATAAACTGTGCTACACAAATATATCTCTAKCACTATTGTGAGTATCTTCTAGCCTGAAGTGCTGTTCTTAGCTTTGCCCCTGAATACCAGCAGGGTCTAGTCATACARCATGTGGGAGAAATTTTGCCCATAGCAGAACTTTTTAGATTGKTTCTTGGTAATCGGAATTGTGAGTTACTGGTAAAAGTGTTTAAAGTACCTGGGCCACTTTCAGCCCTGCCTCATGAGGTGGGCAGCTCTTACGGTGGGCGGGTAGACTGGTGTTTGCAAATACCATGACCACTGGAAAAAAGGAGACCCAAGGCCCTTGCTCTAAACCAGCAGAGCCCATTATACATTTTGCAAACCCAAACATTTACCAGTCCTTGAAGTCACTGCTTGTTGTGTTGATTTAACTCCTAGTATGATTCAAAATTCTTTTTCCAAGCCTATCACAACTTGTATATCTTTAAGTGGGAGCACCTTACAAAGCATTCAGAGAGGAGCGAGAGGTATTATGTCTGTTCCAAACTGGATCTACACAGAGACAGACCTGTTGCCAACAAGGAGGGAAACTTGGCAGCCTTGTTTAAAGCTTCCCACACAGACGCTGAGGACACAAGAAAACAAAGAAGTTCTAGTCCCTGAGGGTCCTGCCACTCCCCGGGCAATACCCGTCCCTTCTCTGTGTTCCCTCTAGCTCTCACATGCTCTCCTTCTCTCTCAGTGCCATTAGGCACAGCAATAGTATATTGAGCCTTACAGACCTGGAAACAACACAGGAAAGGGTTAAAGAATGAAGGGAAAAAAAAGCACTCCACACAGAACCTGGAGGCAAGCCAGCGTCCCCGAATGACTCGGCTGAGCCGGCAGCCCCAGTGAGCGAGCGCCACTGCTCACCGCCCTGTGCTCTCTGTCCTCTTCTCTCCTTGCAGGGCGGGCATGGCCCAGCCCTCTGCCTTTATCAGCAAGAAGAGTTGACCTTCTTCGTCTCCATTTGATTTGTGAGCTCCCAAGCATTGTCAAGTTTATCTTGTGCTTTGAAGAGGGCAGCAAAGACCAGAAGCAAAAGACAGGAGGAAAAAAAAGCTGAACATTTGAAGAGATGATTCCCTCCTAGCTGGGTGGAAGCACCTTTCCTGCGTCAGCCCYGAGGAAGCAGAGCACAGAACAGGGCAAGCTGCCCAGGGTGCCAGGAACATGCTGTTCCCTTGGCTTTGCAATGCAGTGAATTGTTAGCCCATATGCTCCCACTTGATGGGACTCTGTTCTTGCACAGAGCAAAACATGCCCTTAATACAGAGGGGCTCTTGCTATACCCAGGGAGGCAGCAGGAAAAGCTGGGTGCTTGTGAGCCTGAGTGAGACTGACAGCTAGAACTGTTCAGCAGCCATGTGCCATGTACAGTTTGAGGAGTCTTTTTCTTAATTCCCTCTGAAGTAAGACTACAGAGTTCGGTAAAATTGTCTGAAATAAGTTGAACAGGTCATGCCAACCTAGCCTGGTCTCTATACCCACGCTGGCCTTGCAGTAAGTGCTGTGATCAGTGCTTCCMATGGAGATCAGTCTCCAACTTTCTGGGTATTAGCTGTGTGGCTGAAAGCTGTCCTGCTCTCCACCACCATAGAGCACTGGGAATCAGGGGGCTATTTCAAGATAGTCCTACTACATCTCTGTGTATAATTTTGAAAGAACTTTCAAGACTTCTGTTGTTTTCTGTGTTTGTCTCAGAAATGTAATAGCAACCAAAAAGTGGTCAGATGAGAGTTCACCAAGTAGTGTGTATGAAACACTGATCAGAGCAAGCTAGTGTTTGCATTCAAATGTTTTTCTGAAGTCAGTTTTACCCAGCTGCCAGAAGCCTTGCTGAGGCTGCTCGTGTCCCTCTCCCTCTACAGTTATGATAAATGTCTCCTTGTGACTCATGTTCGGGCTCTCAACTGCCTTACTGCCTACTTTAGCTTCACGCAAATGTCTGCTAAAGAAAGAAACAGAAACACCCTCATTCAGATTCCTCTAGAGCATTTAATTTTAAAACAGAGAGCACTGMCACTGGCATTAGAAGCAATAAGCTCATATAAGGGTGGTGAGAGGAGTGCAGAGTAGGGAAATTGAACGGGGGAGGCTAAGAAGCATTTGGAAGGGAAGTAGAAGACGCACTAAACAACAAGGCAAGCAGCTAGCAATTACAGCTTGGTAGGATCCTCACAGATGACCCACACTCCATTCCCTGTGACTTTAAGCAATAGAAAAAAAAAWTAGCTTTGACTCTATGCCCAATAGGGGATTATTCCCGGAGGGTTTTTATTCTCTCTCTTTTTTATTTTTTTTTAAATTAGTTTGGTTTTCCTGAGCTTGTGTTTTGAGATGAGACTGAAAGGTTGGCCAAATATCACTTTGTTTTTGTTTTTAAAACATTCACTTTAATACCAAGCTGTAATAAATATATCTATGGCTGGATTATAACTAACCTGTGTGGGTCCTTAGATGAGCTTTAAGATGGGAAGATTTGCCATAAACTTTTTCACACCCCACATAGTGGCATTTGTGCTTTTTCTGGGGTGATCCAGGGTCAGTCCAGCTTCTCCCGCGCTTGTTCTTTTGTCTGGGGCTTGACTCGGTTACTGCAGCCAGGGCAGTAGGTGTGGCTGCTTTTCCTCCTCCACGCTTACCAGCCGAGCACACACTTTCTTCCCCAAACTCTGTAGGAGCAATAGAAATGTGTATTTGTTCTGTGATATCAAAGGTCTCTGTTTTTTCTGTCCGAAGAGCGGGTGAGTTTGGGACGTGCTGGTTCAGATCTGCCAGAATGCTGGCTACCACAAATAGTGAGGATCCATTGTCCTTTCCGGGCTCCCTGGCTTCATGCTTTTCATCTCCATTGGAGGAAGGGAGTTTTGCTGCATCAGGTTGGGAATCGGACTCCCCTTTGGGGCTATGGATAATAGCACGACTGGACATAGAAACAAGGCACTCGGCTGCAAAATGATCCACGTAGGCTGCTGTTGCCATTTTTCATGAGTTTAAAAAGAAATCCAAAAATTAGAAGGGAAAAAAAGCACTGCTCTTTTATTTAAAAAAAAAAAAAAAATGCAAGCAGACTTTTCCCTCTCCTATTCCTTAAGATCTCGTTGTAGAAGTAAAGAMGGACCACGCAGCTATGAAAAACGCACTTTGTTCGTGAGGATCACACCCAGCTTGTCCCTAAATCCAGAACACATTGGAAGTCCAACGACGGGGGGAGGGCACGGAGTGCAAATCCTCGCAGGGGCAGCTTGTTGCTTGGAGCGGGCGCTGGTGCCGCTTTTCCTGGAGCTGGGGAAGAGGCGCGTCCCTCGCCCGGTGACAGGAGAATCCGCCTTCCCCGTTATTGCTCCGTGGAGTCGCCGCTCGCCCCGCGGGGCGGGGCCTGGGAAAACATCTGGCCCTGACGTCACCGCGAGCCACATCCTGCGCCGAGCAGGTTAGCGGCGCGCGCGCGCCCGCCCGTCGCCGCCAAATGAAAGGGCGCGTACCATTGGCCGAYGGGGCGGCCGTGCGCGCGCCCAAGCCCCGCGGCGGGAGCGCGTGGAGCTCGCGCGGCCGCAGGTGCCGGAGGAGGGAGTGTAACGGGCAGCAGGGAAGCGCTGGATGGTAGAGCGGGCGCGCGTGGCACAGAGCGGAGGGAAGGCGCCTTCCCTGKAGCTGCACTCCCGCCCCTCCTGCACGGATACTAATAGTTTGGGACAAGCTTAGTGAAGTGCGAGGGAACTCGCTGCTGAGATCACCTGCCTGCCCACCTGCCTGGCAGGCCTCTCCCAGCACTGCTGCCTCTAAATTATTCAGGGGTACAAATGAAAGCAACTTGCTTTTTGTTGTTGTTCCCGTTTTGCCCGAGATGCGGCTCAGGCAGTTTCGGGGAGGTCACTGGGTTTAGTGTGTGACAGCTTACCGAGCTGAAATAGCGGATCTGAAAGCGGTTAGTCTGTGGTGGACCTACCTTTTGCTGGAACATGTTCTCTGAACTGTTTCCTGTGAAAGTTCTGTCTTTAGCACAGAGGAACATTTTATCTGAGATTGTGTTGAAACCAAAAGGATTTCCAAAGAAGTGTGGTTTTGTTTTGTTTTTTTTTCCTAAGTTGGGAAGCTGTGGAGTTTGAGGGGCTGTTGGAGGAAGTCAGCATCTATTGCAGAAACCTAAATATTTYTGGTGTTGAAAAACACCTTGGTTGCATACATGTCCACATGCCTCGCTCAGGAGCACCCTCTGCCTGACCTGCCACCATGCCACGCTCTAGGTTGTCCTGCAACATGTTCCCTCCGGGCCAGGCTGCAGGTCAAGCCCTGGGGACACCCAGCCCTCTGGTCTCTGTTCCCCTGCTGGAGCCAGGACATGGGCACTCTGGAGGGACGGCCAGCACTCAGCGCCCCTCTGGGAGGCTGTGCTTCCACAGGCTCAGAGCAGCCGATTTTTTTTTTTTTTTTTTTTTTTATTGTTAAGCCCTCAAATGAGGAGGTAGACTGAATTTTGGGCAAGTGTTTGTTCAAGCGATTCTGCCAGGAATGGGGTTGCTAACGGGACCCCCCAGCAAGGCCCCAGGGGTAGCTGAGGAAAGGCACAGGCTGTGGGCCCTACGGTCGCCATTTTGTAGTCAGGAAAAGGCCGAGTTTAGACACCAAGGCTCAGCACTGGGAGAAGCTCTTGGCAAAGGGGCACCAGGAGGGCRCGGGGGTTGTTGGAGCTCTCCTACCGTTCCTCTTGGCTGCCTCGTTGCATCTGGACTTGCTGCTGCTGCACTGCATCCYCGTCGTGTCACGCTGCCTCCATCGCCACAGCCAGGCAGTGTGGGGGAGAGACCTGGTGCGACAGCCGACACTCTTGATTGGCTGCCCAGGCCTCTTTCAGAGCCTGCCGGAGCTGGGCAGCCAATGGGTGCAGACGTTATGTGGCTGCACGTAGGCAGGCCTGCCCCAGGGCCTCAGCCATGACATGGCAGCCAAGCCAGAGGCCCAGCTTGGCCTCTGGACCTGTGCCCTGCCACCAGCCGCCTCCCTTGTGGGGGAACAGGGCCAAGCTGCCTCCCTGCGAGCTGCTGCGCTGAGGGTCTCTCCCTTGCAAAGAAGTAAGTCTCTTAGATGTGTGCTATGGAAGGAGCTTRTGGAAAGCTGTGGGCCAGAACATGCCCGACATATAGGTGTGGCAGTCGTGTATCTGTCAGACTGTGTGTTCGGCACTGGCTTTAAGGTGTGCTTATTTCTCCAACAAGTGGAAAAGTGAAATTTTGGTTAGTTTACAATCAATCCTAAACTCACCTCTGTGGAGCATCCTGCAGCTCTTGCCTTTTCCTCACCAAATGAGCTGAATTTTGCAACTGAGGTTACCMAAAGTGTTTAATAAACACAAGCCATGCCTTGCCCTCACTTCAGTTTTAKTTGGCTGAGGAGTTGCTCTGTTCTCAGCTGCGGGCATTTGTCCTGCAGACTGAGGACAGAATTTTTTCCCACTGTTATGGTGCCGTTTTTCCATTTAGCCAGATAATTCAATCTGGGTTTTGGCAGAGTTTTTTAATATTTAGTGTTTTCTTAACACATAATTTAGAGTTTTGTTTAGCAACAAATGCAGCAGAACAATTTGAAATGGAATCCATCCTGTTCTGCCCCTCCCACAATAGCTTGTTGCTTTAAATTACAGGATTAAGAACTTCTAAATTACTTTGTGAAATTGAGTGAGTTTTACAATAACAAGAACTTTAAATGAGTATAACAGAGTCCTTATGCAAATGCCAGACTTCCTTGAAGTCAATTGTTATTTAGCCACACACACACAAAGTGATGGCAAGATTTTTATAGCTGGTGTAAAAGCTGCTGTATTAATTATAAGGATAACTTAGTATTAAATCCTTATAAAAATGATAGCTGAAGTCTGTAAGATGCAAAATTAATACACGTGCAGTTTGAAGTGGGAATCTTACGAGTGGAAGAAATTTTAACTAAGAAATTATTTTTCCCCATTATGTGATAAATGCACAATTTTATGGCAGCAGACACTTCATCAGCACTTTTCCTATGTATCTACTATTTTTGTACACTTCTGCTTTATATCTAGTGAGTCAGAGCCACAAAAAGTATTAAACTCTGGTGTTCTGTGGATTTCAGTGACGTTATTTTCTGATATCCCAGGAAGCTGCTCGTGAGAACGGAAAAAGTTAAGGCCATGAGTCCGTCTTCTTATTTCAGTTCTTACATAGTAGCTAGAAGATGAAAAGACATAATTCCATTTTGTTTTGTCTCCACAAATAGTGCCCTGTCCAAACAACCCCAGAGAAGCAGATCAAAAGGAAAGGATGGAAACAGCAGACATTTCTAGTTTGGGTTCCCCTGATACCTGTCTTGAGAGTCCTGTGTTTTAACACAAGATTTGTTGCTGCTTTTCTGGTTGCTCCTTAGCAATTCTGTAGTCTGAGGGGCTTCTTTGTTTTTGGACACTGTCTCTGCTAGCGAGGATCCAGCTGCATCACTGCTTTTTTTACATATCACAAGGCCAATTTTCTGCCGTCGTCCAGGATTAGCATGGTAGCTGGGCAGTTGCAGCTTCTGCTCAGCTTTGAGGTCTGTCCATTTTCAGTTGTTTACAAATCTCTTTCAGTGATGTCAAACTAACAATTATGCAGAACTGATAGAAAGTAGGAAGAAATCGAGGAAATGAAAAAAGTTTCCTTCTGTTGAGCAGTACTCTCCATTAAATGCTTGTGTACTGCTGTTTCTCCAAGGCTGCTGGTAAGCCTAATTAAAATCTAAATTCAGAAGTACACCCACATTTTCAGGATCCCTTTAGCTCATTTTTTTTTAAGAAATCCTTATGTCACTTGTTTGCAAGCAATTGTTTAAATTCATATTGATACCACCAAAGAGTCTCCAGTCATTGAAGACTATTTTAATTTGAGGCTCTAGTGGCTTAAATGCAACAACAGTTTTGCAAAGGGCAAGAGGAAAAGCTTGACTATCAAAAAAAAAAAAAAAAGACCCTCAAGAAACCTTTTATCTTTGTATGTGATGCCTGGAAGTCAGCACCAGTCACAGGTTTCACAAACACTTCTGTGTGTGGTAGCACTGCGGTGGTGGAAATTACCTGATGAAGCTATAGGTCTGGAGTTTGCATGGAAGCTCTGCAAAGGTTTGTGTAGCCCCTCAATCTCAAGTGAGTCTTGTGATATTTATGGTTTCAGCTATGTGAAGATACCAAGATGAGGCTGTTTTTTAACTACCCCTTTGAAGTAGTTACTGAAGAAAACGTTTGCAGCAGCTTATACTAGATTAAACACCTGTCTGCGCTAACACATGTACTGGGTGATATACACAAATACTAGCCCATATATGGACTTAAAGTACTTCCAGAGAGAGATACTCATAGGAACAAAGTTGCAAAAATGCCTGTGGACTCTGCAATGCCTCTGTTCCCTGGTATATCTGCTGGCTGGGATCTGTACACAGTTTGCTAGTAGCAGTGTGGGTAGGGTGACTTTGCATGTGGTCTTCTGTGATGTTCAGGTTGTTCATTCTTCAAAGCTGCGAGCCCATCTCTGCTGGAATGGGATTTTACGGCAGCAGYGCAGCCCATGCGACTGCCAAGGAAGCAGAAATGCTGGAATACCATGCGGGGCGCTGCTGGTACCATCTTTCCAACTCAGCTGAATCCAAACACGTCATGAAACTGCATTTGGAAAGTGTCCCATCTGATTTCCAGAATAATGTCATGGCTTCTCTGGGCAGTCCTAGACTTCTGACTTGTTGAGTATTGTCCTTCCTTGGTGCCAACTGCAAGTGCTAGAGAGGAGCTGTTGTAATTAATGACAGCAGACAACAGCAGCAAAAATTAGCATGCCACAGCTAGTTGAATGACTGGGAAAATGAAATCTGAAGGGAAAAAAACCAAAAAAACAAAAAAACCAAAAAAAATCGTGAACCATTTTGTACTTTTCATCTAAGGGACACAAAAGAAGACAGTGTTTTCTGTACTGTACTATATCACCTTTTGCTGTCATGGATGCTATGGGAAAGGGAGCACAATATAGATATAAAAACATTAGAATAGTGCTTTAGCTTCTTTCTTGTGTTTGCTTGCTGCGTGATTGGGACTTGTCCGGCAGGCATGGTGAGCTAAGGGAGCTACAGGAGGCGTTTTGGACACTGCTGCACCTTTCCTGAAAGTGAGAAAAGCCAAAGGCAGCGTTGCTGCTGTTCACTGCTTCATCCTGCTCTATGACACAGTATGAAGTGATAGCCCAGGTGGTAGAAATGTGCAGYGGTGACAGTGTGTGCATATGGCTGCATCTCTGTTTAACTGATTTCGTGGGCGGGCTTTTAGTGAGGCTGCCCATACAACTGCAGCCTCTAGATGTGTGAGTTCTGCCTGCGCATTTATAAGCTAAGTTGTGGAGGAAGACGTGAGATTTTAAAAATCCATATGTGTGTATGTGTCTTTTCTTCTAAGGCGAGAAGGGATGAGGAGGAAGGCTCAGTGAAACCATGGTGCTAGCCCAGGAAATTTTTTATTCCCATGCTTTTATTTTAGAATCCAACCATGATTCTTCTTTTCCTCGATTTCTTCAATGGCAGTTTCCCATGTACCAGTGTTCCACCACAGTATTTAGTAAGGAGAAAGATATCTTTTGAATCGTGAGACTTATTTTTTATACTATTTTTTCATTTTTTTCCATTTATTAGCCTTTCTTGACACTCCATAGAGCAAATCAGGACAAATTCCTGGACAAATTGTATGCACTTGTGCATACAGGCACATACAGGAAGCCTCTGCCTTGTCTCTATCGTGCAGCTCCCCTGAGCTCTGTGCATGCTGCTTCTATCAGTGCTGACATCTAGGTGCCTCTTACTCGCACGGTTCTTCTTCATTTCTGAGCATTAGCCTTTCCAGACTGGAAAAACCCAAAGGCAGGGGCAGAGCATGTCACCATGAGCACAGAGTGGAGTCGAGTTCAGGTCTTGCTTCAATTTTCTTTTCCATCCTCCTTTTACTCTTCTACTTTCTAATTTTCGCAAGGTTGCTCTCTGTCGTGTGCTACAGGAGAGCAAAGCTGTAGGGCGTGTCATTTTATAAATAAACTTCCAAGTGTGTGAATAATATGTGTTGGCCAGTGCTCCCAAGACATCCAAGCCTAACACATCAGCAACGGTACCAGTGAAAGGATTTTTTAGCTGTTGATGTAAAAACTTAAGAATTTTGGGAAGTTTAGCTTTCCTGCCATAAAATCATAAAACTTAAAATGATGAAAGCCAGGTCTTCATGTGCTGTATATTTGCATGGAATCAGGTCAAAAACCCGAGAAAGTTACTACCTCTAAATATAATATAAGGTTGAGAAATTCTCACCAGGGAAAAGGAGGATAGAATATGCTGCTGTTTAAGTATGTCAGACATTGGAAGCTAAAATACAAGAACGATAAATTTTTCAGGCTCTGTAACAGGAGCTTGGGATTTGGGTCAGATTTTGCCAGTTACAAAGCAGAAAGTAATGAAGCCAGGGGCTCTGTTGAAACTAATCGCTTCCACTGGATTTAGCCCTACTAAGTCTTTCTTTTGAGATCTGTTTAGCTCATTTTCATGTTGGCTTTGGTCTTGTCATCTTGGTCATCTCTGAGAGATCTTTTTGTTGTGCCTTTTTTTTTTTTTTTTTTTTTTCTTTTTAAGGAGCAGAAACATAGAGGAGAGCATAACCAGTAGAAGAAATAGGACAGAGGATAGAGAAATCCATTTGCTGTTTCGTGACTGAAAGACAAATGCAAGGGATGGACAGACTGAGGTGGATTGTTCAGGGCCCTCTGATGTTAGAGCTGAGGTGAGGTTGCTGAAAAAAATGACTAAATGTGTGTGGGTGGTTGTTGGTGTGCCTGTATCTGCCTATGAGTTATGAAATGTCAAGTAAAAGTGATTTTTTTTTTTTTTTTGTAGTCTCAAGTGGCCTTTGTATTTATTTTCCTAACCAGGACCTCTGAAGAAATGACCTGTAGCCCAAAATGCTTATGTGACTGGAAGGAGGATTTGGGGAGAACGGGACCCATCTCAGCAGTGTGCGAGAGCCAGTCTCTGCTCCCAGGTTGGGAGAGCCCCAGCCACCTGAGGWCAGGAGCATGTGACACTGGTGTCCCACCATCCAAGCCAGGCAGAGGGCTTATGGAGAGTCCTACCATCGGAGCTCCACTCAGGCCACGKCAGAAACACAGTGAGTTTAAGCAAGTGTAGCAAGTTAAGGTGTTTATCCACA
This sequence comes from Eudromia elegans, assembly GCA_003342815.1. Taxonomy (NCBI): domain Eukaryota; kingdom Metazoa; phylum Chordata; class Aves; order Tinamiformes; family Tinamidae; genus Eudromia; species Eudromia elegans. Next base: position 4,353,553 of record PTEX01000021.1, on the reverse strand, counting down.
CAGATCTCATATCTATTATAAACTGGCCTCTGCATGGTGAATCTTCCTTTTATTYCTGTCTTTAAGCAGCATTTTTACCCATCTAGCTACCATGGTCTATTCACCTGGAACACTTTCCTCTGTGTAAGTTGAAGTGTAATAACTAAAATGAACAAATCTGTGTCTTCCCTGTCGATTCCCTTGCTCCTGGGTGTAGACAGCACTGCCAGAGATCCTGAAACACCCCGGGTAGCTGTGCTGGGGGCAGATGTGGGGCTGCACTGCTCTGGGACAGTACCTGGGGATAGGTCCAAGCAGTGGTGACAGTCTGCGTGGAGATCCTTTTCCCTGATCCTACTGCCTCAAACAGTGTCCCGGTGGCCCGTTTTGGCTGTTGCTGCCAGGACTTCCTTGACTCCTGGTCTGCTCTGCGTTTCTTGGCAGCAACAGGAGATTTGCTTGACTGCATGAGATTTTTCTCTTTGGCACCACTATCAGTTCTCCTGCAGCCAGGAGACTTTACTGCCACTTCTGCAAAGGAGATTTAAGCAGCAGATAATCCTGCTCCCTGAAGCAGGGCCTGACAAGCTAAGCCAGCCTATTTCTCATCTGTGAGTGTGCAATGTTTCACTGCCTTATGCTACTATAAACTCGAATCATTTTGTCTGCTATGTATTTAACACATGTTCTGGCATAAATGCAGCTCTTATATGGATCCTTCTAAACAGAAGATGTTTATGAAGCCCTGTTCAGCCTTTCTCTCTGTTTCTTCTTGTTTATTACCTTTGTTTGCACTATATTCAAGCTACCAGTAAACACTGGTGTCTGGTGCATGTCTCCTGCTCTTTAGACTGTGCTGACGTCTGTCATCTTCACRATGGTGTTACGGCTTCTCATAATCTTTACAGCAAGCATCCTGAAGTGTGAATGCCTGGCCCTACAGRTACCTAAACCCAGGATTTTTTTGACTGAGAAGGATGTGTTTACCCCAGAACAATTCACAGGTTCCCAAACTTGTTCCATGTGGGAAGCTAACATAAATGAGAAAGTTGTATTCTGCAGCCTGACCAAGCAACATTATTGTTTTAGAATGAGAAATGTGATACTCGTGTGTGTTATTTAAGAATCTGRTGCTTGTATGGTCAGAAACGTCCAGGTACTTCTAAGAAGCCAATATATGTTGAAAATGGGTTCAATGAATCAAGTGACACCGGRAAAGTAAATACTTTTGAATGCTACAGTTTATGCCACTAAATAGAGTAACGCAGTTTGGATGTCATGTGCAGACAGATTTTGGGTACCTCTCTTGTTTTTTATTTTTTGCTTTTTTTTTCTTGGTGATACTAGGTGAGAATGGCATCACCTAGAGATTACAGTGTTTTCTCCTGTCTGAATCAGTTCCTGATGCAGAATGTTTATCTCATCTATAAACGGAGTACAGCAGTTGCAGAAATGCGTCATCAAACTACCACAAAGCTCACTTTGTGATGTGAAGTACAGAAATGATCACTCAGTCGAAGCACTGGGCAGAAATTGAGGGGATATTTCCAGGAAGTCCAAGCAAGGGGAGATGATGTGCATTTTATTGAACATAGGAGTAGCAGCTGGTGCCAAGGAGCAGGCCCACAAGTTCCCCCTGTCCCCTAGAACATACCAACGTAGCAAGACTCTCCATTTCTGTGAACTTTAGGTGCTCAGAGGTTTTGAAAACTGTGTTGCTTGTTTGAATACTTTTACAGAGACCTTTGACTCTCTCCATTTTATAAATTCTCCCTCCTTTTAACCTAAAAGGAGTTTCACTTGGTCTAAAGAGACAGTCCCTATAGGAGTGATATGAATAAATCTTTTTGGGAGCTCTGGGACACTTTCTTCTCCTTATGTTGAATGTATTGGGAGATGTCTGTATGCTGTAAACACCTGGAATCACATAATAACCCCGAGTAAAGGCTTAGCATACCAATCATGTCACTGACAGTGGCTKAGTAAGATTGCTGGGATCAAGAAAAGATTTTCTACATTAAGGCCTTGCCCTAGGAGTTGCCCTTAGCATTTCCACCATTTGTCATTGCAGCTGATGATCCCATGTCTAGGGAACAGCATGTGCTTGCTCTCTGTAAAGCAAACTTACCAAATAGCTGCTTGATGCAAATTGAACTGTTCAACAGAGACAAACCATAAAACCTCTTCCTCTCTTCCCTTAAATATTTAGCGAGATCGTTGCTGTAATTCTCGCAACCCTTCAGGGTTGTTGTTTGTGCACCATCCTGTTTCCTACCCTGATGACATCAAAGGCACTTGGCCATTAAGATTTCAGAGTTGGCAGCAAGTGGATACCATCTGCAGGAAAGACAATCTGAACCTCATTAGAAAATAGAGGAACTGATCCAGTTGCTACACAGATTTTTGCTCGGGGAAAAATCTAGTGCCATTTCTGCAGTTTCCTTGCAAGATTTAGATCTCTGTAGCCTATTATTTCCTTTGGGCATTTCAGTAACGTCCATAGGAAATCCCTTTTSTTTAATTCTGATGCCTATGGAAGTATTTGCTCGTTGTTGATTCCCTGTGGGATGTATCACCAAACTGTGTATTTATTAACACTGGTCRTAGATTGTGTTAGGGAATTCTTATTGGTCTGCAAATAGTTTAGACAGATAATTGTGAAAATCTGCAGTTTATTRGTTGGTTTCCCAATTCATGCAATAGTTTCTATTTCCTGAATATAGCATGAGTAGCATGGTTTTCCAATCTGCAATTTGCACTGTTGCAAACCAGTTGTGCAACCTAGAATTTACTTTGAGCAAATGTTTAAAAAAAAAAAAAAAATCTCAAGTTTGCCTTTCAGAGCATTTATTGCTTAGGAGAATTTAAAAGCATTCACTGAAATATTCAGGGAAAACAAACATAAAGACTTAAGTAAAACTGATTGGAATGTATTTAGAATAAAAATACAGATAGTTTTCAAAACTCATTAATTGATTTTGTCTTAACTCAGGTTATTTACTTGGATCGTGAAACTGATGTTTGGTTTTTACATTCATTTATTTTGAAGAATGCTGCCGGGGCCGGTGGCAGCGTGGAACAAGGAACAGCTTGTGTGGCACCCAGGGCCAGTGCGGGCGGCTTGGCAAGCGCTGAACAAAGCACAGYGAGCAAGTGACGCGATGCCGCGCGTTCCCCACAAACCTAGAGAAAGGCAAAGGGTAATAAATCTCTGCAGTGAGTGGGATGCTCTTAGGGGGGCTAAGCACTTTGCTGGCCCCAGGAACAAGGATGCTGCTTTTCCTCTTGCTGTGATGTTATCCCATGGTGCAGAAGTCTTGTGCTCGTTCCCTGAGTAAGGGCAGTAACGTGGATATATAGCTGTGCCTCCTTCATTTAAGGTGTGTTTCTAACCTTCTCCCACAACTGCCTAGTTTTTCACTTGTACAGTGAAGGCTCATGTTTGCAACAGAAGTCTTGTGCAGGCCAAATAAGGATGCAGATTTAATTACGCGTAGCACTAATAGTACACTGCCATGACAGCACTTGTTTGTGAATTATAAACCCACATTTAATGACCACATTAGATTTTGTTTCATGGTGTGTTTTGAATTTTGTAATGAGCAATACCTTTCAGAAGTAATCCTGTGCAGGCAGTTTGAATTAGCATATGGAGGTATTTAATAACACATGGAAATGTTTTAGTGATTATATGCTGAAGTATGCCACCCAATGCCATTGTTTGGGTGAAAGGTGWTAACACTATGTGTAGCAGGAGTCAGAAGATGCACGTTCTGCCTGGAACTCATCACATCCACAGAAGCAGAGTGGAGAAGGTGCCTTCATGTGTCAGAGCAGCCGCGTGAGGAGAAGGTTTTTTGCTTTCTTTTTCTCTGAACAACAGGTTTTCTTTGGGCTGGAGGATTTCCCAGGCGAAAGAGGCAGCAATGGAGGCTGCAGACAGTRTGCTGGTGCGGAGGCAGTGCCCAGGAGCTACCTGGAGTGAGAGCTGTGCCCTCCTCTGTGGGGAGGGCCCAGGTTTGGTGTCTAGCAGCCTCTGATYAGGAAAGAGGCTTCAGAGTGATGAGACAGTCACATCCCTGACTTAATTTTTACTTTCAGTGGGAAACGAATTTTGACAGTTGGCAGAGACAACCTGCATCTTTTTCGAACGAGGAAGCAAAACAAACAAGAACTCTTTTTTCCTCTTCTTACATTCCTCTCTAGCCTATTCCACCAGGCACTTGGCTTAAATGAGGCTCTGCTTTCTAGYCTGTGTGCTGCTGCCAGCGAGGTTTGGTAACTCCACCTGGCTGCCTTCAACTTGCAGTGCTTGAGGCCTTCCTAGCAGTGCCCCTGGCTTTTTAGTTGTGTCCTTAAGGTCGACCAATGTCAACAGTGTTTTCCTGATCTGGGACCTTCTCACCTGAGCTGTGGCTGGAGCCTATGTGAAGTCTCTGCATGACCTGGTTGCAACTCAAAAAGCAAGTACTATGTATGTGGAGCTGCCAGTGAGCATCCAGAGGACAAAAACATTTAGGAAGATGCCGAGGAAGCTAGCTAAAATAATAACTGCTTTGAGACTTGCTTTGAGATAGTCCAACATTGTCTGGAATTTGGAGAACTAAATAGTCCTATTAATTCTCTTMTGGATTTGTGGATTTCCAAAGCTGTTTTGGGGGGATACACTGTGTATCCTACTTGTTGGGATGAATCCATCCAGTATGGAGTTTATTGCAGAGACTTTTGCAAGTAGTGAATRACACAGTTAAAAGCACAGCAAGTGTTCTGCATGTGTGTTCGGGGGTGGTGTGCAGCACGGGGCCAGGTCTGGCCCTTGGTCAGGCCCTGTGCTCCTGCACTGAGCTCGTGGCTTGCAGTGCGCGGGAGGAACCGCAACACACAGAGCCCCTTTGTRTCCTGCCTCGTAATATTCAATTGCCTTTCCAGAGACACAAAGTACTGCAGAAAGCAAGTGGCCCAACTGCAGATGAAGCCCATGGAATATGGGGTAGAGAGGATTTGAGCAAGAAAAGGGTCTGCTSTGAGCTAGCAGGTTCCATGCCTTGGCTTGGAAGGGAGGGTGCTGGATGCTTGACTATGTTTTACATGAGCAAATTCTGTAGTTTACCAAGTGAAGCTTTATCATTCTGCTGTAGGTGTTGCACAGGTTTTCCATAGGTACCCCATTAAAAAGACAAGACTGAGTATTTAATACTTGGATCGGAATGCTGAGAAACCATGTCTATAACATTCAACAAGGGCCCACTTAACACACCTGGTTTTGTGTTGTTTCTCTGTTGTGGCAGTGGACTTGGTGTCTGACTCTTTGCAGGTATTGAGTTATGAGTAAGTCTTTTTGGGCACATGCAAGTTATGCTGCTATAGGTGCTCAGGTGTAGGAGTCCCTTTTGGGAGATATCCTTATTTTCTTTTGCTGCATTCAGTTAATATATTTGTGTGCGATGAACCTTGCCAGTCACTACTTCTGTAGCCCTGCTGCAGCTTCTGAGTGTTGGCACTTTATCGGACAGCTCTAGGTACCTTGCAGATGCTGGGAYAGTGGGTCCGGAGGGAGAACGGGCCTGTGGTTGCTGCTGCAGGGACTTTACCAGCTGCGGCTTATCTTGTCATTTAAAGGGGCTTGCGGGTTCTCAGCTGGAGATTTCCCAGCTCTGCAGGTGCCCAGGCAGAGACTGGGACAGCCTGAAGAGAAGGTATGTGCAGGAGGGAAGGCACCTGTGCCACAGTGAGCAGGAGGTGACTGCAATGAGTGAGGATGAGGAAGGGTTCTGGCCCTTGTCCTTCCCTCAAGGCAAGCACAGCGAATTTGAGAGTGAGAGAGGCTGACCCCGAGAGATCTGGGCCCTGGGAGGGCGCCCGTCCTGGTGAGACCCACTGTGAGCTGGGGTTGAGTCATGACGTGATGGCTGAGCCTGCCCCTTGCTCTTGGACTTCATCACTCTCCTCGAAGCTGCCCTTAGCCTAGTGTGGCTGGCAGCTCAGTCATGGGCAGGGTAGTGGTGGCCTCTCGGGGAAGGGGAAGTCACTTTGTTTTGAGTRCTTGTTGCCATAGTGCTTACCCCGAATTATTTTAGGAAACAAAAATTMGAATCTTGAAAAGAATAGAGCCAAGTGGTAAGGGCAAAGGCTYGCTGTCTTTGGTTTGGGGCCCACTGCTTCTCTTCACTAAACCCTGTGGGTCTCTGTACAATCTATTCTTGAATATATGAGCTAGAAATTCCAAATCGGTTACGGCAGCCGACCCAGCCCCGGGGCTGCAGTGGGCTGAGTGTTAACGCAGAGCCTGAACGGCTCCCACACGTGGTCCACTGCTGCCCGTGCGTGACAGCTTCTGTCTTCAGTGCAGACCTGCACTGAAGCAGGTGCCTGATGCTGAGGCAAGGAGGCCCTGTGCTCTTCAGGCCCTATGTAATTCTCAATAATGCTCCCACAGTGATGAAATGGCCTTCTGAGAGATCACTAGCATTAGGTGAAAGTTTGGTATTTATAGTGAGAAATGACTTTGGCTTATGTTATGTCAAAGTGAACCAGCTTAGCCAGAAGACTTTCCAGCTCCTTCACAGCCACATTATGCTCCTCTGACAGGATGTTCCTCACCGAGAGGTGCAGTCCTGCCTGTTGTTTTGGCTTATCTGTAACAGGATCTTCATTCCTCATCCTTCAGGAAACCTAAAACCATCGTGCCAGTGTGTTGGGTGCTTTCCTTTCCTTTTCTCTGGTGGGTAGAGATTTAAAACACAGGCAAGTAATTTAAGCCTTCACTTACTCTTATCAAAAGTGACATGAGCCCTGGGGATTTCTAGTGAGCTGTAAGTCTTCCAGCTCTTCTCACAAACTTGAAYCTTTTAAGTTGTTGGTCACCTTGGGGAATTGTTCCTATTTTAGACTAATTCTAACGAGGCTTACTGAGGAATGATATTTTTGTTCCTACTGTTATTCATGACAGAACATAAAATGTTGTGACTGTGACTGACTGTATATAAACCATATATAGCCTAATACAAATGTCATATATAAGCTTAATACAAAGGATCAAGTTCTTGCAAGTGAGTTGTTGTGCGGCGTTAGGGATGGTGCCAGGGCAGTGGGGGTGCTCAGTGGCGGTCCATAAAGAGTTGCATGTGTTTAGTTCCACACTGTTAGCAGCAAGGTATGTTTAAGGTTCATTTTCTGCTACTGTAAGCACAAATAAGTATTTTTCTATGTTATATGAAACTGCCTACAGACCTTCAATAGACCAGGAACTTGGGTGGAGGGTTTTCTGCCTGCTCCCTCCCTCCTTCCTGCCCAGCCCAGGTGCCGGCCAGGGGAGCCCTAAGAGACACCCCTGCTCTAAAACCACAGTGGGTAGTTTCTAATAAAAGCATGTTCGCTGCTTTTCATTTGTCACTGCATRTTCATTAGTGAAAGCTAGGCTTTCACCTAGGGAAGGAAGTCATTCTTTCCAGGATTCACAAACTTCAGAGAAACAGTAAACCCAAGACCAGAATAGCTCTCTGAGTAATCTCCTGCCTACAGGTTGTGATGCGCCGCATCTTCCTTGCTAAAAATGAGTGAAGAACAGTGATGCTCCTCAGCAGCTGGTGAGGAAGGAAGGGAGAATGAGACGTTTCTCCTCGAGACAGACTTGGCTATTCCAGCCAGTGTGAGCGCGGGCAGGCGCTGATGGCTTCCCAGGCTACGGCTCCACAAAGGGCTTTTTTCTCATCTGTTTTGGAGGGCAGGTGCAGGAGGTGCAAGAAAATAAAACTGGAAGTGTATGAARAACTTGAGGTATGTGTAACAGTGCAAAGGTAAGAGATAAAGAGCAGGAAGCAGCATGCAGATTTTTAGGAGCAAAGGTACTTTGGAGATTGTTGGTTAAGTTTTGCACAGAAGATCTTGTCCTTTATTTCTCCTCCTGTCCTTGAGGAATATAGCAGTGTGTGGCAAATATCTCTAGCGGCAAATAACATAAGCAGAGGTGTGAAATAAGCAAAGTGGTGGTTTGCTGCTTGATATTTTCTTTCAGCCTGCAATTGGCTCAGATGTCATGCTACATGGCTCTGATCTTGTGCCACAGCACATTGTGCGGCAAGTATTTGCATTCTTCTCCCCCACGTCCCCCACTTCCACTCCTAGCAGAAGCTAATTTAGGAAATTGTGAAACCTTGTGTGAAATCCTCTTGTGTAACGCTGCCAGAACAGCGATAGCAACAGCATCTCAAGTGAACTCCAGATTATACATGAATATCTGTATCTGGTTTTAAGGACATGTAGCTAGTGGGAAGGTGTCTGGGGATGGCCTTAGATGACTCCATGTGACAGAGAGGATCGGATCATGCAGTGAATATCCATCCCTGGCATGTGTCCACAGCACCAGGCGGCTGTGAACTGGTGCGTGTCGCCCTGCCAGGGAGGGCTGGGGTCAGAGGAGGGTAGCACCTGCACAGGCCTTTGCCTACCCRCCGCTTTGCAGCAGGGCTAGAACCTGGGAATGAAAATGAATCCCATAGGCGCTGGAAACMCAAATTCAAGGAGTGTTGTCTTCTGTTGCATGGGCTAGTGGGACTTGACTTGGTGCTGAGGGTTAACTTAAGGAGCAGCTGAGGATTTTTGGCCTAAATCCCAGGCTTTTGATACTGCCACCAGCTCCCAGCTGGCAGTGCTGTGATGGGGAGGGCAGCAAGCCCCTCTATGGCTGAGGCAGGGCCTGGGTGCCAACAATGTGCTTTTCTGTGTTCACCACGCTGCATGGTTCAGCTGTGGACTGCTCAAGTGCTCTGGGGTGGCCTGGGGTGTACATGGTGCAGGCAGGGGCACTCTGTGGGCTCTGCCGGGTGACTGCCTTTCTCGTGGAGCAGGAGCGAGGGTGTTGGCACCTCATTCCCACTTGGAATAGGTTCCCTGGGAGAGCTGGCCTGTGTGTGACCAGCACATCAGCATCTGGACGATGAGCCGTGCGCCCACGGCCTCGCTGKGCATCCGCTCCTCGTGGCTAAAGCAGCGCCGATGAATGGAAGCAATTCTTGTAGCTCTGGCTTTGTGCCTCATGAGAAGCACAGAATTTCTGCCAGTTGCTTGGATTTTATTTTGGGCTTAATTTTCCATTTATGGCACAGTTTCTCTTTTACGTTTCTTTTCCTCATGTGGGTCAGTCTGGTTATGTAAGATGATATTCGCTGCTGAGTTACCRCTAGGTAATTCTTTGGAGTGGTGGCTTTTGGAAGCTAGTTATCTGCCCTCGTGATGTTTATGTCTCGTATATGTATGAGCTCCAGTGGAAATCATTAACTGCTAGTAAAGGCTGAATTGTCACCTTGAGTGTGTGCTGTTTTGTGAGATTGTCAGGGGAGGGTAAGGAATGCTACACTTTGCTAACTTCATTTCAGACTATAAAAACTTACTTCTCCTCTAGGCACTGTAATACAAAGGTAGTTTTAGTGAATTTAGCCAGAACATGGTTAGGATGTAACTTGTGGGTCAGTTATGGGAGATGATCGTTTTYCCCAGTTCGTACTGCGGAACCACAAATGAAAGAAGATGCACTCAGCCTGTGACTCTGTCACTCCCTCTTTTCATGGTCAAAAGCCAGACTTGTTGGCGAGTCTCMTTCTTGCCCTCTCATTCTATGATTCAAGGGAAAGAAAAAGTCCTTCTCTGACGAAGGGTTTGCATCATATTCAGGTAGAAGTGAGTTCCCAAAAGACTCTTCAGTTATATTTGCTGTTTATTCCCAGTTGGGAATTGCATTTCTTGGGAAGTCTACTGCATGTGCCATGAATCCAATGCTTTTACAAAATGTGCCTAGTTTGTGGCTCATCCATGTATGTGTGGCAAACTTAATACTTTCCAGATGCCTTGTACCTACCTGTTGTCTTCCCAAGAGTAGAGATTATTTGCCTCATTCAAAATTAAAAGGCAAGCTGAGCCCAAATCTAGAATAAGAAGGCAGATACAGAAGTCATGTTTGTGGTGTTTGTTTCCTTCATTTCAAGGCAATGCCATATATTCTCCAAAATCTTAACAGCAAAGGCCCCAACCGCCAGAAAACTTGGTGGTTTTCTCTGTGAAAAGCTTACACGTTTTTGTGAGTCTCCATCAGAGTTTTCCARGTTGGTTTCAAATGCTGGTCACTTCTGGCCACACACCCCGGGTCTACCAGACTGTGGAGCTTGAATGCTGGAATAAGCAATTCCTTTTTAGCTTGGCTCTGAAATGGAGCCAAGCAGAGACTCATCAGGTTAGTCTAAAAGGCCTCATCCAGTTGAGTAAATGTCAGAGTGTAAATGGGCAGGAGCCCTGTTGGCTGCAAGCCCAGCCTGCACAGCAAGCCCTGTGCGTAGCGTGGAGGTAGCAGAGGTGCATCAGCCCGGCAGGCTGTAGCAGAATGTGGGCTAAACTGACCTGCCCCTGAAGGGGCCAGCAGCATCTGTGAGGCTGTGTGTGGCTTCACTGGATTGCTGCTGGGCAGYAGCCTCTGCCCATGAAACCCCTGTCCCGCTGGTTGGTGTGGACAGGGGCGTGAGCTGCCTTCTTCAGCAGACCTTCCTCCTCTCCCATACCTAAGATGCTGTCCAAGTTAGCGCTTTGCTTGGGGAGGGGTGACACTAATGCTGCCCCTAATGCCCCTTAGTGCGTTGCTAATCCTGCAAAGCCAAGCTTGGAAATAGACCTAGCAGAAAGGCTTTGTTTTATTTATCTTTTTTTTAAAAAGGACATATATTATTTTGTCAACAGTTAAACTTTTTGGAGGGGTACCACTAATTAGTAGCCTTATGAACTACAGCTTTACACAGATCTTAAAAAGTTGAATACAAGATAGACCCTCATGTGACACTTTTTTATTTCAGTAGTTGGCGGCTAGGGCTATGGGAGGAAGACACCAGCTGCAGAAGCACTTGTTTTTTTGTCCTTGTGGTTGCTCTTCAGGGTTAGGCAATGCTTCATTTCCCAGCATTACTGCTCAACAGCCCTCCTTTCAGAAGTGTCAACATATGCAAATACATGCTTGAGGAATTGCTACAACAGTATATCAGCGTTGCTTTTTTATTATTATTATTTTTAAGTTCAGTCACTAGTGCGGTGTAGAAGTTAGAAAGCCTGCAGAACTTTACCACAAGAGGTGTACGAGTCCTCAGGGGAGCTCGGCACCGTGTCTAAGCTTGCACTGTGCTTCCTTRGCCCATAAGTGCTCTGCTAGAGCATTGCTCTAGGACGAAGGGTTTGTAATGAATAACTTCCATAGTTCCAAACTCAGTGAGGCTTCACCAGCTTTGCCTTCTCTTAAAAACACCAGAGGGAGGAGGAAGTTGGTATCCCCATAGAACAAAAGCATTTCTTGTTCTAAATAATTTGAAAGCTGTCAGGCTTGCTTGTGTAAAGGCAGCCTTGAATTCAAGTTTGTGCCTTTCAAGGGCCACCACACTCTGCTCAGTGAAATGCATGTGACTGTCACCATTTYCCACTGCATTTCTATTTGACTTTTCACTCACTTGATCTAGTCCAAACTTCATCTTTCCTGGTGAAGTCCTGGCCCAGTTGTGCAGATAGGCAAAACCCACGTTGACTTCAGTGGGGCAAGGTTCTCATCGGTTGCTTTAAAAGTGCTTTGTGGGGCTCTTGCAGCCAGGCTTAGGGACGTCTTCCTGTATCTGCCTCCAGGATTCCTCATCTATTTTTAAGTCTTATGCTCTTTGCTGTGCCTTTTTTAACTTTGTTGCTSTGCTGTTTAACCCCTGTGGGATATGCAGTTTGTGGGAAAGAAGCTGCATGTTAGAAAAAAATTAAGTGGTTAGATTATGTGCTCCTGCAAGGATTTCACAGCACAGGACATGCAGAAGCCCTCATTAGGTTCTCACTGGGCTTCCTGACCTGAGGAAATGAAATTAGGTAACAGTGGATGTCCTGTTGTGTGTGACTGATCTCCCCGGCTGGCTACAGCCCCGGTGAAGCACAGAGCCCGAGCATGTGCTGGGATTCAGGGCTCGTCCAGAGGTGTCTCCTTCTCAGCACAGCTACTGGTTGGGGCTGCTCGGAGGGAGTTGTTCTCTCTGCAGCTTTTCCTTGGTTGTATCAGTCTGCGTCATGCCCCTGTACAGTGTGAGAGCAAGTCATTTTCAGGCCATAGATCTCTTAATGMCTTGTGCAGGATCCCTAGCACTCCTAGGAGTGTCTGCAATGCTGCTTGCAGTCTGTTGTATTTCACCTCGGTTCACTTGATGCCAAAGCCCAGACAAGGTTAGTAGTGCAAAAGAGATGGTGTTAATATGACTGAGGTCTGGCTTTTGGGGTGCAAGACTAGAAACAAAAAGATGCAAGGAAAACAAAGCAATCCAATTCTATTTTTAGCTTGGCAACTGGATATCTCTCTAGTGGCTTAACCTCTGATACATTGAGTCCAAAAGACATTTCCCATCTGTGGGAGCTGGGAACTAGTATTCATGGCAGAAATTTCTTCCAAGTAATTTCTGTGGCTCTGAACGACCTCTCATCATTTCTTGGGCTGAAATTTTAGGATACCAACACAAACTCTGGWGCTGGTGGTGGAAGGTTTCCTGTGTTGCAAATGGTGATTTTTATCCTAGCCTATATCTCTTTAGGCTATGTGAACTTTGATTATTATTGGCAGCACTGCCTGGAACCTGAGTACTGAGGACACCTAAAGACCATTTCCCCAGTATTTTTGTTTCATTTGCCAGCTGGCTGCCATATCCATCTTGAAATGTTCTGTTTGTATTRAATTATTCAGACATGCATATGAAATAATATATATGGAAATGGTTCTACCTAAATCTGTTGAATTTATGATTGCCAACATATTTATGTTTTCTCTTGAGACTAAACACAGTCCGATGTTAGCACAGGGACAGGTTTGTTCATATAATACTCTGCCAGGTGTTTCCATAAGGAAAGCTGTGCTGATTCCAGCTTGTAGCTGTTGGAGGCGGGACCCTGCAGGAGAGAACTGCAGGCACAGCGAGCAGCTGATCTGCAGTGTTGTTTGTTGACTTCTCTCTCAGGCTTCAGGAAAAGCAGCCAACCCTTCTGTGCAAAGTGAAAGCTATGGCAGTATTGCAATTTTATTCCCATTCAGACAGCTTTGGTTTTGCACCTCCAGTTCCTATTTTAAATGACCTTGACACTGGAGGGCTTTCAGAGTGCTTTGGTACAGACATGAAGGCACTGCAAGTTGCCAAATTCTTATGTTTAACAGTGTGAATTTCACAGCACAGGACATGCAAAAACCCTTATTAGATTAGGCCATGGGCAATGCTTTCAGAAAGCTAAAAACTATTTCTGTCTTAAGAAACAGTGGTTGAAAAAAGTCTAATGGTTTCAAGTCTCTTTTCTGTTCATCTGTTTGCCCACCTTGTTCATTATGTCACTTGAATCCAYGGAATATCCCATTGAAACAAAGTGCCACAGGAGACTGGGCCTTCCATGTGCACCCTTCTGAAGAAGGTGGTATAGATTTTGAGTGAGAAGACCCTACATTTCATAGTCAGCTTTGGGCAACTTGCATCAGCTGCTTCAAGACTCTTCATTAATTATGCCCTTTTATTTTGGGTGCACAATTAGAGTCTCTTAAGCCATGCTCGGAGCTTGCATTTCTTCCCGCTGGAATTCAGGAGCCGCCTGGCATAAAATTGTGCATCTGAGGTTTAGCATTCCCAAAGCAGCAAAACCTAAAGGTGCTGTGGGARATGGGAGGCCTTTCTCTTAGCCCACCCCAGCGTCACAACTGAAGGCAAGAGGGTGAAGTCTCCCTCTCTAACCATGYTGTGTTGTATTCTGTTCGTGGCTGCAGGCAGTGCCGCAGTCCTAGTGCTGCAGTCCTCTCACTCCACCTCATGTTCTACATGTCCTGGGACAATTTAGCCCTTTTGTTTTCCTTCCCTTTTAAGGGTGCCTTCCCCTTCTTCCTTTTATCCTTCCCCATTCATTTACAGACAACTGAATGCTTAGTAGGTAAAATTTAGTATCTTGAAATTGGGAGGCCTTTCCCCCCCGCCCTCGGTTTACTTAGACGAAGTTATTTTGTTTGTTTTGCTGTAGACTTCCCGTCTCAGTAGTTTGCCTATTCACTTTTGTGTTCACCATGAATGCGGAATTCATCTGCCTCTAACTTTTCCCATTGCGGGCTCTGGTGTGGTGTTGTCAGCGTGCGTGGCAGAGATCAAGCTGTGCTGATGCATCCTCAAACTATGTACACAACTTGCAAAATGAAAGCATCCTATTAATTCAATTAGATGTTCCTCTTGAAATGTCCTTATGGAGACAAGGGTGATCCGTGGCTGGAAAGAATAACAGCATAACCTTTATGGTGTATGTTTACACGCTTTGCACAATAGTGTGTTTTGCTGAAACGTTGTTGGTTGCTTGGCAGAGAGCGCTGTGAAAGAATGTTGGCCAGAACAGGCCACTTCTGACAAGTACAAGCGAAGCAACAGTTTGGATGTTTTCAAATGAGATGTGCATGGCCCCAAACAGGCCCTATTAACTCTCTCATCGCTGACGGAGGCTGCAGCTGCTTGTGCCCATATCTCTGCCGTGAGGAGAAGGTATCTGTTCTGCTCCCAAGACAGGGATGGAGTGTGCTGGCTACATGGATAGGGCTACATGGAGGACGGAAGGATGAAATAAGGGCTGTGCTCGAGGCTATGTGACTGAATGCTCTGTAACTGTTGGGAATCGTGTGCCGGAAGCAGATATAAAAATGTGCTGCTGGTTGTCAGGCTGTTCTGGCAATTGTGTGTTTGCTTCTGTTAGCGCAACTCCATGTCACTTCTACACGAGWTGGGAGACGGGTTTAACCCGTAGGAAGCGGGAATTGGTGTGTGAGCCTGCCGGGGTGCGAAGTAGTGCCCATGGGCATGGGCTGCAGCGTATTAGTGTTGTGAGGGGCAGTGCCTAGGGAGGAGTTTGCTGGACTACTAAGGCAAGAAAGAAAATAACATGAGGGATTCATGGCACTGACAGGAGAGCTGAGGCACTGTCCTCTAGGCTTTAGCAGGTGCTAGCAGGCGCTTGAAGGCTTTGGGGGCCATTGCTTGGGCTATCGTATACCTCAATCATGGCGAGGGGCCGAAGAGAGAACTGAGAGCTCTTCCTGGAGTGCTCAGGATGGCCTAAAGGTCAGGCCTTCCCCTTTGGCCATACTAGTGGAGAAAGGATCGAATCAGAGGTTTTGGTGTTTCTTATCCCCCAGATACTGCTTCCTATCTAGCATCAAGAGAGACCGATTTGGCCATGCGCTCAGAGGCCCTGTTGTGCTGCTGGGGCTGTCCCGCCTGCTTAGGCCTCACAGTCACCTCAGCTCCCACCTCCGGCAAAAAGCCAAAAAAAAAAAAAWGATACTGCTGTGGAAGGACCAAAACCTGCGAGGAGAGGAAAGACAGGGTGGCCCCGGTGGAGGCGAGCCGAGGCGGGTTGCCCGGAGGGGCTTTTCCCCGGGGCGCCGTGGCGGGCGGCGCTGCTCGGGCGGGCCACGCCGCGCAAGCGCCGCTTTAAGCGGCCGCGCCCCTGTAAGGGCAAGCGGCGGGCGGCGTGGCCCCTTTAAGCGCGCGCCGCCGTGTCCTCGGCTGCCCCGCGCCGCCGCCGCGCTATTAATAGCGAGGAGGGCGGAGCCCTCCCCCCCCTCCCCGCGCGCGCCCAACCGCSGTAACCGCCATAACCGCCGCCGGGGCAGCCCCCGCGCGCGCGGGGGAGGCGCGTGTCCCGGGCAGGGCCCCCGGCCCCGTGTCCGCCCCTGGCTGCGCGGCCCGGCCCAGCTCCGCGCTGGGGAGGCGAGGGCGGCGCGTGTGGGGCGGGCAGGGGGGGCCTTGTGAGCGGCCCCCGCGGCCCTGCGGGGGTTGCCCTGCTGGAGCAGAGCCCTCTGCTTCTGTGTTCTGGGCGAGCCTGGCCGGGAAGAGGCGTCGCAGGGGAAGAGAACGTGCCAYTCCCCTTTCCCTTTTCTTCCTTCCTTCACGAACGTGCCGAGCAGTGAGCGATACTGGCAGTAAAAATGCCATTCTGTGTTCAAATTCCCTTCCATTAAAGTGTGGCAACAACCCCCCTCCCCAGTTACCTGCATATTGTCTTTTA
>PTEX01000021.1:4303097-4337499 GCA_003342815.1 Eudromia elegans | reverse complement strand
AAAAAAAAAAAAAAAAAAAAAAAAAAAAGGAAAACTAGTGAACTGTATCCAAAAAGGAAACAATGGGGGAAGGCGGTAGCCAAACTTGCTGGTTTTAATTCTACATCTTGTCTCCTACAGCCTTCACCTGAGGAGCGAGCAGGGAGGGTTGCTTGCCCCGCATGGAGCAGCCTGCTTCCCGCTCCACCCTGAGCGTGACTGCGCGCAGTGCCACCCAGCGCCCCTGGCACCAGCCGTATCTCGCTGATCAGCAACCGCCTGAGCGTGACGTACATTGAAAATAGTGCCGCCTGTGCCAGCAAAGCTGTGTGACTGCGGATGGATGTGAGTCACAGCGTTTGAGTCAGTTGGGAGTGTCCTTCAGATGCATTCATCTGGTAGCTTTGTTGGGTATTACAGGTTTTGCTTGCTTTTTAGGAGAAACTCCATGTCCAACCACCACCCCCCTTTAGCATCAGCACCCTTTTCGTTTGCTATATTGCAAATTGGTCTGTGACAGAGAACTTACCTTGGGGGTGGAGGGGAAAATGCGGGGTGAAGAGAGCAGAAGTAATCTCTTAAGTGGAGCAACGCCCTCAGCACTTTAAACCACAGCATTAGAACCGGAGTCTCAAGTRTGCATTAGTAATGCTTTTGCCCTTTGCTCTTTGGAGGGGTGTTTTGTTCTGCAAATACTTTATGAACCCCTTGAGACTATGGCACCATTTTATTCTTCAAAAGTGTCCACTAGTAAATACTCACTGCATTACAGCATAGGCTTTTGTCACCATGTGTTAAATAGTCATAGACAAATGAGATCTGGTGACAGGATTTGTTCTTATAAATAAGGCTTGCTAAAGCCCTGCCAAAAGAAGAAGAAGAAGAAGAAGAAGAAAAACCCCCACACACGTAGTTCTGAGACTAGATAAAAAGATGAAGGTTCTTTGAAAACAGTAAGAGACTTTAGTGTGCCCCGTACATCTAAATAGAGGGACAAAATGAAGAAGTCATCAAAGAGTAGCCTTGTTTGTGTACGCTTGTTCTGGAGTGCCATCCCTTCTTTGAATAGGTACCAAATGGAACACAGCTGAGTAGAGTAAAATTTAGGGTAGTTTTTTGCCCTATAGTGTTAGTCACTGCACTGACACTAGTCATCTTGGTAAGTTGCCATGGAGGATTTCTCTGTTGTGTAGCTTGGGGAATTTTGGTCCAGAGTTTATGGTCTGTCAGAAATACAAAAATATAGTCTTGAGTGAAAAAGAGCTTAACTGCATAGTTCACATCCTGTAACAAACAGGATAGCTACAGTGTGGGAGGCATTGATATGCCAGACCTAATCTCTTTTGCCTGTGGATTCAGCAGAATGACAGCAAATTTATTTCACTTAGTCGCCCTAGAAGTCATAGGACTAGAGGTGACTCTCTCTGTTCTCCCTTGCCTTGTACTCACCGTGTTCAGTGAGTTCTTTAGGTGTTATCCTTCTGCAGATGCCACAGTGTAAAGGGAGGTTTGAGGTACTCCTTGCTGTTGCCATCTTAGCCAGAGCTTTGTTACGGAGAATCATAAGTAGAACCAAGATTTAGGCCTTCTGTAGACATGAATGCTGACTCTTGATGGTGTCAAAGATTCTCATGGAGACTGGTTGTTACTATGAGCAACTTTTCATGAATCATCGCTGAAAGCGTTCATCATACCAAAACAGTGAAGTGCTCAGCAACTAACAGAGGAAAACAGTTTGTAATTACTCAGTTACTCTAATCTTTGGTACTGCCTGTGCTTACTGTAAACTTAAGGTGCATATTTTTTGTCCTTGAACTCCTTTTATATTCTTTTATATGTCTTTTATAAGTCTATATGTCTTTTGACATATTCATTTTATTTTTTATTTTGCATACCATGAAAAACAGCTTTGGTGCCCTGTATATAAGTCCCATATCTCATACAGTAGACAAACTAAGGACATCACAGCTCAAACCTTCCTGTATGGCAGTGATCTTTACCAGGTGGTCCCACAGACATTGGTGGGATTACACAGATGAGTACATTTGTGTAGATTAGACCTTAAGTGCAGATACTTCAGATACTTACCCTTTGTAATGTATTGATTTGGGGTTTGTAATCTCCAAACTTTAGAGACTGCAAAATTTCTTTAGAGTCTTGCAACATATACCCAATTAAAAAAGCTTAAAGAGAAGATGATAGTTCAAAGAAAAAATTAAAAGGTCGGAGTTTCTGGGCTAATGGTAAAACTAAGCCAAACCTTTTTGATTTTAATTCTGTTTGGAAGATAGCTACAGATCTGACCTAGACTCCTTCTCCTAACAGATTTTACTATCACTAAAGGAAGAGAAATGCAGGATTTTAACAATGCCTCTCAGAATTTAGCCTGTTTTGCATAGGAGAGAGACAGTCTTTCATAAAATTTTTTAAACCTTTGCACAAGTTTGGAAAGATTGTGCTTATAATGTTTACTTTGAGTTTTAGCTTAACTGTAACAATAATTGGACTGGGAAACCTTTGGAACAAAGGTTTTGCAGCCATGTAGTCTTGCCTTGACTAGAAATGTGTTGTCTGACTTGTGGATTAATTTATTCTGTATGATTAACTGCAGTGAATGTTGTATTAATTTAAATATCAATGAGAAACTAATAGCATGTGTGAACTTTTCAATTTTGTTGGCTTAAAAAGTTAACAGATGTGTCTGGCATTCATCAGTGTATGGAGCACAGCAGCTATAAAGCCTGATGACATCAGGTATAAATGTGAGTGGTAACAAAGTTCCTTTTAGGGGTTTGGTGAAATATTAGATATTAGTTTAGGCCCACTTGTGTGATCTTTAAGTTCTTCCCTCACCTTTGTGAATATAAATTAAGAGGACCTTGTTTTAAAATGGGATATTGTACCTTTGTTGTAAGGCTCTGATTCAAAGTAAGTGAAAATGCATCTATGGTTTTCAGTGGGTAGTGAAAAGGTAATCAGGTAATGAACACCTGGAGAACAAAGAGCGATTTCCCAAGTGTAAGTTTTTGTAGTTTAAGATCGTCATGAAGTAATAAAATAAATTACTTTTTAAATATAAGATTTGCTCAGGAAAAGCAGTTCTGTTGCAACCTCTTAAATAAATAAACAGTTGATAGAAGTGAATGGTTTTGTTAAAGAAAATGTTCAGCCATTTCTATATTCAGAACTCTATAGAAAGAAATAGTCTTTGATTTATTTTTATTTTTAGGCCCTGGATGAAAACACTGCCAAACAGAAACTGGATGACTTCTGTGAACATAGAGCAGTCACCACTGTTATCTCTTCCATTGAAGCAAGTTGCTTTTGTCCATGCTTCGTTGAGGAGATTAGCAGACTGTCCTAATAATCAAGGTCAGATTTATTTAACTATTTAAATATTAACTTTCCAGATAAATGTATAAATGTAGTCTTATTTGTGCTTGGGAATCATTCTCTGGAAGTAACTAAGGCAATGTTCCCTTGAACTAGGCAATATCAGATTATCAGATCCAGGAAGTTCTGTATTTCTTTAGGCTCACTGGAGTTTGGCCTGCAGAGGTTTTAAAAAAAAAAAAAAAAAAAAAGGGAAAAAAGTATTTATTTCTCTTTTCAGACGGAGCAGACATGTTCAGAATTTAAGATATTTTCTTCCTGATGTTGCCTGATAGTATTGCATGTAGAGGATACTCTGCATACTGCATATGTAGAAGACAGATTATTTTTAGTCCAGTTTCCTAAATCTATGAGACCTAATGAAGCTGCTGTTTGTCTGCTGTGGATTCTCCCTGCTACTTTTGGTTAGCTGTAACAGCAAGGCAGTGTCTGAAAATAGGCTAAGTAGGATGGAAGAGGCCAAATAGCTGCTTGAGTGGGTATCTATATTATGAGTTAATGAGTTATTAGCCAATAGTGAAGCCATAAGCTACAAATTCATAAAAAAAATGACTTCTTTAGAGCCTGTGCTCATGGAATCACATGGTTGCTCAGATATTACTTGATAGCAGTTACCTAGAGTAGAGCAGAGTGTACCCTTGAAATGCTCAGTGCTGCCTAGCTAGGAAGTTGTTCTGCTGCAGAAAGTAGATAGATATATATATAATTTGACATGCATTTGAGCAACTTTTAGAAAAGCAGTGTTTTGTATTTATGAGTTTAAACTTGGCTGTTGGCCAAATTGTCCTCAGTGATTCCAATAGAAACTGCAGTTAGCGAGTAACAACTTGGTTAGTGATAAGTCACCCTGTGCAGCACCCTGTGTCACCAGCCCTTGCCAGCTGGGCAGTATTTGTAGTCTTGGGAGAGTTCCCAACAGGGGAATCCTCCTGTGGAGCTTTCAAGGACCTAATTTTTTACAGAGGCTATAAGGAGTTGGGGTATGTAGAGCCTATGAAGAATGTGGCTATGTACTGTAGAAATCCATTATATTTGTGATGCATATGAGAGTTACTTTCTAGCCTGGATATTAACAGTAATTTGTAAGATAGTACCTGTGACCTTGACGAGTGTGTTTCAGGATGAGATTCCCTTCTCATTGCATGACATAGCCTCATTGTCTGCTCTGCTCCTGGTGGAGTTTGTAGAGCTTTTCACTGGCCTCTGCACCGGTGAACTGCACACATGATTACATTTCTTGAAAGCCGGCTGAGCTCCTGGAAATTTGGGTAATGTTTAGTGGGGCTTTCAGGACTGCAGGTCTTTCTCACCTCTAGCAAAGCACGTCAGAGTTAGGTACACAGTGAGGCTTTCTCCAGTACTGCATTATAAGACATCTGTTGGAAAAATAATTGAACAAGTGGAGCTCCAGCTGTCCATTTATACTTTTCTGGGAAGTTTGCCATTGACTTTAGGGGGAATAGACTCTAAAAATGGCCAGTAATTGGCACCTTACTTTATCACACAATATAACTTTGTGATTTAATGTATATTTGCCTACAATGAGGGACCTGCATAGTTTTTATGTTGTTGTTAGGAAATACATTTGCATCGTTTTGGTATCAACTGTGAAATAATCTCCTCTTCTGGGGGCATGCTTGTCCCTTTTCTCTCCACTGTTCAGATTGTGTTTTCTAGGAAACTACCATAGGGAAAATCTAACCCCCTCTTCTCCGTCTTCCATTCCTGGAAGGAGCGTTCTACTGTTTGTGAAAGTGCCACAATAACAACCACAATTAACAGCAAGATAGATGAGGAATATTAATAGTTGTGTTGTAGGCTATAAACCTGAAATTTAAAACTCTCCTTGGCCTCAGGCTCTCCCACTGCTGAAGATTTGCTAAAATGTCTTTTGTAGCACTTGGGGAAGCTTCTGATAGAGGCAGATATATCTCTCTGCTGGGTGAAGCAGCTTTTGTTTCTAGTTAAAGCTTCAGGACTGAAGAATGCAGCTTTGGGTGTCACTGTGTTTATGTACCAAGATTACTGAGAAACCAGTTAAGAATGCAGCTGTGAACTTTAAGCAGCATGGCATGGAAAAATAGAACATGAAGTGTATGTGTGTGTGTATGTGTGCATGGGGGGAATGTACCCAGTGTTTTGTACATTCCAGCAGAGGCCTCTGTAAAGACTGGAATTTTAATTCTCATCTCACATTCCACAAAGACAACTTGCATTCCCTTCCTGCCTCCCCCTCCCAAGAGGTTCCTTTCAAAAAATAAGTTTGGCTTATTATTTATTCTGCGTTGGCTATCAAGTAACTGTTGGACTGCCAACACCCAGAAGGGATTAGCTTGGGCTCTTTATGTTTAGTTGCTAATTTGGATTCTCTGGGATTCAGTACTATTTATTTTCTTCTTGTTATTAGTAATATAACTTTTTATATGTTATCATTCTAAATGAAGATCAGAAATACCACCAGCTACAACAGTATCTCTATGGAGATTCTGAATTTTCTTCTACCACACCCTTAGTCCTCTCATATGCAGTCCTCTTAATATAGAAAGGCAAAAGAGAGGAGAGGCAGTGAGTCTGGTTAACTTAGCAGCACCATTAAAATATAAAGCCCCACCTTTCCAAGGAAGAACAAAGATCTTGACCTGCACAGCACCTGTTGTAAAGTATTGCTGTACTTACTCTGCGTTTTTATTTCTGAAAATAAATATGGAAAGCAGGCTGCCGTTAATGGAATTTGAAGGAAGGAAATGTTGGTTTTGAAGTCAAGACATCAGAGTGAGATCAGGAGAAGGAGATTTTGCTCACAAGCATCCCTTCATTTCTGACTTAGCAGCTATATAGACCCAAAGGGTGCATAAACAGGTTTCCTCTATGGATATGGGCTTGCCAGCCTTGATAATGTCCCGTTCAAGCTACAGCTCATGGTTATGTAGGTAAATCTATAAAACTCAGCAAGACTAACAGCTTTCACATGAGAAGGCTTCTTTTTTTATGTTCTTTTTTTAATAATTCTAGTATCAGACACTATAGTTTTTTATTGCTATAGCTTCTATTTAGCACTGGTGAAGTGTCAGCTTGGGAATCCAATGCCAGTATCTTCCTCATTTCTCTCATCTTCACACTTTTAAATGAGAGTCAGCCAATCCTTTAGYTGATTGTTGTTTAGAAATCAGTCTTACTCATACTTTGGTATAGCTGTGAGAGTGAGAACACAAGATTTGCAGCCAAGCAAGGGATAGGAGGACTTAAATGGCTTTTCCAATGCTTCTAGACAGTGTTAGCTGTTAGATCCATAGTATGTAGCAGTACTTCAGGTGTGACATAGGTCAGCAACACTGTGTGCTGGCACACCTCTTACACCTGAGCTGGCATGGAGGAGTCCTTGGAAGATGCCAGCTGTATTGTTTCAGGTATGGCTGAGAATCTTTCCTCTTAACTTTAATTAGTTCCTGATGTGGATTAAGCCCTCTGGGGGTGTCAAAACTGGCACTCTATGAAGAGCTGAAACATAATTAACATGTAGGAGGCAGAGTTATTTTTTCTTATCTGCTTTATACTGCTACCACTGAACTCAGTCACGACCTGGCTAGCATAGGGGATGAAGGCATAATTGTAATTCCTTCCTCCTTGAAATTCCTTTTTGTGTCCGACCTGTGTCATGACCTGCACTCAGAATGGAAAGGAGAGCTGTCCTGCAAGGATGGAAAGGAGCTTGATTGTATTTTGCTTTTTCTTGTGTCAGCCACCATAGGCAGAGCTGCCTGTCTGCAGTGGAGGCCACACAAGCTGTTCAGGTTCAGTGCTGTGAAGTGACTCTCTGAGCTTTATGAAGAGTGGCACAGTCATTGCCCTGGTCTCCAGAAGACCCTTCAAGATGTCTCGGTATCCTCCCCGAGTGATGTGTGTTACATAACCGAGAGGGCAAATAAGCTCTGCTTCCTTAGATACATGATCTCATTGTGCCATGCTGGCAGCATGAAAGGGTAGGCAGGCAGAGGCTGTTCCTTTGGAAGATGGTTTCCAGAAGGACAGCATGTATTTCCTTTTCTATTTTCTGATTATTCCTTAGGCTTACTGAGAAAAGATGACAGCTCTGTGCCAGTGTATCTAGCAGACTGGGCTGTAGTAGAAGTGGCAGGGGTTGTCATGACTGTCTTCTGGCTCCTTCTGCTTGGAACACCAAGAACTTGTGCAGACCACAGCAGAGTCTGTCTCTGCCAGACATGAGCCAAATTTATGTCCCGGAATATGAGGAACAAGAGATGTAATTCTTTCTACCAAGCTCAGGAACAAAAGCATTGAGCAGCATATGGGCTATCTGCATAACAGGTAGATGGAGTTGCAGAAATAAGATGCTGTGCTTCTACCAGTTTCGTTCAGTAATGATTGCTCATAGGGATGTCCTTGGTTTAGCGAATTACTTGTTTACTACTTGAGGCACGTCCAGATGCAGTGAGGCACCTGCTTTCACTTCTGGTGAGGAGAAAGAATAGTTGGAGAATATTGATGGGATGAAATTGAACCTGGGAAGCTCTGAATGCCTTCCTGGGAATTGGCAGATGCTTGGGGAGAAGTCTGARGGCCTGGGGATGCTGACCTAGTGAACTACCATTTTTTTCTAGTATTCTACAGTAGTGGCTGGGCATCCACAAACCTGTGTACATTAACAGAAATCAAAAATGAACTTGTTTTTAAAAAAATACTAAGTTAAAAACAGAGCTTCCCTCAGTTGATTTTCAGCTTAGTTTCAGTTCTTTAATATTGTTTAATGCCTAGTTTGAGTACCACATAGAATAGCATAAAAGCAATCATATTTTATGATAAGTATAAATCTCCTATGTATTTTCCAGAAGTTAATGTAATAATAGTTTTAAGAGTCTTCTATTAGCAGCTGTAAGTCTGATTTTCTGACTAGATACCACTAATGGTTTCAGCATTTTTCTTTGTAGTTTTCTTTAACAAGAAAGCAGCAGTTCAGCTCTTAGTCTTGGGGCCTATTAGAGGGGCAGTGGGTTCTTGGTAAGAATTTTTGTTCTAGTCTGGTAAAATGCAGTCTTGTTAGAACAGCAGCTTGTGGTTAATGCTTTTTATCTGTTCTCCTGCTTATTATAGTCTAGGTTTTACTACCATTATTTACATATCCCTTTGTGCATTTTGATATATAAGGCATATATATTTATATATATATTTTAAACAGAAACTGACAAGCACAAAGAGATATGTAACCAGAGACATTACTAAGGCAAGTCACATATGCTTAGTTGACTCAATGCTCATTCCTTTTTTTTTTTTTTTTTTTCTCCTGAGAAAGGAGAAAAATCCCTTCTCCTGAGAAGAAAGGATAAGTTAAATACTGAGGTGAAATCTATCATTTAAGGTAGGAGAGCAGAAAATGACCCTGATTTTGCTCTAGGTAGAACAGAGAGTGGAAGGATATTTTATTTACATAAGATATTACCCCCTAGTTTCTGAGTACTGTAAAACAAGCAGCTGTCCCACTTAATGACTGTGTAAAACCCATTTAGCTTTTCCTGGTGTCTAAGCCAAGAAGGTGGCTCGTCAGCTCCATCTGCCTGATGATGTGAAAAATGTAAGGAAGCTTGGCTGGACCCATGGGAAGGTAGGAAACAGAGGAAAATGTAACCAAGAACAGAAGGACTCTGTGTGTGTCACCTAGTCTGTGAAAAAACATGTGGGAATTTCCATCTGCCATTGTATCAATTATGACTTTCCTGGAGGAGAAGTGCAGGACATGCAACTAAACCCAAAACTTAAATGTAGAAGAACAGGATACAAGTTTGTGTAATGTTATCTTCTATTTTGGCTTACACTGCTGTACCAAAACCAAGAATCTGAGGGTAGTTTGGGGTTGATGAATACAGAGCTGATGAATTATGCATAGAACTTTAAATGATTTCATGGTTATGAAATGTAAAAGTTTTAGACTTGTGGGAAATGCGCGACTGTGAATTTTAGACAAGAACTCAATGGCAGAGCTGCACCTGATTGACTTGGAGAACTTTTCCTGCAATATTGTCACCACTGTGAAAAATCAGCCAATTAAGTCTGCGTCAGAGCGTGGGGTTTTACGTGCTTCTGTGCAGACCTGACTTCCTAGGTAACTCTCAATGCATTGGGGTTATATAGGTGCTGAAGGGCACCCTGTTAAATCAGCACAGTGAGAGGCCTTGTCATTTGAGACATCTGGCACAGGCCACCAAAGGGAATAGACAGGCAGCTAACGCCAACTCCTGTAATGAAATGCGCAATATATTTAATGAAATATATGAGTATATTGATATACTTGAAATAACAAATTATTCTATAATGAAATTTGCTCAGGTGAGCAAATTAGTCAAGCTTTCCTGAAGCTAAATGCTTCAATATAGCTTGTTTTAACAGTATACTTTAGTATGATGTAACTCAACATAAACCAAAGGATCTTATTTAGATATATAGCAAAACCTCAATAAAATCAATTTTTTTTCTCTGTGGAAACACAACACCAATGCAAATTGTGACAGTGAATTGCCTTTAAGTTCCACTTCTGTACTCACATGTGGCTCTGAAAACTCCTTGTTGAATAATGAGATTTCCAGCTGTGCCATAAGGATTTCTTTATTACAGCTAAGTTACTGGGTATTTGTTTCTTTTCAAACTAGTAAGGAGCATCAAACAAAATGTCTCCTAACAGCACCATTGTTCTTGTTCCTGCTGTGCATGGAAGCTACAGGTGTTAACCCCTCTTTGAGTTTAGTTCTATTGTTCAGTAAATCAGCCTGGTTCTAAGTTATACAATTAGGAAATGTTATTTGGCCTGCACCCAAAAATCTAAAAATGAATACAAATGCTCTCCTTTTTCTGACATGGCCTGACTTTCTCATCTTTTTATAATGGCTGCCATCTGGGGAGTAGCAGCAGCCTGTTCCATTTTGCTGTCATTCAAATGGCAGGTGAGCTAGTAAATGGAAAGAAAGTGTAACTTAATTGCAGGTCAACGAATACTGGAAAAGTGCAGCACGTCTATTTGCTCTTTATTTTAGGCTTAAAAGGCAACAGATTTGACCACTTGATGTTTTAACTCTAAGCTAAGGTTTTAGAGGCACTTGGCCATGTCACGTTCATGATTACCTGTGACACAGCACTGTCACCTTGGACAACCAGCAAGTCTCTAATAGGAATAAAGCTTGTAGTAGCCCATAGCAGCAAGCAGGCTTAGTCGAGGGAATTAAGAATTAGCCTTTTCTAATACCCAGAGTTGGAGGCTTGTACRTGCTTTAGCAGAGCTAAAAGAACTTCTGGGTGCTAAGGGTTATGGGAATGCTTTGATTTTCCACTGGATGTTATCTTGCTATGTTTACTAACATATATCCCGAGGACATGATGCTTTCTCCAAGTCTGGCAAGGTAGGTGCTCCTCGTTTTGTTATTTTAAGTAAGTAAAAACATAAACTGAAATGAACAGCTTGGGTATAAAGGAGAAAAAAAAAAAAAGGCGTGTGAGGGAAAGATGCTCCTTCCTAACCTTATCTGAATGGCCAGTTGCTTTCATCAGAGGCCGACTGCAAATCAGTGCTAAAGAGTCATCCTGCCTCTGCCTTCAGCGAGATGAGAGCTGCCTTGTGTTCTTCCCAGGTGACAAAGTACTGACCACAACCCTTCAAGTATTTCTGCTGAAACTTGAACATGAATTTGCTTTTATCCTAAGTAGTCTTAAGTTTGAGCTACTATTTTAATTCAATAACTTTTTATGTACTTGGAATATGCTACCTAAATGAAGACATTTGATTTCATGTGTTTATCAAAAGAATGGGATTATTTTTCACGTTTTCAAAGTGATTAATGAGAGTAAAATTTTAGTCTGAAACATGCTTGAGTAATAAGTACAAAAGAACTTATGTATCTTTTAATGTGTGTTTATGTGTCTTACCAAAGGCAAACTTTGTGTAGCATTCATTGTATCATAGACTTGAAAACTCGTGATTGCTTATGGACTGACTGGTCATATTTTTTTCCCAGCAAGCTGGTTTTAAGCACAGTACAAATCAATAGAAAACTTTATTGTTTTCTGGCAAAGGAATCTGTTAGTAAAACACCATTTTCTGGATTTGGAAAGTACTGCTGATATTGGTGAGCAGTGACTTTAAAATAATACAGCTTTTAAAATGACTTTAGAAACCATTGTGATAGAAAATATATTTTTCATACCTGGAAAATTCTGAATGTTTATAATTTACCTCAGAAATGTAGTTGGAAACACTTTCAATAAACACTAATTAGTGTAAAAGGGTAAGTCATTGGTTAGCTGCAGTTAGCACATGAGAATTAGAGAGTGAGGAAGAAGCATATTGAAAGTAAGACAATGGCAGAAATAGATGATAAAAGATGACTGGATGATGCTGTAAGCAAAAGTCAAGGGAAAGATCTGAAATGAAATTACCTTATCCAGTTGGTGCTTTTTTGACTTCCACTTTATTTTGGCTTGCAGTGGAAGGGTAGATTTATGAAAATTTCCAGTTCATCTCAGTTTACCAACCACACTGGAATCTATAATCAAATAATTTAAAAAATCCCCCAGTATATTTATTTTGGAATTTGGGAATTAGCAGGTATTCTTGTACCAGGTTGTGCTTGAGAGTGTCTCATCAGAGCAAGGAATTTGGGAGCTATACAAGCTTGTCAAAGGATATATGAGTCACCTCAGTCACCATCTCCAAAACTTTGAATCTATTATTAATTTTTAGATTAAATTAGAAAATATTGCTTTAGTATCTCATAGCAGATGTGGATTAAAAAATGCTACTCATCTGGTTAAAATGTTATATGCCAAAATAGTTATTGTCACAAATACAAACTTCTCTCCTCTGACCACTTAAACATAGAAGACGTAGCAGTAAGTCCTAGTGACCCTTCCCTGGCAGTCCTAAGGAGAATTGCCATTCCCATAAATAAAGGACAAGAATCTTGAATATTTAGATTTTTTTGGTCTACTTCTTCAGGAGAGTAGAGTACTTGAAGTTGAATATGCAACAAATTCAAATGGTATCAACACAGTAGCTTTCCTTGTGTGTGTATGGATCATGTGGCTGCTGAAATGGAGTCGTTTTTGTTCAGTCAGAGTGGCTCTGGGATGAGTAGCTACTTGGACCTTGTTGCTGCAGCCCTGTGAGATGAGAGCAGAGATTTTCTGAATGAGTGAGTCCATACAAAGAAACTTGGAGACACCGGAGAACATGGTCATGCTGGCTCCCGAGTAGTGGTATTGATTTAATTAGTTAATTATTTTTGGTATAGCCGAGAAAGCTAAACTATGGACTTTGAGCTAGATTGCAGGCAAACACAGCAAAGAAGAGGGGGTTTGTGCATGCGAAGAGGTAAATAAAATCACCGGCCTGGATTTATCACAGCTATACAACCTTGTCATATTGCATTATATTGTCCTTGTGCTTGATTCCTATTTTATCTGCCTTTCCCCTACTGAAGCAAATGTTAAAATTCTCATTAAAATGTGCTTATGCCAAGAATTACTTGACTGCTGTGAAACAACATAGCAACAGTTTTCTAATTAGCAGTGGGCCCTATCCTGCAGAGCCTGGAAATGCCTGGTTCACATCAACTTCATTAAAAGCAGAATTCAGCCTACTGCTGGGGGCCTATGCTTAAGTCTCCTGTAAATCCTGAAATATGTGGTGTTCTTTTTTCTGAATTATGATACATTTTTCTTGGGGGGTTCCACCCTTTTATGGTATGCAGGATTGGACCCAGAAACCTCTAAGCAATTGCTAAGGAGAAAAAGCAACATGTTCTATTGTACAGCACAAAACACAGTGCTTGTTATATTCAAGATGTTTTCTTACCTTGTGTCAAATGAATCTTGGACTTGATGCATTATTTAGGGATTTGCTTGGAGGACACTGTTTATTCATAAAATATTTCTTAAAGACTTCATTTCATTACACCTGCCCTGTATCGTGTGGTAGCAGGAGTGTATTGAGGACAGATGGGAAAGTCGACTTAGCAGGAGGAATTTATTGCTTGTAGATATATATATATATATATATATATATATATATATATGAAACACTAACTGAATATATTTATTTTCACTTTGGAACTTTCTGACATGAGAGCTTTTGGAAAAAATGAGTCCTGATATGTATTAGCTTTGTAACTTAAGCAGCCCTCTAGCCTAATGGTGACACAAGGACACATGGTCTGTTCACCTCACTTCCTACTGTTCTAGTGCTTCTGGTGACTATCCAGAGGTTTACACAGGCTGCTGCTGTTGCCATTTTATACTATGTCTTCACTAAAATATCTTTGTAGCTATCAGGTGGTAAAACTGTTAGCTGTGCTGTTTGGATACAGTGGAATATAAGTGGAAAATCACAAGCATGGGGAGCGACACTGCTAAAAAGTTTTATTCCTGCTCCTCCACATCTCTTCTTTCAATCAGATGTTTTGATGAAAATTCAAAACTGAGATACTGGAATACATTTTAGTTGATAGAAATGAACGAGAAAAGGTGCATAGGGATTGTTAGCGGCTTTGACTGAGATGGCAGAACAGGCAGTGACTGGTAAATTTATTTTCTCAAAAAGTGTGAGGGATATCTAAAAAGTGAAGTATTTGAAGAAATGTCCTTGGATGTATCTTATTGTCCAGATGCAGATAGACACATGCCTAACTCTTGCCTGTAGTGGAGGACATAAGTTTGGTCGTGCTGAGCAGGGAACAAACACTTGTGATGTTGTTTGGAGCACCCTCTTTTCAGCCACTGCTGTGTGAGGGAGTCGGGGCAAGAGAGGAATGGGCTGGGATGTGCCCTGCTAAACAGAGTGCCCCGCTGCTGTATTCATGGGGAGACGAGCACACCGATGTCCTGTTCTTGCTTTCACAGCTCAGACTTGCTGTCTAAATCAAGTATTTTTCTCACTGCCAAAGAGAGGATGTTTGTGTGCTGCCCGCAAGGCACCTCTGTGCTCTCGCGCAGAATTTCTGTCTCCGGGAAGTGGCTGAAGTTCCGAGACTGTCCTGCACTCCTGTGCTCAGACAAGAAGTTGGCCCAAATGTGAATTAGTAGAGCCTTTGAGTATCGTGCTGCTTTGCTAACTTGTAGATGCCTTTTTCATGAATGCCCACACAAAATCCATTTAAAGAGCTCTCCTTTTCTGAAGCGATGGTGCTGAAGTACGTACACTCAGCATTGATACAGCTACAGTCCAGGTGGCCTGTTCCAGCAGATGTACATTTTTACGCTCACGGATTTTTTGCAGCTGAGTGAACATACTGTCTTAGCTGACTAGAGGAAGATTAGGTTACTTCAGTGAGCTTAGTCTATGACATGGCCTAATCCTGAAGTGATCCTATTACTGCAAGGTCAGGTGAGATTGTACTAGTTTTTGATTGCCTCACTGCTCTTTTGACTCGAGTGAGTGTGACTTGGAGCAGTTTACTTTGATTGGTATCTGAGTAGCTTGGAGAGAGACAGGTGAGTGATTTACATGGTCTTGAACAGCAAAAAAGTGAGGAGACTGTGAAAGAGGAAGATGAAAAGACAAGAAAGGAGACTTTTTCCCCTGCCATCACTCCATATATCCTGTTATCAATGTTGTTTTTTGAAATTTAGGGAGTAGCTAAAGAAATGCGCTATCATCTGCTCGATCTCTGGAGGCCTATGTGAAATCAGCTGGGGAGCTGGAATGTATTGTTGCAATAACTGTTCCTACCAGAAGTGGAGACCCCGTACTAGAAGAAGTTGGGAAGGGCAGGAATTCTTGCTGTGCTGGTTTCTGTACCACGACCCGGGAAGCAGGTGAGTGGCATCTTTCTTTGCCTCCCGGCCAGGAAGACCCCTGTATGCCTGGGCCCACTGGCACTCACACTTGCTGACAGGACAGTGATCTGCAGTGACCAGGAGCTTTGCTTCTAGTGATTAATGTGGCACCTCTAGGATTGAGCATGAACTGTACCTCATGTCCCAATCAGTAGGTGAGGGTGACTGAGCAGGACGAGGTGCTACTGACAGCCCTTAATGAGAGTGTATGACATGGTCGTGCTCTTGCAACTCCTTTGGCCCTTCCTAGGGAATTGAGCAAAACCTCACAGATTTTTCCGTATTCTACATAGGTTGATAGCAAAAAGCACACTTCTGTGTTTATCTAGTGCTTGGTAGGCAGACGAGAGCAATGGGTTTCCTTCCTGAATGGCTTCTTAAAATCTCTGTTTAATTAGATACCACTTCTCTGAGGCACATTTCTTTCCTAACAAGCTTCCATCAGCAAAAGGTAAAACGCTATAATTGTAAAACATCCTGTATGAAGTAGAAACTCAATGGAGTGTCACAGACCTCGGTGACTTTAACAATGGGAATAAATAGGGAGCAGCATTGCCCTCAGAGGTGTTCAGCTCTGCCAGGCAAGGCCATCTAGGAGGTGTTGATTCATTGCTCTCTGGGGTGCAATAGATTACAGAGCTCTTTGACATAGCTGTGCTGTCAGTGGTAGTTCAGCAGAAATATAGGGACTTTTAAATTCCCATTGGAGAGAG
This sequence comes from Eudromia elegans, assembly GCA_003342815.1. Taxonomy (NCBI): domain Eukaryota; kingdom Metazoa; phylum Chordata; class Aves; order Tinamiformes; family Tinamidae; genus Eudromia; species Eudromia elegans. The sequence continues at coordinate 4,321,582 of PTEX01000021.1, read as the reverse complement.
GTATGAACAAAATTATTGTAAATGAATTCATCTTCATCGTTTTCCTACTCTGATAACATACAATCTCTGAAAATGTGGTGTTCTGCTGATCCTTTTTAGTGAACACACTTTCTTTTGGCAAGTTTCATTAATGTTGGCAAATACTTTGAAAATATTAAGCGCATAACAATGCGAGAATCAAATATTTAACAATTTTTAAACTTGATATTCGCTGATGTGAAGATCTGTGGGCTTGTCAATAAATTGAGAATATTCTTGTGAGAACATTTGGTGAAGTAATTTGCAAACACTACCCATGCTTGCTTCTGTCTAAGGACTGCAAAGAGTTTTACAGATACCATCAAGTTTAAAGTTTTTGCATATATTTATATGATTGCTTCTTTTGCTCAGACAGAGAACCTAAGGCAGTAGGATGTGAGATGACTTGCACGTGGTCCCACAGAACTTCAGGAACAGAGCCAGAAAGAGATTACCTGGTTTCCAGCTCTCGGAAAACTGTTCTGCACCTCATGTTTACTATATTTTGCAACTGCTTTAAGTTTCACATTGTCTTATCCCCCCTCATCCAAATGATTTGCACATTTCCAGGTCTTGTCTAGGTCACGCTTTCCATTATTATTAACTGATCCACATTTATGCATTTTATTTATTTTTCTCTATTAAAAACCATTTTTCCCGATTGGAGCCAACATAATAATGTAGGATACCAGTAAATTAGGAAAGGTCACTAACCAATTAAAGGATGGTGATAATTATGGAGTGTTTACCTTTCCTGACAAGTTTTTGTACATACGGACACTCCAGTGGATCTCTTTGACTTTTCTCACAGGGTAATGTAATGCAAATTGAATTATGTGCTATTCTTTTCTTCTAAGAAACTATATTGTACAGAATATCCACCAGATGGAGCTGGTGGTACTAAAAATACAAAGTGTTATTTATGACAAAATGAAGTCAGTAAATGATGGAGGCGGTAAGTATTTACCTTTGAAAGTACTGAAGAAAAATGGCACTCATTTGTTTGACTCTTCAAAGTGGAACTTGCAATGCTATAAGTGAGAGACCAGATATAGCGGCAGTGGAAGTTTGTGGAACTGATAGCTTTTTTGGGGAGAGAGAAATGAATAGTTCTTGCTTGGTCTATCTTACCAGAAATGGAGTATGGTTGGAAGCCTAGCTTTGGTACTTAATGTGTTTAACATTAGCGCATTTCCAGCTCACCTGCTACTCCAATCTCCCTTGTTTACCCGTGGAGGGAGGAAGGTTTTTTCACCAGTATGACATCCTGCTTTGAAGTGGGAAGCAGAAAAAAGCTACTTCCTTAGCTGGGGAAAAAAAAAAAAGTGAATGTAACAAATACTGAATTGGTGACTTTTCAGTTGAAATTAAAAGGAAAGTAGTGCTTTTGTCATGAAATCCTTTCCTCATTGAAGTCTATATCAAAACACCTTTTGATTTTAAAATTGTAAGGCTGATGCTAATTGCTGTCTGTGGCTCTAGTGTGTGACATTGAGGTCTCTCAATGTGTATGCTGTGTTGGAGGGCCCCTGAGCAGCAGCTCCGGTCACACTGGAGGCACGTTGGAGGGTCTCGAGCAGGACTAGGCCCTGCCCTGTGCACAGGCATGAGACCCCCCCACCATGTCTCTCTTGACTGCTCAAGGCAGTGGGTTCTTGGCACTTCCTTCAGACTTTGGTTTGTTTTAGCAATAGTGAGGCTGATATTTCATTTTTAGTATGGAACAATAGTGACCGTTAATATATGAACAAATTCAGCTGTGACTGATCATAGAATCACAGAAAGGTTGTGGAGAGTGGGTTTCTTTCCACTATTCCATTCTGCTACCCGTTTATATAAAGAGGTGTTATTCAGAACCTCTTCATAGAAAAGTTGAAGCAGTAAGCAGATGTGCATAAAGAATTTCAGGTTATCTTAATCTGAAATTTATTAAAATATCTAGTAAGTGATAATTAATTCAAGTACCCAGTTCAGCCCAGTGCACTGAAAAATTGTCCTAAAAAATAAAAGCAGGAGAATATAGCATGAAAAGGGGTTTTTTTTGTTTTTTTTTTTTTTTTTTAGGCTTTACACAGGGTAAAATAGAGATTTATCACAAGGCTTGTGTAGATGAGTAAATTACCTATGATAATTTAACCATCTATATTCAGCATTCAAACTGAACCAGTGCACTGTCATTACAGAACTTTACTTACTCAGTTTCAGTGTCATTAACGCAGTTGTGCAGTCTAATATATATACAATACCTTTTTTCTTCTTTATTTTGGTTATAAAGACATTTTTAGATGTCAAACGTGATGCAGTGAGGAGGAGAGGGCACTCTCCTGTTTTCAGGTTGCCCTTTTCTAGAATAGAAATATTTTATTTAGCGCTCTCATACTATTATTAGAGCCTTTGCATATGGAGAAAACTGCTGTACATGAGGCAGTGGTATACGGTAAGTTATCTAGGCCTTGATTTTCCAAAGTACCCGTTGACTGGAGTCTAGTTCTTCACAAATGCACACTGAGTTAAACCTTACATGCTGGTTAGGGGCATTTGTCTGCTTCTGTTTTGAAAAGTCCTTGGAGGCAAGAAGAATCTGAATTGAGTAAGTTGTTGGAGCTCTCCTTTGCTTTTGTAGGAGTTAAGAATTTCTTGGAATTGGGGCAGGAGCTGTTGAGCTGAGCAATCAAATTAGTGTGTTTCTTATCAATATTTGATCTTGAACCAACCATACCAGTCCTCATTTGTAAAATACTGCATTAACTTTCTGTTATTAGTTATGTGGGGCAATCTTCATGAAGAAAGAGGGCCCCGATAGAAATGATTTTGATGTGCAAAGTGTGGACCTTTTTATGGCAGCCATTACCTAATCCTTATCTCAAATGTGATTTCCGTTTGCCATTAGCAATGTACATGTAATTAATGGATGAGGAAATATGTGATCCAGCACAAAGCAGGGAGTTGCCCTGTTGTTTTTCTTCTCTGCTAATTAACACTGCCGTCAGTGCTGCATGTGTATGTGCTTGCACACACACACAAAATAGTTTTTGTATGACACGAATGTAAACAAGTAATTCAGCTTCTTTGTGCATCAGTTGCTCTTTATTTGTTACACAAATGAGAATGCCTCTTTGCTTCTAAGGGTATTGAAGTTTAGCATTTTAATGCTGTTAGTTATTTGAGCCTTAAGATGAAAAGTGCTATAGGAATACATACTAAAATCTTGGGTACTAAAGAAAAGAAATCCAAGAGCTTCTTCAACTTTTTAAATTAGATTACAAATGAGTTCTTGGCCACAAATACATTAAGTAGAGGTACTTGTTATACTGTTTGAAAATATGTTGCCTGTGAACACAGCACACCACACTTGATAAATTTAACTAGGATGCAGAGCCATGTGTCAGTACAGGCTGGGGCTGTATGATTCCTTAGCAGCCCATCAGCAGAGCAGGTGGGTCCTGGTGGATGGTAAGGTGAAGATGAATCAGCAGGAAGCCCTTGTAAGGGTGAAACTGCACTTGGTGCGTTGGCAAGAAGGAAACGATTCTTTTCTGCTTAGTACTCATGGTACTGCATCTGGAATGTTGTCTTCTATTTTGGGGCCCCCAGTACAGGGGAGAGACAGAAAAACTAGAGAGTATTCAGCAGAGGGATATCAGGATAATGAGGTTGTGGGAGCAGCTGTCTACAAGCAGCGGCTATAAGAGGCGGGTTTGCGCTGTCTGAAGAGGAGAAGGTTAAGGATGAATCTGTTTTGTCTTCCACTAAAGAAAGGGGTTTTACAGGGGAGATAGCAAGACTCTTACTGAAGGTGCATAGTGAAAAGATGGTGGCTGAAAAATTTTAGGTGAGTATAAGGAAAATATTGCTTACAAGGGGTAACATTAAAGACTGGAACGGCCTGGCCAGAGAGACTGGAATCCTTGTCCCTGTAGATTTTTAGCATTCCACAGAACAAAACCCTGAACAATTTGATCTCACCTTGAAGTTGGCTCTGCTTTGAGTGGAGGATTGGAATAGGTGAGCTCCAAAAGTTGTTCCAAGCTGTATTTTCCTGTGATGTAATGAATTTAGGGAGGCTGACTTTGTCTTGGAGGACAAGATGAGAAAGAAAACTGCTAAAGCCTCCAGGTCATGCTCCCTAGGTAAACTTTGAAATTGGGTTTACTGAAATGAGTTTCGTTGTTCAAATTGTTAGTGTTTTGTCTATTTCCAACATGTGGACAATTACAAAGTGATGCAAGTAACAGCTCATTGGCTGACTGGCATAAGCAGAGTTAATATCTTTATCTTTTCTGTTCTATCTCTATGTCCCATGATCTGCTTAATTTTACACTAAATTTGCAAATTCTCTGTGCAAAATGAGGAGATGGCGACTAAATAAAAGGACTCTTGAGATGGATAATCAGAAAAAGCTGAAGGAAAAATACCATAAAGTAGTCTGTAGCCTTCTTTTTAACCTTTTAAGTGTTAAGCCTGAAACTGAATGGATTTTCTTTTCTACAGATGTCACAGGTCAATTATACACTGAATTCCTTTATGTAAATTGTGACACTTTTAATACAAATCTGCTTTTTCCSTAGGTTGATACAACATTGCCTTGTGAATATGTAGTTTACAGAAAAAAAGCATCAACCTTTCTTCACCAAATACTCATCAGACAACGGTGCCCAGCAACCTACACTGTGCTCATTCCCATGGTAGGTCATCAGCACTGAGCCATGTGCTGTGTGCACATCATTTCAGGGAAAGAAACGAAAGAGGAGTTGCTGAAATATGTAATGGCTAAAAGCTGTAAGAGAGGTAATACATCAAAGTATGTAACTGTAGTGTAAGCTGTCCAAGGGAGCTGAAAGCGTGGTGCTCCTGTTGCCAGTTTTGCTGAGCACGTAGAGTTTTAAACAGAGTTCTGTGAACACAGTGTTCAATTCCCCAAAAGCTCTTTGTGGCTTGAGTTGCACTTGCTCAAAGCAAAAGATGATGTCAAGCTCTAGACATCAAAATTCTAGAGCTTTTTGCAAATAACAACGGTACTTTGCCTGAAAAAAATAACATACTGTCAAGTTAAAACAACACATGGTTTTATAAGTTGTGGAATTTTCTTCAGAACTCAAAAATGTGAAACTTCTGTGCTTTGTACTCAGGGATACTAAGCTTTGGATTCTTTGATTCATTTAGTATTGATTTCCCCCTATAATTTCCTATCTCCTGGAAATCATCCATCCTTTGGACCTTGTTGAGGTTACTAGTAAAACCAGAAATTATAATGCAGAATGTAATATGAAAAAAAGGGTTCTGTATTCTGTACCTAATGTCAGCAAATGTTCAAAGGCAGCTCTTGCTAAAACTACTGGTTCTAAAACCAAGTGGTGCACATATTAACTGCTTCAGGCAACCGCTGTAGTAGAACTTGATGATGATAAAACTGGTTGTTTGTGTAACTCCTAATTCTCCAGTGTCTCTGACCCTTTGAAACTCAATGTCTTTTTGACTTGGTGGTGGTACTACCCTGCTACTATGGAACACTGTCACTGTTTTCACTGCCCGCTCTAGTTATGTTCATAAATGTAGTATTTATTGTCATTAGACTCTTCCCTTGTTTATTCTTCCTCTCTTTTTTGTTCTTTCATCCAGAAAAAAATGGAGAAGCACTCCAAAACAAAACGAAAAAACTGTAAACCTGAATCTTTAGTTTTTAGTAAAAAAGGCACGCTGTACAATTGTTGGAGGGGAAAAGTGTTTATTTTGGTTTTTTTTTCTAAAAATACTAGATTTTTCAGACTTGTGGAATGGTTGAGGTTGGAAGGGTCTGTGATGTTGCTCTGGGGCACTTGTTTTTCCTTTTTGTTGGTAATGAGACTTAGCAGTTGTTTCACAGCTTTCTGTTCATGACATTACTTTTATGTACTATTGCTTTGATCTGCCTGAGTCGCCATCAGTTCATGTGAAGGCATAGGTGCGTGGGGGTGGCAAGGGCTGAAAAATGCTCTGTGTGAGTAAAAGAGTAAAAAGAGCACAATCCCAGTGCTCCTCTTACACCACCAAGAAGCCTGAGCAAGCAGACAGTAGTAGTTCTTCAAATAACAGCAAGCACTTTGTTCTTACTACTTGAAGAGGTATGTTAGGCTCCAGAATGTGTATATTTATAATTTTGTTTTTATATTATTCTTTCAAAACTGAATCTACTGCTGCAAGATTATCTGATTTGGAAAGCAAAGCATTTCATCAGTTCCAGGAAATGTCTTGCTCTTTCTTTAAGTGTTCTTCAGTTGACTCTGTGTTATATGTTTCTAAGTTTATTGTGCAAAACCATTAGAACATAGGCTGATTTCCTGCAGTATTTTGTATGTACTACAGTGGCACAAAAAGCGAAAGGAAGTGGTTGGGTTTTTTAAGAGTTAAAAATGTGTTAAATGCTTAAACTAGTCCAGTGTAGTTAGCTATCTTGTGAAGGGAGTGTATAAAAGATAAATAGGATTAAGTAATGTTGAAGAGTAATTTTGGCAATTCCCTTGTTTCCAGGTTGGGGGGGCTGGGGTGTATATTCCCCAAAGGATAACAGATTTATCATCAGGTAGCAGAATAACACATGTAACAGTAACAGCTTGGAAGGATTTGGAGTGATAGGCAACTCACAGCACCGCAGTGGCTCCTGAAGGTCCTGGTGTACATTCATGTCCTTATGCAGGAAAATTCCATTTGAAGGTGTGAATGGATTTGCTTGCAGGCTCATTTGTCTAGATGTTCTGGTAGCAAAACCTAACTAACTATGACTGTTTTAGAGTTACATTCTTTTGGACCTGCCTTTATGCAACATCAAGCACAATGCTTTCAGCTTTTGTTCTGAGCCTATTTTTAACCTCCTTCTGGCTAATATTTTCCAGTCAGAAACAAAACCACTGTTCTTTTCAGGCAACTGGTCTCTTCCTTATTTTTTGTTTATTTCCTTTTATTTCCTTTTGCTTTCACTTTGTATGTTTAGGCAGAATGGTAAAAAAGGATGAATWGGGATATTTGTGAGACTTCATGAAGATAATACAGAACATACCTTGATTTACCATAACTCCTATTTTCTGCTTAACTAGGACCAAACTTGCAAGTCATGCTGTGGGTTCCTGGTTTCTGGAACATTGCCTCTTTAATCCCCTGGTCTGCTTGGTAGGCAGAGCCACCACGAGCAGTAACTCTTCAGCTTTCCACCAAGCCTCTAGCCCCTAGTCTGCTGAGGACCATCTGGTCTTTTCATGTGCCTTTCTACTGATATCAGAATAATTTCCATCTGACCGCCCTGTGCTTTGCACGAATAAAAACCTTTCAGGCTGCTGCTTCTAAAGTAGATTTACCTTCAATCACCATTTATTAAATCTCTGTCCATTAAAAACCATAGCTTGCAGAAGCTGTGTGCATTAAGCCTGATTATAGAGTCAGTAGAGAAGAGGGAGGGGGACAGCAGTTTGTATCAGTGTATTGCCTTGTTTTTCTACTTGTCTATCTGGCTGATAATGCTTGTGACAGGGTGCACATCAGAACAGGAGCCTCATTTACTTGGCTCTGATTTTGTTTTATGCATTAGTCTCCTTTTTATTTATTTAAGCTGTAACTAAAGGATTGTTGGCTTCAGTAGAAACTACTCAGACTTTATAATAAAAATTAGAGTTTTTCTGTGGTGGTGAGGTGCTAGATCCATTATGGAGGGTAAAGGCCAGGGGATTAAGAAAGGAAGAGGAGGAAAATTCACAGGTTCCTTACGGAGAATGAGTGGCTCTTTCAAACGTACTTCATTTAAGGGCTCAGCATCTGGATCACAAAGGGTAAGTCTACAATTGACCAACTAGTACCATCAATGGAGATGGTTGGCTTTGTGTTTTTAACAGCTGATACCATTGTAAGTAAGAAGGATTCTCTCCCTCTGTGCTTGTGTATCTGTCATGTGCGATGGTTCTGGCAATGAATCTTATTTCCATTATGAGAGTTCTTCCACATGAACACTGTGTCTTAAGGATCTTGGGGATAAATACGACCAAACGGATTATAATTATTTCTATCCATAGTGAAGATGGTATTTTGATGATGGTCAGCGTTTAAGCCAAATTCAGATGCAAGCAATAAGAAGATTGATAGCATGTGTAAATGATTTTGTTGTGATTCACTGGACACTCATGCAGCCGTAGCCTACAAGAAATAAATTTTGTGGTTAGGTCATGTGCTGTGCAATATATAAATTAGAAATCCTAAAGGAGGTCAGAAAGCAATCGTAAAGGAATTACCTCATGCCAAGCTAACTCTGTTAATGTCATTTGAAAATAGAAGGTGCGTATTAGGCATTTAAAATTAACAAATTGATTTGGAGCAAATATGGACAAAGTTCTGCTCAGAATTACTTAGATTCCAGTTCTACTGGCTTTTTTTTTGGTCTGTTTGACTCCATTCAAATGATGAGAAATACCTTCCCCTCCAGCCTTCAACACTCTTATTTCTAATTTCTGGTGGTGTTTACAAGTGCTAGAAACTCATATTCTAGTAAAGAGCCTCAACAGAGATCAATGGTCGTAGCCATCACCAAGCAAACTGTAACACTGATAAAGTCGCATAAAGTTGGTGGTGGGGTTTTTTTTTGTTTGTTTGGTTTTTGTTTTTTTTTTTTTKTTTGTTTTTACTTTGTGCAACTTGACTACTTGACTTGCACCGTTTCTTCTTAAGATGCGCTATGGCTACGTCTGAGCAGACAGAAAAGCCAGGCTATCGCCCAGGAAATCTCTCACTCAAACTGCATGCTGCTTGCCTYATCATCCAGTTGACTTTTCAAAACTAACAGGAGCTGGCTGGTAATATAAACTATATTTATTGACTAATACAGAGAACAAGGTATGAAGGAAATGATAGAGAATGACTTTTCCTTTAAAATGCCCCCTTTTTTTTTTTTTAATATCCAGATTTACTTAAATGTGAAAAGTTGGAATAGAAAATCCATAATGCATGCATAGTGCCCCAGGTGCAGTAAGCCTGTTGTTGTTTTAATGTCCCCAAGCCTGTCTTGAATTGCAAAGTACACAGAATTTTATTCCCCGATTGAAGTAGTCAGAATAATAAACCTAACTGAAAATTGTCTAATCTAGTTCCACTGATTACACAGGACACAGGAAGGCAGAAAGAACACAGTGCAGATTTTGTTTTTTATAATGAACTTCAGTTTGCGATTAGATATACTTTATTTTAAAAGCTGGCATTTCCTTTGTAGCTTCCTTGTCTCTATAATTCTTATAGTGACTTTCTATCTTTTTGCATTATTGTTCATTTTTGAAGCAAAAATTTTACCTTTCATGAGAAAAATGCTATTTCTAGAGTTAATAAAATAGTTTATAGAATTTAAATAGCAATGTATACGGTAAGCTGGAGGTGATACTGGTACTGCTACACAGTRGTACATTCTGCTTAAACAGCTCTCTGGCACATGCTCTGTCAGCATACAGGGAAGCAGAAGTGGTTTAACCTGAGAGCCTGGATTTCTCAAGGCAAGAAATCTAGGTGTAATTATGTGTTGGGAGACTGTTTTGCATTAAATATAAACTTTTGTTAGTGATATAGCTCATGCAGTTGAAAATAGGACTTGAAACTGTATGGATGTGTGTGTTTTACAAGGACTTAGTACTTTCGGAATATGTTGGGAAAACCTAGATAGGAAATGGTTCAAGCTGTGACACAGGTAAACATGCAGATTTAGAATTAAAATTTTGCCTTATAAATGCTGTGCTGTTCTTTATATAAGGCTGTTTATAAGACATGGCTTTCTAGATGCTCAGATTAAAACTTCCATGGAGACAATTTTATTGTAAATGCCATATTGCTCACAGTAGGGTAATCCAGTGTGGTATATAGAATATCATAAATGTCAAGATGGTTAAAAAGAAAATTAATATTGTATTTAAATATATTAGATAATTTTGAAAATCTCAACAGCACTATTATAGAAAGTATATTTTTTAATGTTTTTAAGCAATACAGTATTGTTCAGTGATCCATTAGAAAATCTTAACATTGGCTTCAAAGATGCAGTGACTCTTGGACCTTCAGATTAAGGCAAATAATTTGTTGTATATTTTGCAAATGACCTGGCTACTGGAGGATGCATGAGGATGGTGAGAGAATTAGTTTTTAGACAGAARGGTTATTTTGGTTTCCCATTTAAGTAAATTATCATTTTAATTTCTCTTATTGTTAGTGAAAACTTAAGTTAGTATAAAATATCTTTATGTTGATTACAGGTTTTAATCTTATGATTTATTTCATGTGCCTCACAAAGTCAACACAGAATCAGTTCAGTGTTGGTTTGGTGTCTTAATGTCCTCCAATAAACTAGACAAAAGCTTTGCAAAAAAAATCTGTTTTAGAGTGTTCTTAGACAGTAGGGGTTGATGACAACAGGAATTGGAAACAAACCCCTTAACTCTCTCAGCAGGATGTGCAATTGACCAAGTCAATTATAAGGCTTTTTTTTTTTTCCTGTGACATACCATCCACATAAAGAATATCAATATGGTAGATGATTTATACAATTTGAAATATAGGGCAAAYGAAATGGTTCTTGTAGGAGAATCCACGACACTTTTCTTGGTGTTCTGTAAATTTCTTATCAAGTAAGACACAGTAAGACATGGTTTATAGGAGTATTTATTTTGTCATGATTCTCAGAAATTGTTTGCCAAAAGCCAAGTATGTGTTCCAGGTATGAGTGTAGCAGCGTAGCGAGGCGTGCAGCACTGCAGGCATCTCCCCCTCTATGAGGCAACTACTCCAGCCCTCCTGGAGCAGCAGATGGTGAGCACAGACGGCAGCTAGCGTGTGATCGTGAAGTGGAGGTTGCCACACAGACGCAAGCTTCCAGTTCAAGAGAAGATGTCAGTTTGGAACCGCAGATAGCATTTCCYGCACTGAGTAGCTGTTTTTGTCTTGATGCCCCTCTAAGTAAAATGTTCCCTCTGTACACCCACTGTTCCTCMAAAATCAGGAGTAGTGTCATTATTGGCCTGCTCAGTGCAAATATGATAAGTTTTGCTAGAGTTTGTTGGCATTTGTCACTGTTTTTGAACCCAGGTAAATACTTGAAATTGTAGCTTTTACTTTTTCAGGAAGATGCGTGTCTGCATGTCTTCTGCATGTCTGTGCAAACACTGTTGGAGCCCCACAGTTTACAAGTTGACAGCAAGTGCAGTCTGTCCAGCAGAATAAGTAAGTGTATTAGGAGTTGAAAATATCTCTGTAGGCTTGGCCTGGTGTTTAACCTGCAGCAATCATGCACATATCTATTAACTTTTACCCCTTTCTAAATATAAGCAAAAAGTAAATTCTATGTACAGATGGAGTACTGTGAAAAATGGTGTCTTAATAACCTATTGCAGGAGGTTAGGGCAAGATGAAGAATTTCTGTCCAGTTAAAATTGTTGGGTGAATATAGGTTGGCAGATTGCAATGGCAGGAGTAATAGGAGTTGTTTCTGTGCTGTTCTTTTGTATTAGCTGTATCAGTGAAAGCATGGCTTTGGTATCAAGATACCCTCGGGTTAAATAAGGGAGAAGCTGCAAAAGGAAGCAGTGGAGAACTATCCTCTTTCATGTTGCACATGAGCAGAGCCTTCAGTTTTAGGAGAGAATATTTTTTAAATGTTCCCTAACRCTTGACTTGTGCCTGTGACGGGGATGGAACTAAGACAGGCACTTGAGCAGATAAGGRTAGAATAAAACCTTTTCTCAGAATTCATGAAGGGACTACTGAATGTCAGAATCTGTTTGTGAAATACAGAATCATGTTTATTTTTCAACAATTTGATTGTGTTTTTGCTGACTGTTTAAATGCAGTCCTGTCAGCTGGCGAATTCAGATGACTCTGTCTTCACTTCCCATTTCCCAGATCCAAGTATTCCTGCTCTAATTTGGCTAAGCTCTGCCACTGGTGTTTGGCTAGCAGTGCACTCGCCAGATATAGCTTATCCAGCACCTCTTCCTGGCTACTGTCACTGAAGGCCTACAAAGAAGCAGAGAAAAATGGGAGCAGAAGCTGTGAGCTATTTCTCAGTTTGGTGCATGTAGCTCTAGAAAAGGGAGCTCTCTGAAGTGACTACCTGTTAAAAGCAAATGCTCATGARTTCAGCAAAGCTCACCAAACTTACAAACACAAACAAGTGGATATGGAAGAATGCTTTACAGGATGGATGATTTATAGCAGTGGGAGACATACAAAGCTGCAGGTCCATTTACATGATACCACTTAGATGCCTATCCCTTTGCTTTTGTATGAAACTTAGTATTCTAAGGAAGTATCCTTCCTTAGTCAAACAAGGAAAAGCAATTCCACTAGAGTAACTTTGCTTCATGTCTTAGGTAGTTAGAGGAGGTAAGTAGATGTTGTAGTGATGTATGCAGTAGGTTGGGGTACTTATTGTGCTCCACCTCTAATTATGCCTAATTCCAGCCATCATTCAGGAGTAGAACCTTTCTGAGACTTTTTAATTGCAGCCTTTGGACATAACAGAACTCTGTAACTGGGCGAGGAAAGGACTTAGAGGCAGATAACAGAGACCRGAAAGGCCATTGCATGTGACAGACTGTCAAAGCAAAGGCAGGTTCACGGAGAGTCATGGAAGAGACTGCTGACATGTCACAAACGAGCAGGTTTCCCAGGAAAGTTCAGGGAGATTCTGAGGAATCCTTTGAAACTGGGGGGTATGAAAGGGCAGTGACCCCAAAGAACAGTAAGTCATGCAGTCCTGGGCTAAAGAGCTTCTGCACAATTTACATTGTGCTATAAAATCAATGCACTTGTCATCTATTAGAAAGATTTGAAGTCCAAAAGAGTAAAAAAAACCAAAGATACTCTGATGAAGAATTATCATGTAATTAGAGAARAAGCTGATTTTGCATTACATTTAACAAAATGAGAAAACTGCAGATACAGAGTGTGGATACACAGAGAGATTTTCTGTAACTATGACAACTCGTTTCCCTAGCGCAGCTTGTATTGCCCATAGCACTTTCGGTCTCATCCAAAACTCAAGAAACTGATTAGAAGCTTATTTCTAATGGTAATCTCATAGTCTTTAATGGATAATGCTGGGCCCTTTCTGCCAGTAATTTCACTTTTATTGAGCAATAGATAGTTTTTATGATTTTGAATAGCATTTCATCAACAAGTGCTCCAACAGAACTTTATCAAGGGTTTGCGTGTTCACTGAGCTGTGAAATATGTCCAKCAGTAAAAACTGTTATTTCTGTAAAAACCTGGTTCACCAGCAGGGTTTTAATACTGTATTAGAGCATATTATGCTCACAGAGTTGATTGTTTTGTTAAAATTCTCTTGCAATCCTAAGTATTATTCATTGCAATCCATAAAGTATATCATATGAAATGTTTTAATTTGATTCATTCCATGCTGCTAGATGCAATAAATTACATGGCCTTGAGCTTTCCATAAGGGAATACTAAAAGAATATCCTTTTTCTTTTTAAGTAAACAGCAAGGCTATAAAAGCAATTTTTTTACAGTCACAAAAAACAGCAACTAATTAACAAACTACAGAGATAGTGTTTCTTCTAAACTTAAGTGCCTTAGATTTGAGGGATGAGGATGGACATAATTTTACCACGTAGTCATTATCTCCTGCTTTCTTACATTCTGTAATGCAGATGTGTTGTAAAACAATATCAGCTTGTATGATGTCCTCTTGGAAATGACATGAAAAGGCAGCCTTGTTGTATAAAGATTAATCTCTAATAATAGCAGAGTAAAAGATGTAACAGCTGGTATGGATTAATATTCCTTTAATATCTGCTTTCATGTGATTAATGGCTGTATGGCTTAAACCTTTGCCAGGGAAAGCAAGCAGGGGCCACTAAGCTCTGTTGAATGCACCATTTGTGTTTTTTCATAGAATAGACATTAAGTTAAATGTTTTTCCTTCTTTATTTTCCAGAGTTCATAGCTGATTTTAATTTCCCTCCCTGTATTCTTTCTGTCCTAGGTCATGCATTAGAAACATTCTTCACAGAAAGAAGTGAATTAGTTCAGCTACCACTGAATGGGTTGTGAGGCACAGGTTGCTTCTCTTGATTCTGATACATGGTATCAAGTCTATTCCTAATATAATTCAGCAATAAATCATTTTACTTCTGTTTTGGTTCATTTAGGAATGCATTGGATCTTTGCCTTGAAGACCACATTAGGTAGTAATATCTCTTTCCAGTGTTACATTTTTGGTAGGGATTTTTACATGGTATTTGTATAAAAATGAAACTTTTGTCTGTTGGAACTGAAGAGCAAAGGGTAAATTCCAAAGCTTATAAAAAGATTTAGTCAGCATGTGATTAGCTGGTCAGTGCTCATAGCCCAGGGTATGCTYTTTTGAAATTACATCCTAATCGCTTAGCAATGTAACTAGGTTTTATTGAAGTTTGATACCTGAAGATATTTTAATTATGGACAAGAATTTGCTCACAAAATTGAAGATCTAAAATGCTAGGTGGGAGTGGGGCATACAGCTTGCAAGTTGACAAGCTTTTTCCATTTTATGGCCTCTTATATCCATAGGTAAGCACGAGAACATATGAGAATAAGAGCAACTGTACTGGGTCAGGCTGGGATCTGCCTTGCCCAGCGCTATATCAGCCCAGTCCCGGGAATGCCAGAGGAGCAGGGTGAGGATGCAGTTACTCCTGCTCCGAGCTCTCTCCTGTCTGCTGATCCTTGAAGCAGGACTTGACTGAGCCAGAGGTATTTGATATATTAGGCTATACACAGACTTCAGGGGAGGGGGTTAATGTGAAATTATGCCATTGACTTTTAGTGTCCACAGCATCTTGCACCAAGCACTTTGACAGTCTAATCATGAGTTGTGGGCAAGCATGGAAGCCAGCTCAAGCTGCTTAGTTTGGGAAACAGGCTTTTGTTTGGGTAAGTTTTTTTTAATTAGTATCCCAAGTTGAGAATATTTTCATCTTGTCTTTAGTTCTTGATTCTTACTTAGGCTCAACAAAAATGGTGAAACTTCCTTACAAAGTCCTTATGCCCCTGGCTCCCTGAGCCATACAAACTTTGCTGGTTGTTTGTTATGCCTAGGTTTGAACTGTGGATTTTATGTGGTGAGTCCCTATGTTCTCCTAAGTTAGTAGCTCTGGGTGTTGATTGTGGACAAAAAAACTTCATGGCACTTCTTTTCTGAACACTAACAAGTCTGGCTGTGTCTTGGATCCCTTTTTTCAGCCTTTTATCTCTAAAAATGTTAATTCTCCAGAGAAATAGAAACTTTCTGAGAAGGAGCTTGGCATCAAGAGACAGGGCACTTCATTTATTTCAARTAGTGATGCTGCCATTAGCCAATTCCTGCTTGTGGGTCTCCTTGTGAACCTGGGAGCGCTGTGGCATGACCAGGGTGGCCAGGCTCCGTTGTGTAATATTCACACCTGAAAGTTTTTGTTTGCTTGCGTCTTTTCCCCTGCACAGAGCTGTAATGGCAGTGCCCGGGAAGGTCTCAGCTCTGCTTCTTGGCACTTTGTCTCACCTCTTGTGACCTGCCTGTCTGCTCAGGGAAGGAAGTGTTTGGAGGCTTTAAATGGAGATTTAGTGTTCCGGTATCCTATTCCAGTGCAGGGAAGTGACTCACTGTGTTAAAAGTAGCTTGTCCTCTAAACTAGTTGTTAGTGTCCTTTCCTGTAAATAAGGTAAAATATTCTTCTCATATTATGTACTCTTCTCGTTAGTATGAAACTTGATTACTGCTTTTGTAAGTGTTAAAATAGATAAGCACGTTTGTTTTCTATACATAAGCATACAAAAAAAAAAAAGTTAGAGTSTTTTGCTGTAATACAGATAAAATTGGAGCAGAGTGAATAAATTAGGAAGGGAACCTAGCGAGTAAAACTTCCCTGTGTCACTGTAACAGAAATGTTAGATAAAATAAGAGTTGGGAAGGACATGAAATTTGAGCTCTAAACCTGTTTCACTCCCATGCACGAAGGAGTGAAGTTGCCTTCTGGAACAACACGTAGAGAAACAGATGCAGCTTCAGTGAGGGAGGCTGTTTATGGCCAAAGCTTTCAGTGATGGGAATGACCTAATCCGAGGACCAGCTATATTGGCAAACTCTTGATTCATGTTCCAGTGCTGCTAAAGCAGAGATGGTTGTCTTGCTTTCTAGAAAAAAGGTTTTTAAAACATTCAAAGCTAATATAATGGACCCACTTGGTGGACTTGAGCAGTGTTTAAAAATACACATTTTATTTTGGTGCTGGCTGTATGCATCTGACATGACTGTTTTCATCAGTTGCATTGCTACCTCATTGTTGTTTTTATTTAGTTATTGTTATTTTAGTTTAAATGGTATATGTGCTACTAAAACAAAAATTATTAGAGCATTAATCATTTAATTGCTGTCTGAATGTGCAGATTTAATTAAACCTCTCCAGATAAATGGAATCACTTTCATGTGTACTATGGGACTAAAGAGAGGACTTTAGCTACTAATGTTGTATTTCCAGAGGTATTTTCAGACTTTGCAGGGTAGATATAAATAGATCAAAATAAAAATATTACTTTGATGAGACCTTAGACCTTATGAAACTCTGCTTTGGTACTCTTGGCTACCAGGTGCATTTGGATTGATCAGCCACTAGATAGAGCTATGCTAAATAGAAAGGACCTCCCTGTGAAACTTTATGCTGAAATGCATGTTTTCCCCGGGAGTGGTCCAAAATAAGGACCAACTAATGCACGAGCCAGCAGGGACAATGAAGAATTTTATCTGCAAGACACTGACACTTCTCCCCGCCATTTTTAATGACACAGTGAAAAGGGTCATCTTCTAGATATACATTAAGACTTCAGTGAATAGTCCAATAGAATTCCCACCTATTATTATTAAATAAGCCATATCTTTAAATTACCAGAGCAATCAGTTCTTAATCACACAGCCATTGCAGGGCAATTTTATCATCGCTGAACTTGAAAAGCAATAGCTGCAATAAGTTTAAAANAAAAAAAACCCCAAACAAACAAAAAAACTTGGGTGTTTGGAAGTGCTTATGTATTGATCAGAGCCATAAATATATTTACAAAAAAACCCCACCTACAATACTGTCTTGTATAGCTTTGTCCCAACGCAAGATGATTTCATATAATGACTTTTGTAATKATTTTTTCCAGGTCATCTGGAAATACATTTCTGGGAGAAATATTTCACCAACAGAACAAACAGTGATGGGTTTAGTGTTTTGTTAGTGTAGTGATAGATTTTGCTTGCCAGAGTTGTGCTAGGCTGGTGCAAAAGCTATGCTACACCCAAGAGGGTACTGAGTGTACAGAGTGCAGCATGTGGTGCAGTTCATAGGGAAAAATGAACAGTAGTTATTGGTGAGTAGGAGATAGATGTATATGATCTGCGTTTGCTGGCAGCGAACACTGCCACGAAGAAGAGAGCAGGAAGGACATGGTTCTCAGGGCCACCATGGAGTTTCCAGCAGTGCAGGCACAGCACGRCAGGGATGGGACTGCCACCTGCTGCCAAGTGTCTGGGCCTCTTAGTGACACGTGCAGGTCTTGGCTCGTGCCGAAACAGGCAGAAAGCTGAGGACTTGGGTCCTGTCCTGAGGACCCTATATGTCGTACAGAAATGTGGCCTTAGGAATCAAGTGATTTTTCTAGAAAATTCTCATATTCAGTTTCATTCTCTGGTTGAATCAAAGCGTTTGTTAAGCTCTCATTGTTTATCAGACTCAAATGAAATCGTTACTAGCCAGGACTCTGAGTAGGTATTTGATTCCATTTTGTTTTCAACTTTTGGCAATAAAATGGCACCTAGCCTGCTGGTTGAGTGGATTTGTGATTCTCTGTATGGATCAGCTCTGGATTAGTGAGGTTCAGCTTGGTGTGTTCCACATGCTGAGTGTGTTTGGCACGTTTTCTCTCATTTTTAATGTCCTTCTGTATGTGAGTATTTGCCGTCTCTCTTGCCCTTTTGTGGGGATTTGGTCTTGTTCGGTAGTGAAACTACCTTTCCTGAAGTTGTGTATTAATGGGACTGAACCAACAGACACAAAGTGATTCTTTACCAGAAAAGAATTTGAAGGAAATGTTTTAGCATAACAAGACTTGTTTGTGTTTAAGGGATCTAACTCACTGAAAAGTGAAGCGAGTTTTTAAGCTATCAGTCAAAAATGCAAATGATCCTTGTGGTTTCTTGAAATGTGGAATTCATGAAATGATACTTCCAGCTGTCTTGAATTGCAGCACCGTCCCTGTACAAGCAAACTGCTATGTGCTCGGAACCTGTGTTCTACACTTGCCTTTCATTTGGAGTTGCAGATTAGAAAGCTTAGTATTTCTGTCATCATTTTGGAGCATCTTACAAAATAATTTTTCAGTGTGGTGGTGTGGGGTTTTTTGGTTGGTGTTTTTTGTGGTGGTTTTTTTGTTTGTTTGTTTTGTTTTTGGTGCGTGGG
>PTEX01000021.1:4237096-4303092 GCA_003342815.1 Eudromia elegans | reverse complement strand
TCCTATAGTTGCAAGGGGATCTGCTTGTGCCTCGCTTTCCAGGATGTTAGCAGCCAGGGTAAACTCTAAAGCTTGCCCACTATCCTGGCTGTTCCGGCCGAACCCAGCAGGCCCTGCTGAACTTGGCACTTGCAAAGCCTTTTTCTCTGAAGCCTTGTGACAGCAACTTACCTAAGTGATTCTGACTTTTTTTAAAACTAAAGCATGCTATTACTTGCAGTACAAAGCATTCAACGTAGAACATTGTAGTTATATAACTGTAGGCTCATTTGTGGCTTTATACTTCCTTGCAAATTTTACTAAATCCTCTTTGGTTCAGTCACTCTTAGGTCTGCTATGGTATTGGCAGATACCAATTCACCAAGATCCACAGTGCGGTGCCTGCCAGTACTGACTGTTGCATTTTTTGTCTTATTCTTGTTGAACATAATTGCACAGCTAGGTCATACTTTCAGTGACTTAAACTTCTAACAGCATTTTCCAAAATGGCTGCCTGCATTCAGGCTCTTCATTCCCTATAGTAGAACCTGTTTAAAACAAACAAACAGAAAAAACCCWTTTTTTTTTTTAAAGTGGGAATACTTCATATTTTACACTGAGGTGACTAACAGTTTTAAAAGTCTTGCAGCTCTGGAAACTGAGGCATTTTTACCGAGATACTTGCACACAAATCTGAATGTCCCACATCATCTTAGACGTGATTTGATTTTCTGTCATTTCAGGGTTCGTTTAGGGAAGGATTTGATTTCATAGCACATCTCTTCAAACACAGTGACTTCTAATTCAGCCTTCTGTGTGTTAGTTTTCCCTAGTTATGTTACAACTCTAGTCAATTAGTAAAGAATCAAATGTGATTTTTTTTTTCTTGTTCATGTGAACAAGATGGTTCAAGTCTGAAAGCAACTTTAACCTGTGAGCAGCAAGTAATTAGACCTCAGCAGTCAAACAGCACAAACTCATCACCTTTATTTGCTGACATTCAATCATGTTAAGGCTAATAGTAGAAATTACTGGGAACAAGCTTGGTGGACAGATCTATTTTAAAAATTCTTTAGTCATAAATTGCACTTAGAGCAGGTGCTGGCAGAGCCAGAGGCTCTGTGGCTGGGATCCTTTACCAATTAAAATCTCCGATAATTACACTAAAGGAAACCTAATGTCACTTTTAATACAGAGTCCATATATCTCATACTCTGTCACATTTGCCTCTCATGCTGAGATGATGAATAGTCTGTGCAAGGGCTTGGCGGTGAACACAGCAGCCATTTCCGCTGTGGTCATCGTCTTCAGCCTGTGCTCCCCTCTGAAGGGAAAAGAAAAGCGCTTACAAGACGATGCGTTTTTGTACTTTAAAGAACTAAGTAGAGTGGCTGGTTGGTGAAGAACACGATACTCAAATAACTACTAAAATACTAAGTAAGTATATTACCAGGTGATTTAAACTGTTTCTCTGTGGATATGTATGCACGATGAAAATTTCAAGCGAGCTAAGTAATGCGATGCTTTAGTGACTTGTTTTGAATCCTTGCCTTCTTGCCTTTGGATTCATTTATAGAGAGAGGAATATGCATTTACTTTTAAGATCTCTGATGACATTATTTTATTTTCTCACTATTTCTAATAGAAAACAGCTCTATGTTGAAGAGTGTCATTATCTATTTCCCTGGATACCATTTGACAAAAATGACTCTACTTTTTTCCACCAATCTTGTATCTCAACAAACTTGAGTTTTACTCTTTGGTATATTGTTTTCAGTTAAAATCTGCTTAAGAATTGAATCCTTTTATGTAAAGGAAATAGTAAGTGTCCTAAAATGGACTGACAAATTCAGCATTTAGTTGTGTATGTGGCTTGCTGTGAGCATACAACAAACAGCAGCGGAGTTACCCTTTCACTACCCAAAAAGGATAGACTTATCTTGCAAAGACTGAGCTTGAATTCCAGGTTTCTTGAACCTCAATCAAGAATGCAAGACAAATCTTCCATTTTGGCATTGCTTTCCCATTCTACCAGTTCTGTTTTGGTCTGCTTAATTAATTCTACTCCACTGAAGACACTTGGTCTAGTCATTGGAAGGTCTTAGTAACTCACTTCCTCCAGTGGTTTCATTATCTGTGTTTGGAGGTGTCTGAGTACAAGGCTTGTCATAGCTGCCCTTTATGTGGTGGTCGCAAACCTCTGGGGGCTTTAGAGGTTGTGAGAACATATTTCCATATATATTGTTAGCTTGTGTTCAATCTTAGAAGTAAAGCGGCGCTATTTAATGTTCTTATATTGTTTACTGTGTGTAATGAGTGGCTGATATTTGCTGAATTTATCGTTTTTTCTGTGCTTGTTGACATTTTCTCTTTATGTCATAGTATATAGATGCATTTGCTGTGATTTCYATGGCAAGTATCGTTATCTGACTCTAGAGAGCCAAGCAATAGCAGAAGCTCTACCCTCTGTAATGGCTGATCGTCAGCAGGACGACAGCAGGAAAATGTCCTTGCGGGGCCGGATGCCAGTCCTTCTGGCTGCATCTCCTTGCGTGTGGACGTTGGGAGAAAAACTAGGGAGAATTCCATTCTGTTTTATTCTGGTGACCCCAAAGCATTAGCCGAAAATTGATGAGGTGAGCAATGTAAGGAGTTCTGTTGGAGAAAGAAATGAACCTCCGTGAGTCCTACAGTGACAAAAGACCAAAAATATATGAGACGGGCAAACTACTGGAAAACTAAGTTTTCAGGGAAATGGTGGGTAAAGATGGATCAGGACGCCATAATGCGTTACCACCTGCAGAGTTATTCTGACTTCATGTCCCCCATGGCAGTTCAATATACAGAGTGAGATGACTTTCCTTACAGCTAATGTTTGATTCACTTGTTTTTCACAGTTGTTAACTTATGAGAAGATACTGACTTGTAAGCCGTATTTTATAACTGCTTTAAAAGCAGAAAAAAAAAGACCCTCATTATATTGCTGAAGGGAGTTTAACATCATCAATTTCCAAAGTAAAAATTCAGAGAAAGTATCAACACTTAGCTGTATAACCTACTTTGCACTGCTTTATGAGTAATTTATTCTGTCAGAAACATCTAGAGTTCTTTTAAGGTTGGCTTGGTAACACCTTAAAATGCAATTATCTAAACCAATGGGCAGATAATTTATTACAGTATATTGCTCATTTCAGTACTGTGATTTTTGTTCTGTTTTCTCTTTAGAACATTCAAATAGCCTCTTACAGCATCCAGCTGATTCTTCTTTCCACAGCTAGCTTGTGCTACTCTTGACATCTGCATCAATGCAAACCAGTAGCTCTAGTAGCAGTTAAAAGTAAGCGGTGCATGGAATGGAAAAATGCTGCAGAAGGCGTAATGGCTTAGTCATTTAAAACTGTTCACAAGGAGCAGCTCTGAAGAGAAATGTTACAAATCTCATTTTCCTGTTTTGGAAAAATGAAGGGGGTGCCTGGTCTCTGCAGTTTGGCTGTGCAGCAGAGCATATTGAATTACAGCACACTTTCATCAGCGCCTCTCCGTTGCTTTGCATTCCATTTCTGTTTTGTTTGGTCTGCCTTTTGGTGCTTGAAAATATTGATCCTCTTATATTTCTTTTTGAGGAACTCAACCTGCAACCCATAACCAAGAATCAAGCATATTGTTCAAAAAAGAAATCAAAGCCCTGAATGTTTCAGTGACACTTTTCCAGACTCTCAGAAAGAAAAAAAAAAAAAAAGGCACAAATGTGTTCACTAGCGGGTCCAGAAGAGCATTCTGATAAAATAAGGTGAAAGTTGCTGGCAGCATTTTAAATAACATTCAGGTATTTCCCATATCCTGCTTGTTGTTTTAGGATGTTTTTTTCTCCCCGCTGTGTCCTTTTCAAATGGCTGCCAAGAGAGGGTGTTGGGGGAAAAAAAAAGTGAAATCCCTTGCTAATGCTTTATGCCAGTGAGCTGTAATTCTGTAGTAATCAGAGCTTCATGGAACTATGCATCAGCAAAGTCAAACAGTGCTGAGAACATGTCCGGAGAGCGTCCAGCTTAGCTTGAGCCTTTCAACTAAAAGACAAATCAGTCTTATCTAATCTGTCATGGGAACTTGCAGCCTGCAAAGCCAATAAATCAAGCACACTGCTGCATTCTACCGTTTCATGAAGAGGCTTTTCTTTTTTTGTCATCGTATAAAATTATTTAGGCATATTTTAAATAGATGCCTGTATATTAAGTTGTGAACGAAGTAAGAGATACACATGAGGCAATGAAGACTCTGAATGAATCTGTGGAAATACACATTGTCAGTACTTGTATGAACTGGAACAATAGAAAAGACTGTCTGTACAGAGGAGATGACAAGTCAGGATGAGGGAAGGAGCGTGGGTCAGCTAGTGATTATAACTGTGGCATTTATAAGCTGCATTTCTTTTGTCTGTTTCTTCAGACTTGGCCCTGGTCATCTACTACTTCAAGTCAAATACTGTCAGAAAATAAATAAATAAAATATTTAAAGTTATTTTATATAAGGCTGTTAAGTTCTCACCAAGTGGTGTCGTGTATGCGTGCTAAGATTTGGCAGTATTTATGTGTCTTAACTTAAGCTGATGTTTTTTAAAGTCCTTGGTGTAGCTGAATCCACAAGGATCTCCTCTTGACCTGTGAGGAATCCTTTCAAATAGAAAGCAAGCATATTGGTAGACATATGGGGATGGAAGAGGCTTCAAGACTAGCCCTTACCTTTCAAGCTACTCTCTTAATGCTAGACAGCCTAGGAAGACTATGGCTAGTGGCAGGCTCCTGAGAGGACAGCAAGATAAATGCATYGGGATATATCCAGGTATGCTTCAGCCTTCCTGTTCGCCATGGGCATAGCTGCAGGCTGAGCGTGCTGTTCAAGACTGATTGCATAGATCAAATAGGACAAGATCAATACACTGGACTTTCATGTGACTCACTGTAAAAGAGAACCAGTGTCTCATTAAGAAAGAAGAGATGAATCTTTGTGGGCTCAGGTCGCAGGCTTTAGGCTTTTTCTTTCTACAAACTTTAATGCTTTTTTTTTTCCTCCTCAAGAAAAGGAGGAAAAGCTTAAAATAACAGAACTGCTGCAAATAGTCACCAAATGAGAAAGTACCATGAGGTTCATTGTGACTTCAGTAATAAATATTGGTAAACATTAGGCTGGAGTGCCTCCGTATACTGCCAGGTGAAAGAAGAGTCCACAGGAAAGCCATTTAGCAAAAGTCTTCATGGATTCCAGCCAAAGAATGCAGTTATCTAGGTGAAACATACTGCAAATCCCTTGTTTAATTGGATCACTGCAGTTCTCCAAGACTAGCCTGTGATATAAGTTCGTTGAGACTGAAGAATCATTCCCTCTTAAAAAGCAGACTAAGCAGGTTCATACACCCTACACATTCCAGCAGGATTATTAAAGAACAGACCTCAGAAAGAAAGGAGATAACGGCCCAGATTTCAGTCTACCACATGAAAGCAGCACAGACAGGATTGCTCTAGCTAGGTTTCCAGATGGTTACTAAATGTTTTTAACCAGTGTGTGTAATATATAGCACATGTTCTTTAGTTCATCTCTGAGCTCCATATTTATGCTCTGTGCTTTACAAACAGCAGGGCACTGTCTCTGCTTTGACAGCCTCTCCGTGTTGATAGTAGCTGGGCAGCACAAGCAGGTAGAATCAGAGGTGCCAAGCACATACCTTGTGCTCCCATCTCAGCACCACTCACTCCTTTACAGCAGGGCTGTGAGGGTGCAGGACCTTTTGCTGAGGGGCTGCTAGTGCAGGCACAGTTGTGCAGCAGCGAGGGTCAGCACAGGCGTGGGCACAGAGACATGGTCAAGTCTTGCTTGATAATGGCTGTTGCAGAGTTGTAACTAGCAGCCCTGCTTCATTTTGAAGTTCATTGCGTTCCACAGCATATCCAGTTGCTACTGAGCGTTACACTGGACCAGACTAGACCTCCTAGAGCAAATTCTCAGAAATATGAACATAGCCTGGATGACCTGAGGAGAACAAAAGGCTGCTGATTTTGCTTTGGCTTTCTTTTTATTTTCCTTGTGGCTTCCTGGAYCAGATGTATTAGAAGCACAGAGATGTTCGGGAAGTTAAGTATGATTGCCAGGTGCACTGCTGATTTTTGATGAGTGCTTCAACACAGTGATTACTTACCGTAAGTACTCACAGTTGCTTTTCAATGTGGAGTCAAAAGAAGATGACTTAAAATGGAGCTGTAATTAGGGATGTGAAACTTAGGAGATCCTAGGTCCATGGAAATGGAGGAAGGGACACCACCATGGATGGTGAGGGAATAAAGAGCTTTTGAGCTGTAGCAAGAGGGACATGCCTTCATTGGCTTCCTTTTGTCATGTGTTGCCCCTTCACAGTTATAAAAACTCAATTTGCTGCATATTTTTTAGTGAAGCTAAACATGTCAAATACTGAATGGTTCTTTTTTTCTTGTGAGAAGACAGGATGCTAGTTTTTTTCTCTGGCAATTTCTATTTTCACAGAGTTGTTCTTTGATAGTAGTCACTTCTCAAGGTTAAAATAGTCTGTTATATTTCCTAATTAAAGTCACTGTGTGAGTGTCTTGCCACTCTTCTATCCTCAGAAATAACATGGTAAGCAGCAGCCTGTGAAGTATGCCAGAAATGTGAAAATTACTACCTTGATAATGACATGGAGCTGGGAAGACTGAGGCAGGGGGATACACTTGCTGTTTCTGATGTTAAAAGCTCATCTCTAACATTACAGAGATCCTTTGCAAGATATACTCTATTCCCTGACTGGAAAACCAGTTGTTTTCGGTGTCCGTTCGCAGTCCATTGCTACTTTCAGAATTGCACCTGCCAGAAAAATAACTGTTGTCCTGTGCCYATAGAGCAGATACATCTGAGCGGGTGCTCTAATCTTGTAAAGCTATAGAATCAGAAATAAGAAATTAGCTCATAATTTAGAGTACTAGTGAGATGATGGCAAGTCCTCAACAGACCTCTCAGCTCAGTACTGTAAATGCTTAGCAGGTAAAGCCTGGTGCAGCTTTTCTACACAGCAGGAGAGGGTTTCTTGGAACAATGCTCCTCCTTACTGGTTTCTGAATGTCTATCCTAAAGTGCCCGGTGCTAAGACAGCAGTGTTTGGCGTCGCAAGGGTCTTGGATCGGAAGGAGGGCAGGAGCACTGTGTTTACTGGCATTCCTCTTCTGGGAGTGGCTGCTGTGGAGCTGCATATCTGTCTCTGTAGATAAATATATATATATATATATACGGAGATATATATATTTGCAGATACTGCTCTGTTCTCTGTTTTGCCAACACCAACACCACACCTGTGTGAAAGGGTGCAGGCTCTGTTGTGATGTACCAAACCACCCGGGGCGTTATGGTGGGGTACTCTTTTAGAAGGAAATAATAAGTAAAGCATGATAAATAAAGCATGGACTGCCATGTTTATAAAAGAGCCTTCCTCTGTCACAGAGAATTCTGTAAAAATATTTTGGCTAGAAAGATAGTAGATTACATATGTAAAATTTCATAATAACAGTCAAACTCTACAACTTTTCAAAGTGAAATACTGGCATTTAAACTCTCTTTTAAATAAAAGCTAATCTGAAGGGAAGGTTGGAATTGCAGGAAGCTTAAATGATGAGCTATACATGTATGTCTTGTGGCACACAACGAAACAGAGCACTTAATGCAGAAATGCTTTTGTTCAGACATGACCACAGAGTTGTAATGGGGGAGAATATTTGCATGAAGTATTAAAACCTGCAGCCACTAGGGAGAAAGTTCCTAAACTCTTTTTTTTTTAGCAGTGGTAGAGCAAAAAATTACTGAAACAAACAAACTAAAATTTGGAGGGKTTTTTTTCCCTGATTGCTCCTGGAAGAGTTGTTGACTTCAGAATCTCTCTAATTCGGGTATTTAAGGCTTACTTGCTGTTCTATTTTAAAAAGCGAGGGGACATGAGGAGTCTGACAACACTGAAAGTTGCAGCTGAAAGTTACTTTAACCCATGCATTGATCAGCAAGATCTGCATTTATGACAGCAGATTCATGTGTTTGAGAGGCTGCAAACATCTACAACTGTTTGGCTAAGGAGTATATCAATCTCTGAATTTGACAAGCAGGGTGCTAACTTTATAAGGCAAGTGAGGTAATCCATGTTTGTGCGTTCAGATATTCAGATGAACACTGTTATAGAAGCACAGAGTATTTTAAGAYATTTTATAACTCTTGGTCCTGTAAACAGCTTAAGCTTCATGCTGCTAAGTCCCACTGACTTTGAACAGCTTACTGCTTATCAGTTTCATGGCAGTCAGTGAGACTCTTTATAGCTATAAAACCAGGCATTTGCGCAAGTGTTTGCAGAATCGAGAGGTAACCTCAGCAAGTTTGGATTATGAGCCGGCTGTGCGTGGCCAGGCGGGAGGAGGAATCAAGCACTGAATTCCCTTGGGGAGGGCAGTGAGGAGCTGGGATTGATCTGTCCCTGACTCAGTGCTTTTTYCTTTATTGTTACTGTGCATTGTGGATGTCAGTTGTGCTTAAGCAGAATACACATTTAGTTGCTGTTTTTCTGGGCAAAACTCCTTCAACACAAAGAATTGGGGGGAAGAAGGAGAGAGAATTGTGAAACCTAGGCTATTGCCATTGTTGCTATATGAGATTTTAAAGGTGTTCCATAGTGGACAAGTAGCACTTGAACAGATTTTTAAAAATCTTAGCAGTGGATGAAATCTTGCTAGAAATAACTTATTTTATTTTCCTTGCACTTCTGGTCATAACAGCCTTTCTTGCATTAGTCTGATAAAAGAGGCAATGGYAGTTTTCCTCTCTTCTGCTTTTAGAGATACTCTTTCATATCATAAACACTTGACATCCACAAAAGGTCTGCAGATGAAACTAGGCAGGAAAGGCAGCTATTGCTTCAGCCATTGTAGGTGTATGTCATCCTGAGAAGAACTGCAATGATAATAATCTGAAATTGAAAGGAAACATCAGGTTTGTTTTACAGTCCTGTCCCCATAAAAGTTTTCCCTGCATACGAGGCAGTAAATTAATTTTTACAGGAATTTGCTGTTTTCAGGGGAATGCAAATCAGAACTTCTGCAAAGAAAGGAGTAAGAGAGGGAGTAAGGTTGGAATCCAAGATACTAAGATGCTCTCCTGTCTCAATCTGTTTATTCTTTGGGTTTGTTAAATAGTCTGCTTAGTTCCCGGTTTGATAATGACGTCGGGTGATCTGTGTTGCGCTACAATCTGTCAGGACAAGCACTCTACAAAAATTCCTAGGTCTTCAAGTAGCTGAGTCCTGTAGTCCTGGGGTTGATTCTATCTTTTTGTATGTGCTACTGTTTCATATSATGAATTCTTTGTGGCTAATCAAAGCCTTGCAGTAAATGGTCATGAATTTTACTGTTACAAAACAGTATTATTAGGATGCCTATGAGTAAATAACCCTATTCCATTCTCATGTGAACAAGTTTGTCCTGAGCAGTTCAGCCTTTCATCTTTTCCCCACTGAGTCTCTGCTAGTTTATTTTTCCTCCCAGGCTGATTGCTCTCATGTGTCATTTCTCATCCGTTCTGACATCCATATCTGTGACATTTGCATTAATGCTCATCCCAAGTTTCAGCAGTTCAGTCGTGTCACATTCTATAAAATTCTGGCCTGGCTGAAGATTTAGTTTATCCATGAAAAACTAAAGGATTATTTCAGATGCGGTTTGTCTCTATTATGATAACATACTTGACTTACAAAAAGCATTCAGTTCCTCTCTGAGGTTGAAACCCAGGCTCTGAAAAGATTTGGATATTGCTATTTTTTTCCCCTACTTCTTCAGCAGTTTCTTAATTATGTTGCAACCTAATTTTTAGCCACTCTTTCATGACTTTTGCTTTTCAAAACCTTTCAAATTTGTATTTGACCCAGTGATGACTTAGAGGGTTGTTAGAATATAGTCTGTAGGTATTTTGTATGTAGTTGGGTTTTTTTGATTCTCCTGGTATGCAGCTTTATAAATACTTTTGCAGAAAAAATTCTAAATCTTACCTCTTTATATTGCATTTTGACATTTCTAAATTCTGTTCCCATGTTTGCTGTTCATAAATCTTACTTTTGATGTATGAGTGCACTTGTCATGGCACTTGATTTTGTTAGATCTTGGTGGAAGTCACAAAAGCAATGCAGGAGAAAGTGGAGCAAAGAATTTCCTTCATGATAGGTGAATGAAGTTGCTTTTATTGGGGGAGAGGTTTCCCTGAGCATTCAGAAACAAATGCAGGCAGTGAAGCCTGGTGCGTGGCCCTTCTGTCAGTCAGTTGATTTCATTGACAGGCAGGCACATTGGCAAACTGACMTGAGAAAAGTGAAATGAGCTTTGTCTTTTTGTTACAAAAATATCATTAGGTGCATTCAGGAAGTGAGCTTATGTGTCATGGCAGCCTAACCACTTGAAGAGATGGTTATATTTGAGTATTCAGATATTCTCATATAAATTTAGATTGTGGGTTTAATTTTGCAGAGGCTGCAGTTAAACCATAAGAACTTGTTGCTTTTTGAAGATGAGATGTTTGCTGTCAGTGGAAGCAAGCATGTTTGCTTGGTGGGGGATGTATAGGACAAATGTTGACAAAGAAAGATATAAGCAATGAAACCTTTTTTGACATGGACTGCTGTCCCTGTGGTATATGTGAAGATTTTATTTAAATGGATAAAGACAAACTCATCTGTTCTTCTATTCTTCATTCCTATACCCTGCAAGCATGTGGACACCCAGTACCATTGCAAAGGGAAGTTTTTTCTACAAGTCACAGCGGGGGCAGTGGAGAGAAGGGATCTCTTTTATCCCTTTCATTCACAGTGCATTTATATCAAGCTATGTCACAAAACAAACTCCAAGTGCTGTGAGCCTCCCCATAGTATGAGTGCAGGCATCCATGAACGCTCTCTTTTGTGAACATTCCCCTTCTCTGAGAATGTAATTTTTTCATTCATGTGTGTTATGCCTTTGAAGTCTGAATGTGCACTTTGGCTGCAGTTGACAGAATTATATATTTCAAATGAAATGCCAGTGCTTTCTTTTTCTTACCATGCAAAATTTTATGGCATAAACATAGCAGACAGTAAGCATGGCAGACACACTGCTTGCCCTTCACAACAGAAGTGCACATTTACTAGGTTTTTTGCTAGGCCGGTTCAGGTTTATTATATGCACTGTGTATGAGTTTCTTTTTTTATGTGGCTTGTTTTTGCCTTCCACTCCCTCAAAAGCACACCGTTTCCTTTTTCTCAACCAAAAMCATCCTAATTCTTGTCTCAGGGTTTAAATAAAGAATCAAATACCACAGCGCTGGCATTTCTCTTATCAGCTACTTATCAGTACCTGAGGCAAGACTCCAGACTGTGTGGAACAGATCAGCCCACCTGGAAAAATCCCTTGAACCTAATCTTTTTCCTCCTGCCTATTAATAAAGGGATGAAATTGCACCTTGTTGAAGTTGTATCAGAAATTTATAGTTCTTCAKAACATCCTCAGGAGAGGATAGGGACCTTACCAAACCCTGGCTTTAAGATAGCCATCTGAGATTTATTTTTGTCAATTTTTTCAAAAATTGTTCTTTATTTGTTAGAGCAAGTGGGGAAAATGTTCTTACTGCCTGTAGAAGTTATTTTGATCTTTGTTGTCTTAAAGTAAATACAGTCRTTGGCACTTAGGTTCTCTTGGTTAGTCTGAAGTAGTTTGATTACCTCTTGTCAGTCTTGTTACTGTGGAGACAGAGCAGTGAGTGTTGTGGAAGGGATGTGATTGCATTGCTAATTGCTATCAAATTCTCTGAAAAAAGGGTTAGTAAAAATAATGTTTCGATTTTGAAAATATTGAATTTTCTCAGGTGTGCATGTCTACCATTTCAGTTTGAAGTAACGAAGAGAAAAAGGTGCAGGCCTCATCTTCAGTATTGATTCTTGAAATATCTGTCTTGCAAATGCACACAAAGAGAACCCACGTTCGCACATAATAAGTTACTGAAGACAATTCATTCACCAGAAAAAAATGAATTTAATCTTTTTTGCCTTCTGTTGCTATAAAGAACCTAGCTGAAAAAGCATATCTAGGTARATATCCAAATCCCATTTTCAAAAGGGAAATCAAGTGCACAAATCACTTTAGATGACTTTTTTTTTTTAAACTGTAACGAGAATCTTCTGACTAGCTTAGGTAACTTTGGTCCTTCTTGTAGCTTTCAGTAGATCAGCTTTTTCTAGCTCATAGGGGACCAAGTTCCAAGGATAGGATCCATCCATAACTCAAATTTTCACTAGAGAAAACAAAACACAGCAAGCATCCTGTTGCCTTTCCCATTGCCTTTGATTTGTGCACYCAGCCTTCAAGAATGGTGGGCAGCAGCTTGGAGCTGATGCATTTGCCTGCACAAACTATTAGGCAGCTTCTGTGACAGCCACAGCTTGAGCTTGATGTGACTTCGCAGGTCRGAACTAGCAACTTGARCTSTATTGTAAAACAACTGTAGAGTATAGACGTGTTATGCCCTATTTCAGTGCCTYTTGAACTACCATCCATAGAAAGTGTCCCATTAAATTTAGTGAAAGTTGGATCAAGTAAAAATGCTCTGAAGTAAAGGAGTGCTATTCTTCCTACTTCCTTCGTTCCTGAAGCACTGTGCCCCATGTGGTCTTTCATATTGCTTGCTTTGCCTCTGTGCTGCCTTGATTAGTATCTATTGTTTTTCTCAAAACTCCCCATTCTCTCAACARAGATGAAGTCCAAATTATTTTGGCTTCATGGTTTTCCAGAGGGCTGACTGATTTTTCCACACTCTTTTCTGTCTCTCATGAGATCGTCAGGAACTTTCCCAAATTAGGAGCAGGGTCTGGTTCTAAAATAATGCTGTTTCAGCTGCATGCATTGGCATTCGGGGCAGGACAGAAGTTAAAATGATGTCTTTTAAAATATTTCTTTGCCGATCAGAAATGGATATATTGTCAGTAAGTTGAGATCAGATGTAGGAACTCTGAAATAAGATCAGAGTCTGACAGGCTTCACATTCATACAGTGCAGCTGAATTGCCTTGTGCTGTGTCCAAAATGTSGTCCCCATTATTGTGCTGGTATGCTGGCCCCAGCACCGCAAGACAAGGTAGATATCTGAAAGCTACAGCTGAAAAAAAAGAACTGTGTGTGACAAAGTGTCATCTACTCGTGGTACTTTTAAAGTAAGAGAAGATGCAGAAGCCTTCACAGCAAAGGAATTAATTAAATTGACAAAAGCAACAGGATATGAAAATGCACGTGATAGGTAAAGTTACAAAATGAATGGCTTATTTACGACTTCAGCTGTTTTAGTATAGATGTTTTGCCTAACTTTAAATTGTTCTAATAAGGATTAGATATAATTAATGCTRTATGACCTCCTTTTTTCCTCTTTTCAAAGAATGTAGAGCTGTGCGTCTAATGAGGACTCCTGAAAGGACTATTATGTCCAATTGTCTCAATTATGCAAATAACGTTGAAATTGTAGCAGAAGGGAGGGAATGCTTCAAATTAAAAGTTTCGACTCCTGCTTTAGCCTTTCTGCAGTGCTGGCATTTTTACAGTGAGTATAGGCAGTGTTTGAAGAGAGGAAAGGAGGTTTAACAAATTGGAGATTTGGGCACTATCAAAGTAGATTTGTGCCTTGTTTCCACCATGAGATGAAAATACCCTCTGGGCAGGGAGATGGGTCATGAGACTTCTAAAGGATTACCTTCAAAGGGAGTCATGAGATTGGTTTGAACAAAGAGGCTGCTCACATGCTTATCATATGAGATTCTCCTCTTAAAGTGGTGGAAACCCATCTCCTTGGGAATTCTCATGAACTTCAGAGAGACTGGAAGTCCTAACTGTAACATGAGTGAGGAATCCGAACAACAAGAAGCTTAGAGTTAAATGCAATTTATTTGTACTAGATGTAATTCATCTTCCCAAACTCTGAAAAACTTTCAGTGACAAGCAGGTAGGACATGGTTTAAAATGATTTTTTGTTTCATTCTCGATCATCTTCTGCTGTGCTACTTTTTATAGCWTCGATGTGTGTAATTGATATTTATGCTGAAGAAATGTGCAGTAACCTATGATTGACTGGACGGTGATAATTGAAGTAATAGTGCTCTGACTACTCCCTAGACTCTGTTCTTTATTTTGAAAGACGCGGAACTTAAGCAGTAATGGCAGAAAGGCAAAACTAATTTTCAAGTGCAGAAAATTTAAAAATATAAAATTTAAAAATATAAAATTACTTGAGTATGACTGTAATAAGGAGCAGAAATGATGGCAAAAAGGTGGTGAAAATACATCTTACTCATTTCAATATTTTGAATGCGAGTTTAGAGCTACCGCTGTAGCAATTAAGGACGGAATTCTAGTTTGCCTGTTTGATATGTTGAAATTTTGGAGTAGTGTTTTCAGTTTCTTTTTCAGATTTCTATACAAAATATACTAGGATTACTTTCCGCAGTTCACTGTTAGATACAGTCATTTGTCTTTGGACCAACCGTGTGTGTGCATGTTTCCTTCCACTTGGGTTTACCAAAGTCTTACGGCGATTAGGTATTATGGAAGTCTGATAACATAACATGACTGGTGTTCTTCTTCCACCTTGCTCCAGAAAGGCTCCTGAGTAACAGAGATTGCCCAGTGAGCAAGAAGAAGAAACATTCCTCAGTAGCCCTGTCACATTTGTGTCGGCGACGCCACGTTTTGCCATTCAAGTAACACTTTTCTGCCCTAAAGCGTAGTAGGCTCTRTGATGAGAAGTGTCTGTGAGAATTCTCTCACCAACATCCAACTTCCACATCACCCCTGGGTGTTCACTCAATTTTTCACGTTTGAGGAGCCAAGAAAGCTCCTTTTTGGCCTTTTGCTATCCCTTAGCACTTCAAACCRCAACTCCAAGGAATCGCCCACTGTTTCTGGAATTCCAACCCTTTATATAGTGCRGATGGGATCTTGAAGAGGGACTTCTCAGAGTAAGAGGAGCTCCAGGACACCATATCCTTGTCTTCCTCGAGGAGCCACACAAAGCTGTGAGCAGAGCTTCTGTGCTATGTGAGTTTCCTTTAACTCCCTTAGCTCTGTCTTTGAAGTTATTCCCCGTTTTTATGTGACATTGGGTCTTGGATTTGTCTCCTTATTTCAGTGGGAGAAGGTTGCACTCTACGCCGTGCACACAGAGTTCTTGACTCTGTGCATTTGTTACCGATACCACCCAAGCTAGGAGCTAACTSTTTGCTCCAGAGGTTTAACAACTCATGCCATGTCTTTTGGCTTCATTGAAAATTTTCAAGTGATGTGAAGATACACRGGTCATACAACTTTTTCGATTCCTTCCACAGAAAATGTGAATGTTAGGACTGTTCTTTTGTTTTGTGGTCAATGCTTGAAAATTTAAGTGGTCTTTCCACAAGACAGTGAAGATTAGTAAGTTCTGTCATTCTCAAGTTTTAGAACTAAAACGGTAGACTGCTGGTGACAYGTTAAAGCTGAGTATATTGAGTACTACATAATACTTGGCAATTACCAATGCTGTTGAGTATCATCTTTGACCGAATATCTCTTTTATTTTCTGTGTTGCKTTACATGTTGGTGAAGCTAGCTATATTCTTTTGGCTTTAGAGAAAATCACCTTGTTGCACACTGCAAAAGTATCCAGGCTGTTACTGCAGAGCCTGTAATCTGCTTCTCTTGGGCCCATTTCCTTCATTTTGCAGCCTTGGAGGTTTTACCTGGGTAGGGACAGAACAGAAGAATGGCCCAATTTTCTGAAAACCGTTGTTATCTATAAGCAGCTCTCTTAAAAACTTGCTTGAAATCTCCCTTTGCTCTTGCCCTTTTCCAGTGTACCTGAAGGAAGGTGGGTATCTTTCAGGTATGGAAACAATAAATATTTTAAATATATATTTAGCATTTCCATGAAGCAACTTAACCCATGTTCGGATGTTTCCATTCTGATTGCTGAAGTTCTGTGGGGAAAGATATTGTGCAAATCACGCACCTTATGAGTTAAATTGTTTGGTAATTCTTTCTTTTTTTTGAAAACAACAAAAAGCAGCTGGGTGCAAAATGTGGCTGATTAGACTATGACATATTCTTTTAAAACTCACCTGTTAGCCAATGCCTGGAAACTAATTGCTTTAGTGAGTGTAAAATTAGCCACAGAAAGTAGGAAATTCTCAGCAGCTCAAGCCAYGTAGCAGTATTCTCTCTCAAGAATCTTTCTTTCAGGCTCACTGTATGTACTGCAAATGTTAAWTTCTGAAGAGACTGACTAACCAATATATCACAGATATGTTTGCACACTTACAAAAAATGAAAGGGGTATAAATTTACATAAGCTTGTTTCAAAAGAACTATTTGTTCAGCATCTCCAAACTTTATGGAGTTCTGAGATATGTAATACCTAATATTTCAAAAATTATGATTATAGAAATTTTACTTTTGTGATTCTAAAGCAGATTCTGTTATCATGCCTAGTAGTATTCCCTAAGTAGTAGTTGACTAACTTTTGCCACATTTTGAATTTTGCAAGGTTTGTCCTCCACAGGTGGTGAGCCCAGAGCCCAGCCCTTCTGCCCTGTGCTCAGAGCGGTTGTTTAGGTGCTTAGTTGGACATGTTAACTGCATGGTCACACTCCTGCTGCGCTCTGCACACGCAACTCTACCTGCTTCTCAGCTGGGTGTCCAAGCACGACCCTGGCCTGTGGTCATGTGTCAGCATTGTCCTCATGCCAGACATGGCTCTGTCTGGCTCGAGGAGCAGGCAGCCAAGCAGGGCAGCACCAGCGGCTGCCTGTGGGGCTGGGCTTGTTTCTCACTTCTCCGGGCCTCTGGGAAAGACCTATATATCTCTAAGAGATGTGGCAGARTGCATAGCTTTGGAGAAAGCTACTTTCTTTGGTAGATTATGTCCCTTAAGTAATCCACGTGAAAAGAAAAACATTCCTCTTGTTCTAGCAGGTGTTTGCTGCCTGCCTCAGCAGCAGGCSTGGAACGCAGAGCATAATGAAGGCACCAAAGCTCATTACAGCGCTTGGTGCAGCGCAGCGCTGGTCACCGTTTACTACATAATCAGCAGGAGGGATTTCCAGGCTCAGTGTGAATTAATAACGTTGCTTTACCCACACGGCCATCCTGCCTGTGTGTGTGTCAGCCACAGATCGACAGATTCCCTCATGGAGTTGCTGCAAGAGCATTGGTTTAAATTGAACCATATGGAAAATAGTGGAGTAGCRATTGTCTTTAGTATGTAGTCATTGATTAAAATAAAAGTCCTTCAACTGTCATATATCCCTTCTAGTTGCTATATGTATTAGCAAACCCTATAAGAGATCCTCTTTTGCATGTTATTCCATGTTCTACTGATTAGGAGAACAATTGCACAAATCACAATTTTTGATGTAAATGCAAACCAGGGTTTAGAAACTCAGATTTACAGGCAGTTACACAGTGTTCTAGAACTGGGGCTTTTGTTCATGACTCTGACTACTTAGAGGCATAGTAACRTAATGGATTTATGCCCTTTCTTCAACAGCAGCTTTTCAGTAAAGCCTTTTCAATTCCTATGTGACTACAAAATCAGCTGTTATCATTCATCACACAATTTGGAGTATTTTTCTCCAATCCAGAACACTGTTCCTGGGAGGACAGTTGTTCTGAGAAAGACTGTATTTACTCTAGTTCKTTTAGAGCAGTAAAGGGATTTTTTTCCATAAAACTTAATTTCCGTGAGTTCTGGCATGTGTTCAACTCAAGATTTTTATTCCATTCCATTTACACAGTTTATTCTGCCCTGCCAGTGAYATCTTCTTGAGCTTCCTGTGAGAGGCGTACGAAGGGAAGTTGAGCCCATCAGGCTGGGCAGCAGGGCCGGGCGTGAGCATGGCCGAGTCCTACACAAGCTGGACACGTGCGAGAGCCGCTGTGGAGTTCGGTCATGAATCTGAAGTGGAGGAGAGCCCATGGGCTTTCCAGAAACCCCTCAGAGAACTGCCTGCAGGTCTTTTTAGCTGAAGAGAGCTCAAGGTGCTTATTTCTGGAGGAAGGGAAGGCTGGGAAAATACTACCCTAAGGATGTTGTACATCAGTGCCTACAGATGAAAACAAATGTGAGTGCTGCTGACCAGTATGAGTGAAGCTGTGAAGCTTTACACACAGTGTATCTAAGCTGGTGAGTGGCTGGCATCATTAGGTATCCCGTTTATGATGCTCTGAAAAGGACTCCCTCCTCAAAAGAGTGGAGCTGCCAGCTTTGGAAGAGTAAGATCAGTTTGATTAGTCAYGCCCTGGGAAAAAGCGTCTTCCTTTATAAAGAAGAATTCTCTGTCATGTCTGATCCCTGCCCGTGGCCTGGCATCAGGCTCTACTATGGGCATCCCTGCCAGTCTGCTGAGCCCTCAATAGGGTACCACGTGCAAAAGGCCCTCCAAAAAGAGATTACTCCTGAACTGCAAAGCAGAGCCAAAGCTCCCATCCTGTGAGCGGCACGTCAAGTGTGCCTACCCATCCAGCTGTGGATGTGCCCTTTTCTGCTTGGGGAAGATGGAAGTAGAAGAAAAGCATGGAACATTTCACACACACCCAGCTTTAGATCTAGCTCAATTTGGGCTTTGGATATTCTCCATCAACACTCACCCTCCTCACCAATTTCCTTCACTTCCTATGCTGGTAAYGTTATTGTTGTGATTGTTCATAAACACTTAAATAGCGCTGCTCTCTTGCAGGGTGTGTGAGAACAGAGATGTACTCTGGTAGTAAAACGGAGCATGATTCCTGCATGGAGTGACCTGTGGCTGTGCTGCCCTGCTGCCCACCCTGGCTTTTCTGTCAAAGGCACATGGGTGCAGAGCTCACTCTGCTGCCTTTGCATGAAGCCGCAAAGAATAGGARCCACAAGCTCTCTTTCAATACAGCATGAAACTGAAGTCGGTGTTTGTTAGTCGAACAATTATGTATGAAATGAGATGTTTAAAGTTTACTATTATTTTAGCAGCGAGCTGAAATTGTCTGGTGCAGTGTGAAAGAAGATTTTCTCCACATGTCAGTCAATACTTGCTACCAGTTCTAGATTTGCAGCAAATAATGTATATTGTGCTATCTTTCCTGGAATTGATTAGCTTTGGGTTTGTCAGTCGCTATGTTCAGTAGGTGACAGAGTGTTTAGGATTTTGGTGGGAGGTTTTGGGTTGTTTGTTTTGTTTTATTCCTACAGGACAAATACCTTCTTTTAAGGCTAATGAAAACTAACAAATCCCTGCAGTGGGATAACAAAGGCCAGTACTAATTAATGCTCTTTCTTGGCAATGTAGTGATTTCTAGGCTGGAGACCAAGAAGCAATTTGGGTTTTTTTCCCCTAATTTAAGGGGGACATTGTCAGTTTTCACAAAGGAGAGCAATTATGTTGCTGAGGATTTGGGTGTGTTTTTTCCAGTTTAAGTTCTGATTAGTATGTTCTGGATTTACAATAATAAGCAAGTTTGAACTTCACTCCTCTCAGTAAGTTGAGATTTTACCCTTTTATGTTTCTTGGAGATCAAGGAAAAGCCTGTGGAGTGTTTTCGGTGGCATAATCTTGTTGGCAGCACCCATTTGTCTGTCAGCATAATACTCCCACTGGCTCTAGTTCTGAAAACKGTAGTTGATCTGTCATAATCCTTTCAAAATGCATCCATCCAAGGCTATTAAAAATTACTTTGTTTTTTCAAATGTACGAGAGGCAGTGTGAGTATATGGATTTTCCTTAAGAATCCACATAAATTTCAGTTCAGAGTGAGACAGCATCTTAGCAAAGTGTCTAATCAGAATCTGTATCTAATAGGTGACTATTTTCTGACAATTCATGTGTCTACTTATATATTTGCACTGGATTATAATCAAGCTTTGGTTAAGAAGATTAAAGAGACAAAAGCAGTGAAACTTCAAAGGCTGACCAAACCTTGGTCAGGGATTTGGGAGTTTTTATTTCCCCTGAGCTGTGGTGCCTGCCTTTAGCCATCCTCTCATTAGCACTGAGAAATAAGCCGGTGGAGCAGAATGCAGTGTCCGGCTGCAACAGCTCCCGTCTGAACGGTGGGTTTGTGTGCAGATGTGGAAGGCTTTTTTTCAGTGTAGCAGTAGTTAATAGCCCTCCTATTACAGGGTTTTTAATAATGAATGTACAGCTGAGAGCTCAGCTTTAGGGTAGAACTCTCTTGAAACACCAACATGCAAAAGCTTCCTTCTAAACACAGATGTTAAATGTGGCTTAATCCAGTGTTTAATTAACTGTTTCTACATGAAGCACATCAAGTAACAAGGAACAGGCTACGAGGAATAAGGTAAAGCAATGCTCAGTGAAATGTTGTAAAAATCCAAGTTTTATTACATCTGCTTTGTGTTTTGCAGTATTCTCTACAGACTAGTTAAATGCTTCTATCTATCATCTGTTACCAATTGTATTTTGAAGAATGTTTCCTGTGCTGTAGAATTGATTTGGGCATTTGTGTGACTTGGTCAAGAAGTTATCACTGATCACATAGAAGTATAAAACTTCATTCAGCCCAAACCAGCAATATTTTTATAAAAAGGCAAAAAGTGGATAAATGATAAAACCTCTGTAATAGGATCCCCTTAAGCTTATTTTATGACCTGAAGGGTCATAAACTCGTGTAATTTTTATGAACACATGTAGCAGGTAGCATTGGACACCATTCTGCCATTGGACCAACAGTAATTTTGGACAGTATGTGTGATTTTGGATTTACTTAAAAAACAAAGCAAAAATGTAATTCCAGTGAAGCAAACTATTCTTAGCTAATGTCTAAATATTTTCAGCTACTAGAATATCTGTGATTTAGCCAAATCTGGTTCTGCCAGGGAAAAGTGTGTTTGCAGTAACCACGCTGCCACTCTTACCACGAATGCCTGGTGGTTTGCCTTGATTTGGGGGTTTACTTCTGTGTTCTGTTTACTTCTGTAGTGAGTGTTTTATTCTTCCACTGTCTCTAGCAATATGAAATAGATTTCCGAATAGCAACTTTCAAGCTGAAGTAAGGTCAATTGCATGAAACTTGGTAAATTTTTAACCATATTAGAGCAGAGACCAGGAGCATGGAGACATGTGTGCCATTCTGGGCTCCCCAGCACAAGAGGGACAGGGAACTAGTGGAGAGAGCCCAGTGCGGGGYTATGAGGATGAGAAGGGGCCTGGAACATCTGCCCTAGGAGGAAAGGCTGAGAGAGCTGGGCCTGTTCAGCCAGGAGAAGAGAAGGCTGAGGGGGAACCTGAAAAGTGTCCCTAAATACCTTAAAGGAGGGAGTGAGGAGGATAGGGCCAGCTTCTTTTCGGTAGTAGCCAGTGATAGAACTAGAGGAAACAGCTACAGACTGAAGCACCAAAAGTTCCACAGGAACTTAAGGAAAAATATGTTGACAGTGAAGGTGACAGAGCACTGGAACAAGCTGCTCAGAATGGTTGTGGAGTCTCCTTCTCTGCTGGCTGCTACCCGGTGCCCCGTGCTCTGGGTATCCCTGCTTGAGCAGAGAGGTTGGACTAGATGATCTGTAGAYCTGACCCTTCCAACCTTAATGATTTTATGACTTTATATGCTTTCCCAGATGGACAGCCAAGGTGTTCAGCTTGGTGATACCTGAAAGGGGCTGACTTTGACCAAGACAGGTTGCWGACCATTTTTCATGGAACGGAAGCAGTCCTACGCAATCAGCCTTTGAYTTGCAACTGATTAGCCATGAGGGAGCTTCGGGCTGGTTTTCTAGTACTTTGAATGTATAGGCTGATTACTGAAAAAAGAGTAAGCAACTAGGCCTTTTGGTACAGCTTTGAATAAAAATTGTAACGTCAAGACTAGTGTTTTTGTGCCTAAAGATTTTTAGACGTCCATCAAAAATAATTCCTGTCACCTACTTGCTTTGGGAGTAGACGTATCTGGTGCTTAAAGGCGRTCAACTGAAATGAGTGCTTGCATTTAAGAAGAGCTGAGAACAGGAGACAAACATTGCTGTTTCTGGAATGCAGAAAGTATTTCAATATATTTTTTCTCTCCTTTAAGGGTCAGAAGGCTTGGATAGAGAAGACCTTTTCAAAAAGAGAATGCATCTATGTAATTGCTAACAACAAAGACACTGGCAGGTAACATTTGAAACATTTTTGTTAGCTGACAGAAAAGGTAATTTCTGAAGAAATTGGGCTTGATTTGGGATTAGATGGGTCAAACTGTGACCCAGACTTACTCATTGTCATTAAGAGGAGTTGACAGAGAACAAAAACAAGACATGCCTGGATTGCAGTGTGTACAGAGCTGTGGGGCAAGTCATGCAGAGATAAGGCTGAGCTGTGGGAGGGGAGTTGTTAGTTCTCAGCTTTGCAAATCACAATTTGCGTTCTTAGAGAATTCTGAAAGCAA
The DNA here is from genome assembly GCA_003342815.1 of Eudromia elegans. NCBI lineage: Eukaryota > Metazoa > Chordata > Aves > Tinamiformes > Tinamidae > Eudromia > Eudromia elegans. Next base: position 4,280,639 of record PTEX01000021.1, on the reverse strand, counting down.
GGAGGCAGTAATATATGAAGCAAATGGTACCATTCCTCAACATTTGGGATGTGTGACGTTGCCAGTAACCACACMAAGCAGGACTCATATTCTGTGTCCAGACATTAATGGTCTTGTACTGTACAGGGTAGCTAAATTGTGATCTCACTCACTTGGATAGCATAAGTTTGTTACATGTTAGTTGTCATCTCTGAGTAAGAAGCGATGCTCATTGCTCCTCCTCCACGTTTCTCCTCCTTCCCCTATTCAGCCTAGAATGCTTTCCAGATTATTATGGCAATGAATTGAAATTTTTGATCCTCAGTTGATAAGAAACATCATGGTGATTCTAGCATATTTGTGGGCAAACACAACAGACAGGACCTAGGAGAGGTGTTTCTGTGAATCACGTGGAACAATGCATAGAGAGTTGAAAATCAGAATATATATCTTTTTTTAATCGCCATTAAATATTGAACATATCGTGTGCACAGTTAATTTGTTTTAACTTTCAGGTGCTGCTGTGGCCAGCTTATTAGCCAACATATTCCACCTCCTCCAAGTGCAACTACTAAAAATGATGAAGAAACAAAGCAAGTGGAAGCTCAGCCAGAAAAATGGTCTGTCAGTAAGCACACACAAACATACCCAACTGATGCTTATGGAAACCTTGAATTCCAAGGAGGGGGACATTCAAATAAGGCCATGGTAAGGAGTATAAACTATTCTACCATATTAATCTGGTATGTTAGTTTAGCAGATATGTGTCAAGGTTACACGTTGCTTAGTGCATAATGCATTGAAATCAAAGTGAGTCTTTTTACCATCCTAGAAAGGTGTGGACAAGATACTCAGAGAGAGGGATGAATAATACCAGTTTAGGAGATACTTATAACGAGCTGGGGGAGCACAGGTTCATTTGAGGTAGTGTCCATAAACTGCCCTTTCTCTTCTGCCTGCTTTGTAAGGGATCCAGAGCTGGCTTTGTTCCTTTGCCAGTAATTCTGCAAACATTTGTCAGAAGGTTGTGGGAATGGGGATGGGTTTTATTGGTGTTAGTGTGTGTGTGTGTGAGTGTGTTGTGTGTTTTATTTTTTTGTTGTTCCTGGTATTTTTTTTTTTCTTTTTTCAGTAGTGGTCACTGAAATAAAAATAGACATATCTCCTAGATGTGTTTCATGGAGTCTATTGTTTGAACGGAATTCTTGATAGCAAAAATAAATGAGGAAGAATGAAAATCATTGTTTCAGAAGCAGAAAAAAATTAACATTAGCAGCAATTAGATTATTATATTTCTTTAGCAGTCAAATCAAGGTTTAGGAACCTTACAGAATACCTCCCTGTCCTTTTAAATAAGTAGTTCCTGACAATGCAGATATGTAATAAATGCTTCAGTTCATAATCTTTTTTGAAGTTGAGGAGAGGTAAGTAGTGTTTTTAAAACACAGTTTCTTATCCATCAAGTGAGTGACAAAATTCTCAGTAGCAAAGTAAAAGGTTTCAGTCTGTTTCTTCTAATTGTAAGCAGTAAAGGCACATTAAAAYTGTAAAACTCTTCTTTTAGTGTGGAAGGTTTAATATGACCAGTGTTCAGTAAATGGGCAATTTACAGAAAAGATGAAGTGATAATATTACACATATTTTTGTAGTATATCCGTGTGTCATATGACACCAAGCCAGATTCTCTACTGCACCTGATGGTGAAAGACTGGCAACTGGAACTTCCCAAGCTTCTGATCTCTGTCCATGGAGGCCTCCAGAACTTTGAACTACAACCTAAGTTAAAGCAAGTATTTGGAAAAGGCCTGATCAAGGCTGCCATGACCACTGGAGCCTGGATTTTCACTGGTGGTGTCAGTACAGGTAAGTAATAACCAGCTCTTGTAGTTTACCTAGGAATTAAGTGGTTTTCATTCATTCACTGTTCTTTACCACTCGCAGGCAATGTAAGGCTATGTGACTCAGTTATATGCCAATAGTTCATGAGTAGTAAAACACCATTAGATAGTACAGAGTGCAATGTAACTGGGTAGGTCCTTCCAAGACTTCAGTGAATTCGGAACAAGAGTGTAAAATGTCAATAAGAGATAGGCAGTTATTACAAAATCTAAGCATGTGTTTGTATGCCTGAGTAATAACATTGTGAAATGATAGCAACCCAGAAAAGCAGAGAGCTCAGTGAAAAGCAGGAAGAAAATTGGCTGTTCAATAAAGTTTCAAAAGTGCAAGTATTAATTTAAACCATCTGTACCTATAGGTGTCATTCGGCATGTAGGAGATGCCTTGAAAGATCATTCTTCCAAATCCAGAGGACGAATTTGTGCCATAGGAATTGCACCATGGGGCATTGTAGAGAACAAGGAAGATCTGATAGGAAAAGACGTAAGTCTTTAAGGAAACTCCTGTGTAATTAGTAGAGTCAACTGTAGAATTAGTATTCTCACAGTGACTAAATAAGAGCTGAAATTGAACAATTTATTGAGGAAAAACTATCGTTCAAATGTATTGCCACAAAATAAATATAGAACTTTTGCGATTTCCGTTCGTTTGAATAGTAGGGTCTTTTCTGTGGTAAATGAAAATTTTATATCCTAACTTGACAGTGATGTGCTGAGGGTTTTATAAATGTTGTGAGTATGGGAACATGCAGGAGAGTGTGAATATAACTCTCATTCGGTAATGAAAAGRCACTGTTGTGAAGAACTCAAGTATTGAACCTGAAGGAAAACTCCGTTTCTGAATCTCCTATGKTTTTGGCTGTAAAAGCCTGGCTGGTTTCTGTCTGTAATACATATGCTTCTCTTGAGAGTTGTGGAGGTTTTCACCTGACTTGCTCCTATGTCTAATCTAGRTGTATTTATCCTTTTGACAGGTAACCCGGGTTTACCAAACCATGTCAAACCCTCTAAGCAAGCTCTCTGTGCTCAACAGTTCCCACACACACTTCATTCTGGCAGACAATGGCACACTAGGTAAATATGGAGCTGAAGTAAAATTACGACGTCAGTTGGAAAAACACATTTCCCTCCAGAAAATTAACACACGTAAGTACAGTGGGTTGAATTATAAATATAACGTGTTGAAGGAAGGAGGGTAGAGGGGCTTGAAATAGCTACGAGGTATTGAAAGCAGAGGCTACTTCCAGATACTTCTAGCAGGAATTTGATCAGGACGAGGTGACTAGACATAAGCCATCTGTTTAGTGATGCAAACTCCATGTCTAGCCACAAGGAAAATCCTGAAAAATCAAGATCTTAAAAAGGCAGGAATAGAAGTTGCAGAAAAATAGTGAGGAATAATAGTGAGAAGAAGGTTCAAAGCAGTAAGAGTTTAAGGAAAGGCATGTGCAAAGAATTAGCATGCTTCTAGCTAGCATCAATAAGCATACAAAACGAGATGACGTTTTGTACACTTCCTCTTCACTATATACTAAATACTTGTACTAACATAGTCTTTTCTTTTTGATACACCTTTCATTTTAAATATATTCAAACTTCTGCAATCCAAATAAATTCAAATTGATTTGATTAATGGAGCAATTATCAAGATGATTTCACATCATTTCATATTTGGAGTTTCATGCACTTTTACAATTTCTGCCAGTCATTACAACCTTTSTAGGGCAGTTTTACTGATTCTTTAGAGAGTCTTTTCTCTGTGTGAAAGATCATTTTTTTCTTTTTTATAAAAAACTGTTTTGAAAACATGGATTTTTAGATGTTTAAATGAGAAATTCTAGTAGCTGTGACTATCCAGCAATCTTATCACTTAAGAATGATCAAAAAAATACACCAGGCTTGGAATCCACACTTACACAAAGTGCTGTAAGAAAACAGACAGCAGTTATATGAGCTGTCTTTCTGATCACAGATACCATTAAAAGCTGCATATGGTTATAAAAATGAGAAAAGAACAAACGTTCAGAATGCCAGTGGCACTGGATTGTACAGAAATTTCTAACAGAGTTCAAGTGCTCTTGCAGAAGAATGAAGTAGAGTGCAAGGTAAAGCCTTTAAAGCTCAGCTGGAAGATACCTGAACATTCTTTAAGGCCTTCGAGTGCTGTGTTCAGTCTACCAGGAAGCTTAAGAAGCTGTCTTAATGCGCCAGAGACCAACCCGTGTGTTGTGGCTCCTCCTCAGCAGGGCTGGGTTACATTGACAGGAGAAYGTTAGGTAACTTCTTCTGTCCACTGTGTTCCCGTTCTTCACAGAGGAGTGAAGTTTGAATCTATGAAATATTTYCATGATGTCAGCCATATGCAAAAAGTGTCATCTTTATGAAACACTGGTCGTTTAAAAACTTGATTCAAGTGCACCTATTAGTGGGAATAGGCAGCCTGTGGGTAAKGTTTTGTCCTTCACTTCCCCAAGTGATCTTGTGACGGAGGCTCCTGGGACCATGTGACCTGTGGGCTTCCCTTTGTCATCCTATGCCTGGAGATCAGAGTGAGGCAGGGACAGCAAAGGGATGCTCAGCTGTCGTCTCTTCCATCGGCCAGCCTTTCTGCGTCACCATAAGGAGAGCAAATTCCTAATTTAAAAGACAGCATAGGTGTATATCATATTACTGAAGATTTCTCGTAGGTGACCAATGAAGAATTGAAATATCAAAGAGACAGTAGCTGGGAGCTGTTTGAATAACACTTAAGCTAATGAAGTTACGGTAGAATTATATTAGCGGGCTTATGACATGATATCTTGAAAGAAACTACGAACAGTTCACCACTGAGTGAATAAACAGGATGGAGCAGGTGTGAAAACCAGGGTGGAGAGACCTCTTATGTTCTTTTCCTTCTAAGGGCTGTCAGATGTCTTCCAGATGCCTTTCCTGAGCTGACCGAGAAATTGTCATCACTTTTTCCCAGTTTTCATCCTATTTTGGTTTGAAGTGATGTTATAACACAGAAATCACATCCATACCTAGCATCTCAATTTCTTAAACTAAGTTTCAATGACACTCCCTTTTGTTTCCATTCTTTTTTTTTTTCTTTGTTTGTTTTTACAGGGCTAGGACAAGGTGTCCCGGTGGTTGGGCTCATAGTGGAAGGGGGTCCGAATGTGATCTCCATTGTCTTGGAGTGTCTGCGAGAAGAACCTCCTCTGCCTGTCGTGATATGTGATGGTAGCGGACGAGCATCTGATATTCTGTCATTTGCACACAAGTACTCAGAAGAAGGGGGGTAAGCTTTTGAGATGATCACCAAAGCTGTGGTGATCATCGTTCTTAGGGAATGGTGGGGCAGTGTGCAACTTTATGCCTTGCACTCATCAAAACTTCATAAGAAAAAGTAAGGGAAAAAATTCTACTAACAGATATCAGTCATCTTTTGTGGACTGAGTATTGGCTGCAAAGATTCTTTTTTTTTTTTTAATTATTTGTTTTCAAAATGAGAATGCTGAATTCATCYATGAAAAAATATGTATGTATTTTAAGCAGCAGACATTTCCAAAATATCTTGATCCTGTCTGTATCTTCTTTTATGTCTTCTTTTTCATTTAGGATAATAAGTGAATCCCTCAGGGACCAGCTTCTAGTGACCATTCAGAAAACCTTCAATTACAGTAGGAATCAAGCTCATCAGCTGTTCTTGATTCTTATGGAATGCATGAAAAAAAAGGAACTTGTAAGTGCTCTAGAAGTGGTTAATGTATATAATTTCTCTCACCAAACTTCATATCCAGCTTTCAAAAGTAATTCTCTTAGTGTTCCTGTGTAACCTTTTTCATGTAGCTCAGCAAATGCACATAATCATTCATTCATAGGCCAACACTTAGTTTTTTTTATCTCATGGAAAGTCCCTAAAGTTMATTTCAAATTCTGTTCCTATGTAAGCTGATAGGAGCTTTTGCCATGGACTTGTTCAAGGCAAAAATACTGAAATAAAGACATTAAGAACAGGGTCAAGTGCAAAAGTTAGAGGAAAGGTAATTGAAGAAAGGCTTCTTAGGAACACCAGCATCAAGGTTGCATTGACACAGTTTTTGTTTTCTGATGTTGTTACTGTTTAACATTTAACATACGGTTTTTATTCCAACAAAATCAACTGGCACTACATGATCCTGGCTTTTCTCAGACCTGTTTTATGTTCTGTACCACTCGGTCATGCTCCTGCTTGTCTTCCATGTCCCAAAGTGCACTGGGAAAGTATTTAGTGTGTTCACTGAAGCTGTACCTGAGCTGTTAAAGGCAAAATAAATCTTTGGTTGTTTTCATGTGACCAATGCTGGTGAATTTTGGTCAATGTGAACTCTTTCTTGAGTCCTAGTAAAATTCTGCTTCTTTCAGTGCGAATCTTAAGTTGCTATATTATACACACATGAAGAGTCTAATGGATTTATTTTGGTTGGGGAGGGGTGTTAATTGCATCTTGAATTGGTACRGCTTGTGTTTATATCTTTATTTGCTCAAGTTGCATATTTCTGTAGATGATAACAAGAGGCAACTCTCATCATTCATTTCTCCTCAAACTGCCTGTAGGGTATGAGATAGCCAACTTGATATAGAATTTAATCATGAAATGTGGGGCAATTTCATCCTGTGATGCCTAATTCTGTAATCAACGAGTTGATACCTAAAACACAAGCAACAGAAAGGAAACTATTTGAAATATAGATGAAACTTTTCATATGAAACTGAAAAAATACATTTTTTAAAACTTGTTAGGAAATGGATGTTTTGTGCTCTCTTGAAACCAAGCATGTTTTCTTTACAGAGAAACACATTTTGTTTCTCCAGTCACCTTAGAAAGTACAAATCCTAAACTCTGATCTTTCCAAATTACAGTCCCCAAAAGATAATGTGCAACTTTTTCATTAAAATTCTAAATAAATMAGTAATTTGAATGCAGCATTCCCTACAGTGCATGTACACTCTCTTCAATTTTTTTGATTGCTAGAAGTAGGTGTTTGGTTGTTCAYTGGCACATGGAAGCCTGTAGTTCATCATAGCCTGCTATTGTATCCAGAGAACTATGAGAGAAGAACAAATAAATCTTTTCCCTGGAGTATTTGTTTTGTACTTGCCAAGGAAGTACACATGATATATGCCAATGTCTGCATTTCCGCCCTTGCACTACAGTATAGGTGGACTTGTACCACACTCTTCAAAAAGCTAGTCTTCTGCCAGACATTATGCTGAGTCTGGCTCCTGCCTCCTGCTTTCTGATGTTTATTTTAGCTGCTCAGGAAGTGCTTGCTTGCATATTTCTACCTCTCAAGATGAGAATTGAATACCTGAATGCTAAAGAATAATTTCCTGTTTCCTGTTTAGTGTAAGAGCAGTCTCCTCTTCTTAATCATGCCTCCCTTCTTCCCCTACTTCATCCCAATCCTTTCCTTTCCAGGGTGTCATCACATCTGACACTGAATTCCCTTTTTGTTTTGGAGGGATTTCTACAAGAGAAGGTGCCAGTCAAGTTTTATCTCCATTCCTTGATCAGCTTTTGATACTATGTAGTTTTGGGGTTCATAAAAGACAGATTATGCAATTTCCTTTTTTGGTTATTATCTTTTTTGCAATATATACTTAATTACATCAAATCTAAATTMTCTAAGGATTAGTCCAGCTGTGAATGCCTCTTGGGGCAGTAAAAGTGCTGAGTTTTATTGTACTGCAGTTCAGTAATGCAATCAAATAGGCACACATTTGTGKTTTTTTTCTTGTCTCACACATTCAGAAGTATGATTTGAATGCCAAGATAATTACATAAAGTTGTACTGAATGATTCTAAAGTCTGTAGATTGTCTGGCTAATTTAAACATACTGGTGATATATTTATATTCGTATGGTGCCAAAATCACTTCCATGCTGATGTGTATGCCTTCATCAGAGGTCATAAGAGTCTGTGATAYGCTGAATGTAAGGGAATCAACCTTCCTAGGGGAATTGATTAAGTARAGACAGCTACCTTAATCAAATGGTTTCAAATGTAAAATGCTTATGAGAGGAGATACGATTTACTCAGTAGAATCCAGACTGCAGGGTCTAACCAGTAGTGGCTCAAGATGTCAGGTTCAAATAGCCAGGCTTATGATTTGCATTTGTTAATCATTTTGTCTGCTTTCTTACATTTTTTTTTTTAAGTTCTTTTCTTTGCTTATATAATGGTGGAAAACAATTATCTTTGCCTGCATGCAAAATCCTTTTTAAACTGTTGGGAAAATTGCCATTCTCAACACCTAATTCTAGCTACTGCTGTGAATAAATTATTTCAAAAGATAAAGGKTTTTTTTGTCTGTACTCAGTATTAATTTAATTAACATAGAATATTAGGTTAATATGCTTGTGACTCATTCATCTTTAATGTGGAGTTATCTAAGTATGGCTAAACTTCACATGCATTTCTGTTTTTACAGATAGTGATTTACAAGAGAATGAACTAAGCAAATGTGACTAGAAATAATCTCTTTTATTAATAGTTTCTGGTATTTTGCYTGCCAGTATGTAAGATGCCACATAACTTAAAAATATTTGTAATTATAGTCAACAAAATTAATACTGTGAGAGTTACTTGCAGTAACGGGCATTTCCCTTTCCATTTACAGTTGGAAAGTAATAGAACTGTCAGAAAATGATCGGTTTGGCAACTTTAACTCCACATATGAAAATTCAAGGAAGAATTTCATCAACTTTGTCACCTTTACTAGCGCAGGATTTTTTTTTAGGATAACTTTATTATTAAATGTTTTGTTCAACGTTTTTGTGAAATTTCAAAGATAAATTTAGGAGAATCATAAAATCCGAAAAATTTCAAGCCCRGTCAAGCTTTATCACTCTGCTTTTTTTCTTCTACCTGCACACTTGGTCTCTCTTTTATGCATTTAATTCTGTGTGTTTGTCTTTATATTCTCCTCTAGATCACCGTATTCCGTATGGGGTCTGAAGGGCAACAGGACATTGAGATGTCTATCTTAACTGCTCTCCTCAAAGGTGGGTCTTACAAGCAATTGGGAAGGAAGCACAAACTAACCTTAATAAGACAGTCCTGCATGCTAAATAAGGTTGACTCTTAATATTATAACCTTTGACTTTTTTTTTAATCTAAACAATTAATCCGAGAATGTTTGGCTAAAGATTCAGGTTAAGGTCTGATGAAAGATCAGTCAAAAACGAAAACCAGATCCAAGCGTAAAATCTAGATGGAAATTTGTGTGTGACTTTCCTCCTGTAAAACCCTGGATGGGAATACTGCAGCAGCTATAAGCTTGGTATTTCTGAATATTTTATTGCAGCTCTGGCACATATTAATAAAGTTAGAGGAAATGATGTGAAGATTAAAGGCATAACTGCAATTTTTTGCATTTTTTCAGACCTCCAATAGAGCTTCAGGGTAAAAAATTAAGATCAGTGGATCAGGTTTCTCTTTTTTTTTTGATTTTGTGCTCTTTGCTTAAGCAGCATACGTTTTCAGCCTCTTTTAATAGATACAGCCTCAATATGAGGATGCTAGAGACCTTAATGCTGAGGTAAATAGAGGAGTTACTCTATTCATATCTACAGGAACAGTGAGAGAAGCTAAKGAATCTTTTGGAAGAAAGATTTAATGTCTACCTTCAATAACAGAATATAAAGTCAATGTGGGAACTTTTAGGGGAGTAGGGAGAGAATCTGGTTAATCCTCTTCAAAATTATAAATATAGGGTCAAATGGAAAATAAATTTGKTTTGGTGAATTTGCTTCTTTTTAATAAAATTATAGTAATAGGCTGTGGATCCAGGCTTGCTGTTTTCTAATTTTTGTAGAAGTAACTTAGTGAAGATTGTCCAGTCATGTTTCATCATGCATAAAACATGAAATACCTGTGGATTTTTTTGTTTTTTCTCTTTAGGTACCAATGCATCTGCTCCAGATCAGCTAAGCTTGGCTTTGGCCTGGAATCGCGTAGACATTGCACGCAGCCAAATCTTTGTCTTCGGACATCACTGGCCAGTAAGACTGGATTTCCTAATGATATTATTTGGAAATAATTTGAAATAAGCGGTCAAATATTCACTTCTTGGATTTTCTTGTCAGCAGAAACAGTATTTTGTTTTGCCACAACCTCATGTAGGGTATCTCATTAAGRTTAACCTGTTTGTTTTGATATTTCCTCAGATTCTATTTGCAAAAAGTTAGCAATGATTTAAACTCTATGTGCTTTAGAAAAGCAATTTCATGACAAGCAGAAAAATAACCCYGTTAAATAATCCTCATGGGATTTTGAAGCACAAAATGCATTTATTGGAAATGATCTCTGACCTCACATTCTGCTAAAGAGCAGGCCTAGTCACCCTCAGTGAGCTGTGTGATCCTCCACTAACATTTTCTTGACTTCTGATGTACTATGTGCATTATGTGCTTACAGCTGACAGCCTGGCTGAGATTCACTGCAAAGCTTTGAAGGATTTGAGCATCTCACTTCATTTGAGCTGTGACAATCTTGATTTGGATTGATGAAGGAAAATTCTGGTGACCAAAAGAAACCATTGCTGAAAATAGGTCTCCRGCAGGGAGAGCTGTGTCAAATAAACTAAGAAAGGGATGTACAATAGAGCTTTAGGTACTGAAATGGGATGCTGTGTCTCAGATTTTTAGTTTGATGCTGCACTGGTTAAAATCAGCAGTAAAATCCAGTAACTGCAGTACTTTTGTTCTTTTGCCTTAGCTAAAATGCCCCATTTAAGCTACTTCTTGGCTCACTGAGTTGATGGGTTTTGCTTTACTGCATGAGCCAATGTTGTGAGGAAAGTAGGCTGCAAGAGGCTCTAAGAATGAAGTACAAGGATTTTTTTTCAATTCACATTTCCTGAAACTGAAAAAATAAAATTATACTCAGTAGAATACTCTTCATGTACATGCTGTATATAATGTAGAGCTTATTTCCACCTGTATAATTTAAAGTCAACAAATGCTGTTGCAAATGCTATTTTATTCCTTCACTTGGAATAACATGTTTCCGATACTCAGTGTCTATTAAAATGCTTATACAGAGTATTTAATGGTCCTAAATAATATAAAGTGTTATTATTACCAAACATTTCGTTGGAAAGAAAGTTCCCCTCTCCATATTATCATGACTAGATTCAGAAGCATCAGTTGGCAACTGAAGCCAATTAGCACTTTAAAGCGATTGTAAGTCCTGGTCCATGGAAAGTTCTTTACACTTAGAGATGATCATCCTAAGTAGACTGCAAGCAATGGTGACTGGGGTGTGAGCTCAATAAGAGGGTGTTCAGTAAAAGATTGACTGTACAATCAATTATATTTCTAATACATGTGCATGATTAAATATAGCCYATAGGAAGCCTTACAGCTAGTGATGGCACAGCCCCTGAGAAGGAAAAGAAGTCTCCAGCACCTCAAACTAAAGCAGCCAGAGGGAAGGGAAAAGGAAAGAAAAAGGGAGGAAAAGCAAAAGAAGAACCAGAAGAAGAGACAGATCCAAGAAAACTTGAACTTCTTAATTGGGTAAGATGGAAGTATTTGTATTATAACTGTTTTGGACTACTTTGAACATATTTTACTTTTCTCTCCATAGCTTTCTGTGAGTTTACAGAGGTGAGATTTAGCCTTAAAGCCATTTAAGAAACTGCAATATCCAAACACTGTTTCTAAAAATCCTACAGAATGGGCCAAAATGCATTATATCTGCCATGGCATGAACTTAAGACATGAGATGGGTTATTCCTGGATAGTCAGATTGTGTTTCCTGATGAGAGACATTTTGTATTTTTTAAAGGCATCATGATAGGAATGTGCAAAGTGTCATCAGTCTTATAATTCCATTTTAAATGGTTGTTTAAAATAAGAATTCACTTTTTCTAGGCTCATGCTTTTATTCCACTTTACAAAAATTACTTTTTGAGTGAACTGTCTTCTTATACAGTCAAAGCACCTAAGCCATCCCGGGGAACACAAAGGCAGGGGAAAATAAACATTTCCATTCTGCAAAATACTTGTTTGCACATTTCCATAGCAGTAAAATTCTGCAGGGAAGTTCTGGTACTCTTCAGTCTTTGAGACAGGAAACACTACGTAATCCTGGTGTATGTTCGAAGATTGTTTCAGTCTTCCAGCATTACATGTTGCTGTTTCTCCTCTAGGCAACAGTTTGGGTAGTTGATATATATATATGACTTAGGGTAAATTATGTCAACTTATTTTCAAATTTGAACACTGTTTTTCTTGCTGCTATCGTGCCGAGCGAGTAAATCTCTTTTCATAATGTATGAAGAATGTTATACCTGGTTTAGTTATAAATGCTAAATGAAATAGCTGAAAGGAAAGCTGCAGTCATGTTCTCTACCAGTACTTCATTTGCCATCTGTAGAGTATACCAGACAGTATCATCTGCACATGGGTGAAACATCATTACCTGAATTGGTTTTGACTTGTAGGCAAATCTGTATGTTAGAGAACTTGGGAATCTAAGTAATGGAAATGCTTAGGGCTTGCCAGCTACTGCTCCAGTTGCCTAGTCTTATGTTTCCTTTTTGTGCAATTCAGGTGAATTCCCTGGAGCAGGCTATGCTGGATGCACTGGTTCTAGATAGAGTTGACTTTGTGAAACTTCTCATTGAGAATGGAGTGAACATGCAGCACTTTCTTACCATACCTCGACTGGAAGAACTTTATAATACTGTGAGTGAGCAGAAGCAATGAAAGAATATCCTGTAGAAAGAATATCCTGCAGTTATCTACTGCAGTTGTATTTAACAGGGATATCTTTTATTTCTTCTTCCAATGTATACTACAAAAATTGTTTGGTTTCTGAGAATCTGTGAGCCTTGACAGTAAATAAAAATTGGATAGTGGTAGAGGAAGCCGTTGCTGTAATGACTTAATGCATCTGCACATTCCTAATGACTGAGCCTACAGCCACCTTCAGTAGCTCCTATGGTTTGTTATGTAAATGTCATGGTGTACTTAAAATGCAAAATAAGAACACTTAAATCAGGTAAAACTTTAATACCAACCAGTATTGAAGGTTTAGTTTTAATCTCATCTACTTTTCTTTTATATATACTTTAATGTTATTATTGAAGTAAGATTTTTAATTTAGAAAATGCTTATACAGCAACTCTATTGTGGCACATGGAAGTATTTTTCTTTGTGGCTCAGTGAAGCGAAAGGATTTTCCTAATACCATAGAACAGCAGTGTGTTTTGATTCAAGTTCGACCCTCATTCACAATATAAAGGATTAGAAGAAGGGAACTACACAGATATTGTTCTAATTGTGTTGGTCRCTATATGCCAGTTCCTCCTTTTCAGCCCTGTAAGAGTGGTGGTAGCACACGACTGCTTGCTTTTCTGCTTACAGCTGGAGACAGGTCATTAATGGCATTTCTGTTTGTGAAAACATATTAAGAAATTAAGCTCTAATGGTCAGTGGATAATTTTTGTTTCAGAGACTGGGTCCACCAAATACACTGCATTTGCTAGTCAGAGATGTGAAAAAGGTAAGCCTAGCCAAGAGCTGCATTGCATTTGCRTGATTATGTTAGTTGTATGAGTCAGCAGTAAAAGCAAGCATAGCATGGGAGAAAACAAGCATTTGAAATTAGGTGGTGTCCGTGAAATTACTTATTGCAAACCGTGGTGTCAGTTTAAATGGGGTATAACTGTATTGCATTACTAGCAGTATAAAAGCTAAGGAAACCGAAGTTAAGCTGCTAGAAGTGTAATATGTAATTCTAGATTTAGACTGATACTGTTTCTTTTCTACAAGAAGTCCTCGACACAGTAATACAACGGAGAAATGAAAGGTAAGGCCTGCTAGGTTATCAGGATCTCCACTTGCCAGCATAGACCTTTTTCCCTTTTGTTTGTTTCCTTGAATCCTTTTAGTGGTTTTATCTCCCAAACAATGCTGCTTTTACGCGGGAGGAGATTCTCTCTATTTCTCAGTGCTACAGCTGCATAATGTATTGTTCATTTGTTTCCATTATATGCAAATAAGCTCATTATATGTGAGCAGGTTCATTGTAAGACTTTTTATATTTGCTCTGTTTAAACTCTGTGGCTTTTATTCAGTACGATTTAAACAAACAGAATAGTCTGTATTTCTTTTGCAAGGAAAGCTGCCTTTTATTCCAGGAACATTTAGTGTGGGAATTCTGCAGTACTGTGTTCTTGTATAATTCATACTGATCTATTATCTCATTCAGTGTGTTTGTCTTTTCCAGTGTCTCTAATGCTCTTCTACATTCTTCTCTGTCTGCTTCTCTTCTCCCTTTCATTGCATTTTCATGGCTCATTCAGCGGCAGTCTCGGGGATTCGGTTTGGTTAACATGGAGGTGATGTTTGCTTAGGATATAGTTGCTATGTCGTAGCTGCTGTTCAGCGGTGTTGTGGAGTCAGAGTTGTTGTAGGCTGTAGTTTGAACAACGAAGGCCAATATTCAGCTTATGGGTCCCGGGGGGATAATGCAGCTATCTGGTTTTTAACCATATGACAGTGAAAGTTAGAAAATCTGCTTTTCCCCCTTGGTTTTCGACTGCTAATTAACCCAAATCTTCTGAGTTATAATCTTGACTTTATAGATTGTTATTGTGATRAGATATAATTTTCCATATGCAGGATGTGTATGGTATTCACATGGAAATAAGCAGGACCAACTTTTGTACTGGTTTAATGATAATTTGTACAGTGTTATTTAAATTCACCAAAAAACCCACCTCTTTTAAGAATCTGTGTATTGTATGGACGGACACCAGCATATTCTTTGAGTAAATCACAAACTAAAAATTTGTCTTCATCTGTAAATGCTGCCAACATTAAAAAAAAAGCCTAAATATGTACATGATATGAATTCATCAGGCTAATTTAATACAAATACTTAAATACTGAGACTATTAGCTATAAATATCATCCACATTCTAATGTAAGCATGATATGATACATCTTGCCAGGCAATGTAACGTGTGTTATGTTTTCTTATCCTGAGGTCTTATTTTATTTTCTTTGYTAGGGAAATCTTCCACCAGATTACCATATCAGCCTTATAGATATTGGTCTTGTACTTGAATATCTCATGGGTGGAGCTTATCGCTGCAACTATACCCGAAAAAGCTTTCGGACTCTTTATAACAACTTATTTGGACCAAAGAGGGTAAGAACAAGTTAATGCTGGACGTGACCATCATGTTGCTCATAAAAATAAGTAATCCTCTACTCTGTTCCTCCCTATTTGCGAAGCTCTAGTTGTCCAGGTCTAAAGAAATGCTATGGAACTGAAACTGAAATTATGGYAGTGAAGTCATAAAAGAAACATGTAAAACAACCTTTAATCACTGGTAGCCTGATATATTTTAAATGATAGGAGAGTGCAAAAGGTATTAAGTACGTTGTTCTGGAGGTGAAATTCCCACCACTTCAATAGCTTGCAGCCCAAGCATTTCTACCTCTGCATATTTACGTATTCCTACCTCAAGCTTTGGCTTAATACTATAGTGCCCTTGTAAATTTTGTTGATCAGACCAGGCCAATTGATCAATTAAGTATAACCAACAATAGCTTTAACCTGGGTATGGCAAATAACTCAATTTGGATAAAGAACTGTGAGCTTGATGCAGTGAGTCCTGTAAGGGCCTGCTGTGAACATAAATCATATCCTCCTGAGCCACTGCAGTGCCTGTAAAGGTTTTCATAGCCATGACCCAGTCTAAGATAGAGTGCAGGGCATGCTTTGTTAAGAGCTGAGTTCTAAGCAAGCAGAGTAATTTTCTCTATCTTATTTATTTGTTGGGTTCAACCTTGAAAGTCAAATGACGCTCCATAGCTCCTTAGCCTAATTAGAGAAAAGCAATTATTTCAGATGATCAGAATTGCCAAAACCCAAGTAAACTATTTTCTAGTCAATATATAGCACCTAAGTAGTGTTCTACTACCTGATGATGTCACAAACATGCAAATAACTCTTTTACAGAGAAAGAAACTGGGTGATTTAATAATAAAATGAATAGGAAATTGGGAAAGTAAAATGATTATCTTTAGTTAGAAGTACTTTGTTCCAGCTTTTTGTGATCATGCARTTATCTTCATTCTTAAAGTGATAAATGGCTGAATTAGTCATTAAACTCTTCCAAGATTTCTCTTTAGGATGCAAAATGTTTTCTATCTTATTGCAAATACACTTAAGAGGGAATTTAATGGTATGATTATTTAGAATAGTAAGTTTAATAATAACCCATGTAAGGAAATTAAAATGTATTTTATCTTTAATTCATTTCCCATCTAATTAATTTCCTTTCCTATTTTTAATATTCAGCCAAAAGCCCTTAAGCTGCTTGGGATGGAGGTAAGTTGGATTGTTGTAAGATACAGTTTGTATTAGTATATTTATTGGTAAAGTTCTGCAGTTGTTCTCAGMTTTTTCACTATTGTCTTAAAGTAAATTTCAGCTAGAAAAGATCTTCCATTTTGTGGACAGCCTCCAAAATACTTTCTTTTTAATGGATAAGGTCTTGAGAGCRGCTTACAGCTTTGCTCTATAATCCTCAGGCAGGTTTTAGTACTATTATGTAATAACACATTCCATGTTGGCATATATCAGAGATTTTATTCATTTAAATGTGAACACTGATGATGTTGATTGGAGAATGTCATCCAGCTGTGCTATTTATGATTAAAGTAAAGGAAACATTTAACTAGAGTAAAATAATTAAAAAAAAAAAAAAAAAGTGGCATGTTACATTTTATCTCCCACCATAAGATATCCCTGCTAACAATTATGGCAGTGAGCTTTATAAATATGAGATAGAACTGAACCAGAATTTCAGGTCTAGCCCTACCTGCGTTTCTGCAGAAGTTTTAAAATAAAATTACAGTACTCAGCATTCAAGCTGAGATGATGCTTTATTTGAAGAAACCTCATCCTATTCTGGAGGTAGTTGCTTTTATTCCTGAAAAAGTGCATTAATATACCCTAGGACAACCTTTTTGAGAAGAGGATAGGGACATTTCAGTATGAAATATGCTTTTATTAATGCTATGACAGTAATGTACCTGATGCTTGTGTTAAATTTGGTGTATAGTTCACCACATACAAAAGCCTCTCTTTCCTCAAGMAGATAAGCAGCTTTCTGGTCTACAGAGAAAGTGTAAATCTTCATTAATCTCCTGCCTAATTAACTTCCTATTTTCTAAAAGATCAAAGGCAAATGCTCGGCCTCTCTGAGGTGCAGCACTACATGAGCAGTGTTGATCACACACAGATTACTTCACSTTTCTCTAATAGCACCTTTTTTCCTCTAACTTTCAATGAGGAATATTTTTGTGTGATGCAAATTGAACTGTTCTCTCCACTTGTCAGTGCGTGTAACCCACTTCCAAGAGAAAGAAAAGAGAAAAGGAAAAAATAATTTCTTCTTGCTTTGTTATCAGTCATCTAGGGGGACTGTTTCCCTCACACCCACTCACCCAATACTTACAACTAGAACACTGATAGTTTAGGCTTCTTAGCACTTTGTTTTTCTTACTTAGGGTTTTGATTTAATTTGATTTTTCTAGTGTGCAATTTTTGGTCCTCCTTTTGAAATTCCATACCCTTTGCTTTGAAGATGCCCAACAATTTCTTCATGAGCATGCTATTAATGACCACTAAGTTTTCCATAAGAGACAAAAGTAGCCACTTGCAGTTCTCAGAACTGCTGGAAGAGAAATACAATCTTAATTGGTGAGTGAAGAGTTTTCTTTGGAACCTGAGGGTGTAGTGCTGAGCCCTGAATTTGTRTTAAGTTCATATTGCTATATGGTGATATAAAATGGTGCGTTATGCCATGCTTGCGTATGTGAACAGGAACTGATTTCATAGAATACTAACTGCTTTCCTTGCAATACACCTTGGAGGCTGGAATCATACCTTACAGCAATGAGCCGTGTCTACACCTATAGATGCAATGTTCTTTCTATTTTTTTTTTTTTTTAAACCCTAATTTTCCCAATCATGGCTTTTCTCCCTTCAGGATCCTGCTTCATTGTCCGTACTTCCCTTCAGTTACTTCCATGTTGGTTCCTGTAGTAATGGTCTATCTTCCCTATCCCTTTAAGAAATGGGATACTTATACCTTCCGTTTTCACTGCATACGTAAGAGGAGATTGCTTATTCAAAGGTGAACTCTGCCTTTAGTATCTTGCTATTCTTAAGGACACTGCCTGCCTGCCTGCCTTTTTCCTTTGTACATTCCTTCCATCTGCATGTCAGTCTGAAAGCAGCCTTGCTACCTGGGATATGCTGCACTGTTCTTCGGGAATAGATGAAATCATATCAAATTAGAATTTACAGGGGAACCTATTTAAAGGGAATTCAGATTTGGTAAAGYCCCACTGACACTGCAATAGAATTCATGAAATATTAATTCACTGCAATTTAGCCAGTGCAATTATACATGCTGTAGAGAGGTACTCACAGACTGTGTAGAGTAATGGGGTGTGATAGGATTCTGCTGTATACATCCAGGATGGGTGACTTGTAATTAAGTATTCAATAAACAGTTCTCTCCTGTTTAAAGTACTAACCCAGCCCAGCGCTAGCCCAGTGCATGCTCTCTCTCATGTTGTTCTTCATGGTTTTGTCACTCTTGGCATCCATTGTAGTAACCAGCAAAAGCAATTGTAAATTTTAACTATAAATCTAATATCTTCTCAGCGCTTTTCTGTGCCTGATGCAATGCACGAGCYAGCCTTTGAAAACTGATGGGGAGAATTTTACTTCTCTTCTCCCCAGGATGATGAGCCTCCCACCAAAGGAAAAAAGAAGAAGAAGAAAAAAAAGGAGGAAGACATCGATATTGATGTGGATGACCCAGAAGTCAGCCGCTTTCAGTATCCCTTTCATGAGCTCATGGTATGGGCCGTGCTGATGAAACGGCAAAAGATGGCACTCTTTCTGTGGCAGCGAGGGGARGAAACTATGGCCAAGGCACTTGTTGCCTGCAAACTGTACAAGTCTATGGCGCATGAATCTTCTGAGAGTGAGCTGGTGGATGACATCTCTCAGGATCTGGACAACAATTCAAAGTTAGTGGATGTRATGCTGAGTACATTTTTACCTGATGCAGGCGGTTGTCTGACTTTTTTTTTTTTTTTAGTAAAATACAAATAATTGACAGTCTTCAGATTCCCAGAAAACTATTTGTAGCATGTTTACCAACAGCAAACGAGGCAAAATTGTGTTTCAGAGTCCGAATGCAGCATCAGCAAAAGAAGACTTGTATTTTTATGATAGCACATTCATTCTTCAGCTTCTTTCACTGTGCAGCTAGCTACTTTTACTTCACAAAGTAATTTCCAAGATATGCTTATGTAAACAACTATGTACCTGATCATATATTTAAACAAGCCCTAAGATGTCATTGGTCTGAGCTGATTTTGTCTGGTTTCTAAAAATGTGACAGTTCAGCACATTGTCCCAAATCAAACTTGAGACACTTTTTTCTGGTCATAGTACATGCAGGTAGGAAGATGTGATCCCCACTGAACAGAATTAAAACCCCAAATGCAAGCAAATACTGTGATTTTTAAATCACACTTCACTGGATTGATCTTGTATTTTCCAGAGATTTTGGCCAGCTGGCTGTTGAACTTCTGGATCAATCCTATAAACATGATGAGCAGATTGCTATGAAATTACTGACCTATGAACTGAAAAACTGGAGTAATTCCACCTGCCTGAAACTGGCTGTGGCAGCTAAACACAGGGACTTCATAGCTCACACATGCAGCCAGATGCTTTTAACAGACATGTGGATGGGGCGACTACGCATGCGGAAAAACCCAGGCCTTAAGGTATTTCTTTTGTACAGTTGCTGTCAGACACAGAGCTTGTTGAACACAACACTGAATCATGTATAGCGGGCTTAGTGGGCTTACTAACTATGGATGTTTTAAGAGAATATCTGTTTTGCAGCTTTGCTTTTTTTTTATTATTTTATTTCCCATCTCAGGACATTTAGGCATGTTCCACCATAACAGAGAATGTCAAGACTGTAAGAGGCGTGGTGTATGATTGAAATTTGAGAATGTAGTTGCGATTTTTAATAAAATCTATTAATTTGAAAATATACCTCTGATTAAAAATTAGTTGTATATAGAGTTGTAGATGCCTGCCTTCCTGGGCCACGTTCCCAAGCTGACATATGCATTACTCCTTCTGCCATTCTCAGCTTTTCATCAACTCCTTTATCTGTTTTTCTGTAACTCTGTGATCTCATTCAGTAAGAGATCTCAACCAGTGCTATCRTCAAAGCTGCTTTTTTTTTTYCCCCCCCYCCAGACTAGAAAAACTAATTATAGTAGTTGATTAATGTAACTTTAAACTCCAGAAAGTATTTGGGCCCTTCCTTCTAGTGCCACCATCATTTGTGTAACTTACCTACTCGAGTCTCAATCTGGAGTGCAGTTTAATTGCTGTATATTCACAGAAACAGCATGCCTGCCAGAGTGCCATCTTTCCGTATAGCAGCTTTTTGGCCATGCTCCATAAACACTAGATATTCATCATTTCGAAGTTCAGAGTTAGCAGAATGTCTTGAATATTATGCGAGAGAAAGCATTGTTCACGAGGTTTGTCTTGTCAAAAAATGATTATTATAAACAAATTTTGAAGTCTAAGCTGAATTTTCTCTCTTGTGCAGGTTATAATGGGGATCCTCTTCCCTCCCACCATACTTTTTCTAGAGTTTCGCAGCTATGATGATTTCTCTTATCAGTCATCGAGAGAAAATGAAGAGGGTAAAGAAAAGGAGGAAGAAAATGTGGTAGGTACTGGAGTATATCAGGAAGTTCTGATGCCTCAAGCGAACTCAATTTGGTGATTTCTAGACCACTGTAATTAAAATCTTCACTACTTGGGTGGGATCAAAGTCACTGAAAAGTTTGGGAGTGTAATAGGCTGAATTTTAAGGGCATATAAATCACACTGCTTTATTCTAGTTGAGGATTTATATTTTTGAAGCTTTGGGAAAAAACAGTAGAACTGGAGGGTTCTCTTGCTCAGAGGAATCTTGCAGTTGACAGTTGRGTGGGATTGTAGTTGAGGAAAGATACCATAGGTAATGTTGACTGGTCAAAAAATGTCATTTTTGGTCTTCCAGGATGCAAATGTGGATGCAGGCTCCCGGAAAGGTGATGAAGAGAATGGAAATAAAAAACAAAGAAGCCTTCCAATTGGAACAAAGATCTATGAGTTCTATAATGCACCCATTGTCAAATTCTGGTTCTACACAGTAAGTTATGATGATTAAACTGATGGTGATCATTTTAATTACATTTGTGAGACTTAAGACTCCTAAATAAAAATGATAACCAAATAATAAATAAATGTCACTATAATGGGATCTTGATGAGTAAAGTACTTGACTCAGAGAGAGATAGAAGCATAGATAGTGAGACGCTGAATAACTAGCTTATGCTCCCACTCTCTAAGGGTCCTACAGTCTTTGAAGGAGATTCTGGCTGGCTAGACTCAGTGCAAGCTCTGCAATCTAGTCATCACAGCAGGGTTGGGGGGTTCTGCTTTCTGAAGCCTTTGCTCCCATTCTTGGAAATAAATTTTTTAAAATATATTTTTACATTCCTACCTCGGGATTTCTAAGCTTCCTGCTTTTCTTCCAAGTTTTGAACTTGAGTTGTTAACAGTTGACTGCTGGCTTCCTACTAGAAAACAGCAGGGACTGATTCTTTATGTGGTAGTTACCTTGAGTAACTACCTACTGCTAAACTGTAAAAGGATCCTAGAATGTCATCTAAAGTCCGTAATGGGTTTTATTTATTTTTAGATATCATACTTGGGTTACTTGATGCTGTTTAATTATATGATCTTGGTGCCAATGGAACAGTGTCCATCAGTCCAGGAATGGATTGTCATCTCCTACATTGTGACTTTGGCTTTAGAGAAAGTAAGAGAGGTAAGGTCTGATAATATTAAGATGATTCTTGGAACGTCGTTAGAAGTAATAGTGACTGTAATAGAGTAATAGRGAAGTAATATTAAGTTGACTTAGCCCATAGGTAGTTGGCTATCTATAGATAGTTTGGGATAGAGTCTCGAAGTGTCCATCGCTACAGAGAGTTTCATGTATAACCCATTGCTGTATCTTAGAACCTTATGTTCTTGATCAAAAGGTCAGGCAAAAATACCTTGAGGAYAGTAATCAGAATAAAATAATGCATTTCTGTCATCCTCTTAGGTGTATTTCCAAGGGAGAACATGGCCATTAGTCCAAAGGCTGCGTTGATCTCATTGTTCACTTTTGGTGCAGCATGCGAGCACCTTTGGGGAAATAGCCAGGAACAGTATCTAACTTTTYTCAATACTTTTATATGGAGAAGATAGCATAAAAGCATTTACCATAATTGCATGCTACAGTTTGGTTTGCTCTTAGCCTRYTCCCTCTCTGATTCACAWATCCCTTGTAAGTATACATCCCATACTAACTTCATTTGAAGGGAAATGCAGACGCAAAATCAGTAAGCCAGATCTCCTGATTTAAATGTTAATAACTAAATACCACAACTACAGCAACGTCAACAAAGCATAATTAAGCCAAACACAGATGATTCTATGAAAGAAAATGCTGCCTGTTGGTGACCAAAAACCCTGCTATGTAAGACCAGGCCAGTTGTGCTTCCTGTGGCAAGATTTCTCTGATTGGACTTGTATCGTAGCTATTATTTCTAAAGTGTAACTTGGCATTGTTCTTAATGATYTCCTTGTTTTTCAGATTCTGATGTCAGAACCTGGCAAGCTGAGCCAAAAAGTGAAAGTTTGGTTGCAGGAATACTGGAATATTACTGACCTGGTGGCTATTTCAGTATTCATGATAGGAGCAATTCTTCGTCTACAGAAGCAGCCATACATGAGTTATGGSAGAGTGATTTACTGTGTAGATATAATTTTCTGGTACATAAGAGTACTAGATATATTTGGTGTGAACAAGTATCTTGGACCTTACGTCATGATGATTGGAAAGATGGTTAGTGCTCAAGCTGTTGGAAATAAATTRTATATATCAGAGGCATATGGGAAATTAAATTACATAAAAAAAAATTCTTTTTCCCATCTGAGTAGGACTCTGAATAAAGGCTGTGAAATAGGACTAAAAATCTTGCCGTGTAGATTTCACACAGAGATGAAGTGCTCTTGATGACGACTGCCCTTGAATCAAGGGCAAAACTCTTTGAAAACCATAGTAGCTGCTTCACCCTGTCTGCTTTCTGCCTCCTGAAGTCGTAACGATAGCAGACTGCCAAGACGTTGGAATTATCCACAAAACCATCAGTTATAGGGAGGAGGTGATATAGTAATGTGGATGTCAGTTCTTTGCAATCAGGGATGGACTCTGCTGAAGCACAGCAGAGTATGTTAAGTGCAGAAAAGAATCTGTATAGCAAAGTCTTAGCATTTTAAGCCTTTTTAAATATAAAATTTAATATTTTTAAAAAGACTGATTCTCATCCATTTTTATACATATTCAGTTAATGATCGGAAGTTACAGAATAATACCAGTAGAATTATTTGTGGGCATATGTTTGTTCTCTGGATACTTTCTTGTTCGCTCAAAATGTTTGCAAGTAGACTGCTGATGCTACTATATTAGCTGGTGATGACAAGAACTTCTGTCTGTGTGGTCCCTCTGTGCAGATGATTGACATGCTCTACTTTGTGGTAATCATGCTTGTGGTTCTGATGAGCTTTGGAGTGGCCCGCCAAGCTATTCTACACCCAGATGAGAAGCCTTCTTGGAGACTAGCTCGCAATATCTTCTATATGCCCTACTGGATGATCTATGGAGAGGTGTTCGCAGACCAGATAGACCGTAAGAATAGAATTCATAGTAAGAGTCTGTTTCCTGTTTCTGAGGCAGATGATCAGATCTAAATTAATGTTTGTTTTTAATCTGGAAATAGTGTTCTCTTGAGAGTTTTGTTTTGAGAGACTCTAGACACTAAATAACTTTCTATTCCCCACTTGCATGTCATGTCTGTCGGTGTATTCAAATTCAGGTAACACTGACTGTTATGTGGTCTAAAATACTCTCCTATCGGAGAATATAACAGCATTGYTTATAAAATGTTCCATTTATTCACAGGACTCAGCAGAGATCATTCTGAAACTTTGTTTTGAACAAATGTTTTACTAATACCCAGTCCTAACAGAAGATAAAAACATATCCTATGTACAGGAGATGAAAATATACCTGTGCTTTTAACACCAATTCCCAGCAGAAGCAGTGAGATAAGAATATTTTTATATATTTTTTAATCTCGTTTATACTTCTACCTGCTTTCCAGAAATGGAGTTCCATGCATCATGTAGGTAATTTCCCACATCTATGGGGAAAAAAAGAAAAACTGTGATTAGCTTTGAGACTGAAATAGGATTTCTTATAAGAAAAAAAAAAAAAGCAAGCTGTGCAACTGGTCAGCTTTTGTGTGTATCGCACAGTTTGCATTTTATGTGAAATGATATAAACTGCATATGCTAGCTGCTTATATTAAAAAGCMGTAAGTGAAGGCAGAAGGAACTGTGAGGCCCAGGTTCAGTGAAAAAAGTCATCATCAGGAGAAACTTTTATAGCAAATATCAAAACGTACTAGGAATACCTACTAGAAAGAAGGAAATATCATTTATCTGTTCCTAAAGCTGCCCTGTTACAGTGACTCTGTCATCATCATCTTTCTTAGGAATGCTTGTCTCATAATGTCACTTAGAATATGCTAAATTACTCTAGACAAACATTAGGCCAAGTGAATCACCTGATCTTGTAGCTTCATTGCACAGGTGAGCCAGGCTAAGCTTAGGCTCTCTCCAAGTGTTTTAAATCTTACAGGAGCAGGAAAGGGGATATTCCTCATCCATGTGTCTTACACCATGTCGTGAATCTATTTAAACAAAGACTGTTTGCCATTGTATTCTGATTTCTGTCAAACAAAACTCATGCCTTGCCAACAGTATTGATCTCTTTATTGTAAGTGGTATTCCAGACTTCTCTAGTTTTCAATTATTTTTTCTGGAATATACATTTCACCACTATGAATTAGACATTTTTCCTCAGTAATGTGAAAGTTTTGGTAACCATCCCTGCCATGCCACCACAGACCTTCAAAAAGAGTGGAGAGGGTTTTTCCAGTGACATCAGTCCAGTTCGGCTGCTTGCACCACTGACTGTACCAGGACAGAAGCTTTCCTTTACCTTAAGCAAAAGCTGATGTCTTACAAGCATAAAATGCCTGCACAAAGAGTTCTAACTAGACTGCGTTTCAGTTATTCCATGCATGTCTTGTGTCTGCACACCCACAAACTGATTTCTAAGACTCTTTTTGCTTTCAGTAACAAGCTTTCATTCTTATCTTTTCGTGGTTCTCTGTAAACAGACCACACAAGCACTCTCGTTAGTCATCAGGGAGTGATCACCCTGAGCAGGTTCTGTGGCAGATGCTTGTGGCTAGTTTTGCTAAAGCCCTTGAGTGTAAACAATTTATGGAAAAAGTGTTAAATGATCCAGAATGATCCAGTCCAACCCCATCCTGCTTAAGCAGAGTAGGTTAGAGCAGATTACCTAGGTCCTGTCCAACTGAATATCTCCATGGATGGGGACTCCACAACCTCTCTGGAGGACCTGTTCCAGTGATTGACCACCCTTGCAGTAGAAGGGTCTTTTTATCTTCTGTTCAAATGGAATTTCCTGTATTTCCTGTATTTCAATATGTTTTCATTTCTTCTTGTCCTTTCACTGGATATCGCTGAAGAGAGTCTGGCTCTGCATCTTCACCTGTTCCCTTCAGATGTTTATACACACGACTAAGAACCTCCTGCCCTGAGTCTTCTCATCTCCATGCTAAGCAGTTCCAGCGCTGCCAGCCTCTTCTCACCTGTCACATGCTCCAGGCCCTTCATTATCTCCATGGCCCGCTGCTGGGCTTGCTTCACCAAACCTGTATACTGGAGAGCCCAGACCTGAACACAGCCCTCCCAACTGTGGCCTCCCCAGGGCTGAGCAGAGAAGGGCCTCCTTCGTCACCCTCTTCCTAATGCAGCCCAGCATAGTCTTGACTCTGGTTCACTCTAGTTTAGAAGATGCTCCCAAGCAAGAAGTTAGTGGTATCTAATGTCCAACAGCAACGTTATTAAACAACAGAGAAGAAGAGAGGTTGGGTTTCTTGCAATAGGGTGATTTATCTTACAACTCCCATTTAGAGTCTGACAGGCAGTGCTCCTACTGCTAGGCAAATGGTCTTTAATGATATTGTAAACTCCAATAATATCAGTATTACAATTATTAATGGAAATGTAGCTATTCAGACAGCTGGTAGACTGAATTCAGGACCTTTTCCTTAAAAATATATAGATATATCTTTTATTAATAGCTGGGAGAATTGTGATGATTGTGTATGCTCAGTTGTTTTGCATTTGTGGTGGCCATCAGTTTTGTTTACTTGCCTGAAATATCCTGTATATTTAAATGATCATCTGCCAGCAGCATGTTGTGATTTATTTCTGATGTCATGAATTTGCTGCCATATGTAACATTTGGAGAAGACAAGATGAAAAGGAAATTGCAGAATGCAGTGCAGTTCAAACACAGAGATTGTTTCTAAGCATATGTCTCTCCTGCTCTAACATTTGAGTTGCTTATCTTTCTTTCGTGGCAAAACTGTATTTTCAAACATCTGTGTTCTTTTTTTTTTCCATATTATGCTATTGTTTTCTTTCTTTCTCTTCCTGCCTCCTTTTTTTCTCCTTTCCTTTGGAATGCTGTTCAGTCTATGCCATGGAAATTAATCGTAAGTCTCTATGGGGAGTTGGTAATCTCATTTAGCTGAATATGGTCATTAATCTTTTTCTTCGCTAGATACTGACATTTTAATTATAGGATTCATCCAGTATTCAGGTATGACTATTGTTTTTCTAATGAAATGCTTTCATCTGAAACGAAACAGAGAAGATGAGTTTTTTTTAATACAGATTGCAGATCAGAAGTTTGTCAGGCTTATGTGGTTGCTATGACTTGTTTCTAGTACTCTGCCACTAAAGTGATTCTCTTTAAAAGCTATGCTGCATGTGTCATGATAAGAATAATTCCCTTTGATTACCTAGATATTATTTATGTTAAATGGGAAAACCTAGGTGTAATATTCAATAAAAGTAAAATATGTTACTATTAATCATTGTCTAAATATACTTTTCTCTCCAAACCACATAAGGTTAATATGCCTTCAAAATATTTAAATTCTTTTTTAGGTGAGGTTGAAGGGATTTTTTTAGAAACTAGTGAAAGTACTGCTTATCAAACCATAWAAGTTATACTTATAATAAACTTATTGCCAGACTTAGTATAGGGTTTTCAGATGAAAAAAGATGAGAAATTATACATTTTTACCTGATATTTAATGCTTCCAAAATTTAGCTTAACCATGCACTTAAACTTTTTATATTTATCCATCTCCAATACAACTGCTACCTAAGATAACCAAAACATTCTCAGAATTAGTTTAGGAAATTATTTAATATTGATTCAATCAATATTTTTCAGTTTTTATCTCATTCTCACCCATCTGTTTTTGTGTCACTGCCRTGACATGCTCAGGCAGAGGCAGAGAGTACGAGTAAAGCCCCGCAGTGACCATAGTTTGGGCCATCAGGGCCTATTAGTGCACTGATTTTGTGCTCAAACGCCAAGAGCAATCTGGGACCACTGTGTAAATCCTCCTATATCTTTGGCAAGGTAGGCACACAAATTGGATTTGAAATATTTTTCTTAAATTCCATTATTTATATTATCGTATGCTTATGAAGATCTTCTCCTAGGCTATTAGTATGAGGAAAAGAAAATCCATATGAGTTTGAGGAGGAAGCTGCACCATRCCATAAACTTGGATCTGCTTCTTTGTTCATCATTATGGGAAATTATTTATGCTTGGTCTAATTAGAAGCAGTATTTGGACTAGAAATTATAGGTAGTTCCTATTGGCACTAAATGGACAAAATTTGTCCAGCTTAGTAAAATCTATATATGTCATTGTTAATGATATATGTGGACAACGTTCTTGATATAGGGCACTTTGGGAGAATTACCTTTTCTATTTTTTTCTTAGCTCCATGTGGTGACAATCTTTATGACGAGGATGGTAAACGCCTGCCCCCATGCATCCCAGGGGCCTGGCTCACTCCTGCTATTATGGCTTGTTACCTCTTGGTAGCAAACATCCTGCTGGTAAACCTGCTCATTGCTGTCTTCAAGTATGTCAAAGATCATGCATTATCTTTAATTTCTTACTGAGAGCCCAACGGCTGATTTTTTATATGAGTTTGCATTCACGTTCTGAATCTAGTCATTCTATGTATGTGACTGTCAAATATTTGGAATAGTTTATACACTGGGAAAGAATGAAAGAAAGCTTGCTATAGCTGTAAGCAATTGTAATGATGCGTACAAGAGAATCTGTCTAGCTCTGATTGTCATTTAATTGAAAATGATGAGTGGCAAGGTTGTTCGGAAAACAGGAAAACAGCCCGTATGAAACCTGCTCATACATGATGGAAACCTGTGTAACTGCTAGCAAAAATTCAGTGCAGAATGAAAATGTGAGCATCAAAAGCACGAGGCTTTTCTGCTYTCACTTCATCCTCTGCAATTCTTGTGATTTCTTTTTAATTTAGAAAGAGTTCTTACAGTTCCAAGAAAAGGAGCTTATATTGCCTTGAGAAAGGACATTGCCAAGATCCATGGCTAGGTGTATGGCTGGCCCAGCAATGCACACTGTGCAGTTTCTTAATATTATTCCATTGATCCATATTTAGAATTCCCTGGGGCAAAACTACACTTTCACTCACCTTTGTTCCTTCTGCCTACTGTTATCCTGCATACTTTTCATATTGTGACTTAGCAGTTAAAAATTAGAAATGTCTGCTTGCCAGTATACAGCCCAAGAAAAGCACCAGGGAGCAGGTGAATTCTTTACCCATAAGCATGCAGCGTTGGAGGGCTTCCTGGCATAAGTAACTGGCATCGTAACCAGAAAAACACTTGTTTCACTTTGTGCCCAGAAATCTGCAGCTAACAAAGCCCATCTTTCATTTGATATATGTAGCTTAAAAGGTCATGAATTTCAAAGTGTTCAAATGCTAGTCACATAATGAGAGGGACAAAGAACCCTACAATAGCATCTATTATTGGCTGAGGAGTCCAAGGAATCAGCAGTTTGGGAAGTAGGTCGCACTGTTAACACCTGCCATCCCAGCATTTTTGTGAGAGCCTGGGTTCATTCTAGTTGGGTAGTTCCCCTGCTGTTCTTAGAGACACAGAGTGAAGTCAGATTGTCTGATTATCAGTGGTAAATAAACTATGTAAAAGAAACCGAAAAGGATGTGTACTCAGCRTTTTCTGGTTTTGAGGATATGCTTTAACTGGTTTGTAAATGGAAGTATTTTAAAGCAGAACAAGTTAGAAAAAAAGAAGTGGGTAGAAAGTATTAAGGAGAAAATGTTAGTATCACTAGGAACCCATTAAAATAGTTTGAAAAGCTTTATCTGAGATAGAGAACATCAAGATTTGCTTTCTGCTAGTTTATATTCTATAACAGAGATTGTTGTTACTTCTGGACTGAATGCTTTCCACTTTTTCTTCCTTCATATCCTCATAATTACAAAGTAAAATCCCTTCTCAGCATACCTCATTTTGGTGTAGAAATGATAAGCTCATGGCCTCCAGGAACAGCTTACTTTAAGGGGCCCCTTTAAGAATGTGTACTATGTTCTCAAGTCAGAAGTTTGAATGAATAAAGTTGGAATTTAGGACATTTTGTGAAAGCTTCAAATCTTCTATGTAGGTCAAGCTTATTAGCATATTAAAGGAAAACTATGTGAAGCTTTGGGGTTTAGTATACAAAATACGTCTTATGGATTTAATATTTTATTTAATATCAAATCCTAGCATGTTTTAGTAGAAATATTTACTTTATAACCAAGCCCCAAAATACTAGTTATGTGATTCATAAACTGTGCAAGTTTTTTCCACTACTGACTGCTAACAGTCTTTATATAACAGAAGGAAATAATCTGAGAGGAGAACTGTTGCAAGTGGGGCGTGAGGCATGCAAAGCACTACGTTCTGCTTTGGTTCCCTTGAAAAGAATAATGAAATCATGGGTTCAGGTTAGTCATTAGGGAGGTTAAAGCCTGCAAGTTCAGTGGCATCARCAAAGGGCTGACTTGAAAGTTGTGTGACCTCATGTTGTTATTTAGCTTCCTTTTTCATTGTGTACTCACTCTGAGACAGCTGAACTTAAGGATCTAACAGGAACTGTACCTATGCTTCCTTTCAGCAATACCTTCTTTGAGGTAAAATCAATATCCAACCAGGTCTGGAAGTTCCAGCGATACCAGCTGATCATGACCTTCAATGACAGACCCGTCCTTCCCCCACCAATGATCATCTTCAGCCACATCTACATCATTATCAAGCGGATCTGTTGTCACTGCAAGAAGCGTGAAGGAGATCAGGATGAGCGTGACAGGGGTCTGAGTATGTGAGGAATCTTCTCTCTGTTGAGCTGTTTGCACCATATTATCATATAGCGGCTGCTTTTCTGGTGCTGAGCTACTTTTTTCACTTTGGMAGTTCATTATTTGCAGACAACAGTAAGGCATGATATTTATATTGAGCTCCTTGGACTCTTGAGAAAATGTGATGCTGTACTGCTAATGAATGCTTTCTTTAACAGACTTTCTTAAATAGATTTGTGTAGAGAAGTGGCTTCAATTTATTCCAGATTTACCAAATTCTCCTGAAATCCACACAGTGCCGAAGGCAAATAGGAAACTGAAAAGAGGGGATCGCAGGTTCAGTATCTGGGAGTCCTATAACTCCTAGATTATGACTCCTAGCTATGACTAGGAATAGTCATAGTTTGCTTTTATTTCTCTATATGCTTAATATCTCCTTTCAAAGGGGAACTGCAATGATTCGTCTGCTTATCTACTCTGAAATTGTTGATTATTATTTTCATTATATGCCTCCTTGAGAAACACAGATGCTTGCAGACAGTTACCTCTTTATTTCTACATTTCACAGGAAACTTATTTTGTAAATAATTATATTTTTGGAAAATGTTCTTTTGGTTAAGAAGAAAAAGTAAATGAAAGGCTCCCTCTAAATAAAAAAGAGGCAAATCCTAACAAAAGGTGAAGCATTCCCAAGAACTTGGATTTCCTTCAAATTTTTTTCAATACTATGACAAATTTTTAAAGTTCTTATCCAAAAACTTCCTGGGAAACAATCTGCTATGTTAGTTATCTGTTACCTGTAACCAACATCCTTTTCAGAACAATATTTGAAATAAGAAACAAACAGACTGGCAGAAATTGGCCTGCATTGTTTCCCTTAAGACCTATACATATGGTTCTGGTCAACTTGTTTGAGGTATAGCACTCTACTATCAAAATTTGCAAAGAACRTAGAGCAAATAGAATCCCCAGTGGGTAGACATAAAATAAGAGCCATTTCTTTGTCCTCAAGACTGCAGCCATCTCTGTCTAAGGGTTGATTTCCAAATAGTTTGTTCTTTTAGTGCAGGAATAGAGTCTTCTGGCACTCCTTCAAAAATATATGTTAAATAGGCTTTAAATTAACMAACAAGTTCAAGAAAGGGAAAATAATATTTTCCTACTCTTTTACACAGAATTGTTTCTGAATGATGAAGAGCTAAAAAAATTGTATGAATTTGAAGAGCAGTGCGTAGAAGAATATTTCCAGGAAAAAGAGGATGAGCAGCAATCATCTAATGATGAACGTATCAGAGTCACCTCTGAAAGGTACCTGTTT
The DNA here is from genome assembly GCA_003342815.1 of Eudromia elegans. Lineage (NCBI taxonomy): Eukaryota > Metazoa > Chordata > Aves > Tinamiformes > Tinamidae > Eudromia > Eudromia elegans. The sequence continues at coordinate 4,248,853 of PTEX01000021.1, read as the reverse complement.
GGGGGAGGAGGGGGGAAAAAAAAACTATCTGCATTATGACTGTAACAATATATTAGTTTTTGTGTCCTTATTAAAACGAAAGTTGGGTTCAAGTACAAAAGATTTGCAATCATGGAGACCAGTGCTCCAGTTCAGAAGTGGTTCTGAGTGCTGGGTAGGTGTGTGTGCACATGCAGCTCTCGTAAGAGCAATCTTTTTGTTGCTACTGCTAGTATGTAACTAAGGCTGCTGATTTCTGGTTTGGGTAGCTTTGCCTCAAGCCCATTTTTGTTCACAGCAATTTTTTCCCCTCTGAACTGTCTGAAGCTCACAGATATGCATTTTACCTTTCTGAGCAAACTGCTAGTTATTGAGCTCCAGTATCTCATCGACCATTATAAACATGATGAAGCTAAATGAAAGAAGTCTTGAGTGTCACTCAATTGTATGTATGRTTTGCAGCAGCAGGAACTTTTGAATTTGAATCTCTACTACAGATCGTCTTGGAAGCTTTGGACAAGACATTTAGCTTCTCTATATGAATTTTCCTATCTGAAAGACAGAGAATATTCACATTGAAATCCTGAAGCTATTCTGAGGACTGAGTGATGTTTGTATGCTGCTATGTGAGCACATAAGGAGAGCAGCAGCAGCACTTTGTCACTTGGTACTTAGCAGGACCTTTCCTGTCCCTTCTGGTGGCAGCTGTAAATCAAAGGATGGAGTCTTCTATCACTTCCTTTAAATTATGAAAAAAATCTTCCCATACTGAAAATGATACTCAGTTTAAATACACTCTTGTTTCCCTTCACATCACAGTATTTCATTGGTGAACCATGCCAAACAGAGCACTCTCCCTTTGCACATTTCTCATGAAGTAGCTCTATCAGTCATAAAATTCCTTCCAGTGSATAAACATCATTCTTGAAGGGAGGCACTGAGCATCTTGCAGTGTTTATATGTGAAGTCTGAGAATAGAGAAGTAAATGAAATCTTCTCTCTGTATATGAGTCATTTCCATTGATCTGTTTGTCCATGGCAATTTGTCAAAATCCTAGCTATTGTGACAGTGAATAAAGCCGGGCTGGTAAGCCTCACTGATTCACTATGGTCCRTGGCCACAAAGCAGATTTGCGTATTTCTCATGGCTTCTTGCTCCAGATGCTTCATCATCTTYTGTGTGTGAGAGCAAAAGGATGTTAATTTAATTTCCACAGTTGATTTACTACAGTATGATCTCTAGTCACATCCTGATGCCTAGCTTTTACATGCATTCTTCTGGTACCATTGCTTCCATTATGATATAAACGATAAAAAAAAAATTGAAAGAAATATTTTTAATTGAATTTGACATTAATTTTGCTGCCTTCAGCTTCGTTATGGAACTAAAAGATGTTTCAAGAGCTAAAGGAATTCCATAAACAGCAAGCACGTATCCTCTCATAACAGCAACAAAACCAGTTTTACAAGGTGCCTGGATGCTATTTTAAGTCACGCTGTGAACATGTCATTAGACAATGTTCTTCATATTAATTGATGCTTCACAGTGAAAGGTGACAACTGAATATGAAGTGCTTGGCACACTTGAAGAGAAGTATAATAATCAGTTTTCCCTTAGGGTTGCAATTCTTGTACACTCCTGAGCACATAAATCTGGTCAAAATTCAGTAGGGTGAATTACACCTGTAATATGGTATAAGGAAAGCATAGATTAAAAATGCACATAGTTTTGATGACAGGTGTGGAAAAAATTAGTGAATCATAATGATGCATAGGACAATTTTGCCTTAAGAAGAGCTGATAGCTGGGAGCTCGTAGCAGGTTATTGCACCTGCTGTGTGTCTGTTCAGTGTCTGTTCAGTGCTTCCTGTTTTCTATCCAACAGAGTTGAAAACATGTCTATGAGGCTTGAAGAAGTGAATGAAAGAGAGCATTTTATGAAAGCTTCTCTTCAGACTGTGGATCTTCGGCTCTCTCAGTTGGAAGAGCTCTCTGGTCGGATGGTTAATGCTCTTGAGAAGCTGGCGGGTATTGACAAATCTGAGCTGACCTACACACGTTCACGGGCTTCCTCCGAGTGTGATGCTGCATATCTGCTACGACAAAGCAGTGTCAACAGTTCTGATGGCTACAGCGCATACAGATACCACATCAGTGGAGATGAGTTGACATTTGATGACAGTATCACTCCTATGTCACCAGCCCTGGGATTGCGTAAAAAAGCCCATTCTGTTAGTACAAAAGAAGAGGGARCAGACCCAAAAATGTTGCTTCCAGACCATCAGACCAGTCTTTATTATACATCCAGTGCTAATGCAGTCAATATAGCAGATTACAATAAATCTACACTAGAAATTGCACAGAATGTTTCCAGAMCCCCTTCTGGTTCAGGTGGTTTTGGTGATGTAAAGCTGGGGATGTTCAAAAGTGATGAAATGGTTCCTCAAAGGGTAAACCAGATGGATGTTATGAACAGACAGTCAGTACCAAGATCAGAGTATCAGAACACTCAGTTAAAATTAGCACGGACCAAGTTAGAGGCAGCCATCTCGTATCCCTTGGACAAATCTAAAGCAATGCGCTATTATCCTCCAGAAACTTTCGGTGCTTGTCAAACCACTATGATGAAATCAAGGAGCTTTATATTTGCACAGGGTGGAAAGGTGGTTGGAGGAGTTAACAACTGGACCACTGAGTATAGTACCATCTTGGATCAAGTGTGCCCTTCCACAGTTGAACAGTGGGCCACAGAGTGGAAATACGAAGTTGAGCAGCAGCTTTCTCAGGAACGTCCTCCAGAATACCCTGGGTTTAGCTCTGAAGCAGAAAGGCAAGCAGAGCAGAGGCAGTTACAGATGGACACAGATGATGAGAGTGATGTTGGTGAAGCAGTTATTAATGCCTCTAACACCTCCTTGCCTGCCRCAGTCAAGACGGACACAGAGACCTTATTATCAGTAAAGCCAGAGAGGACTTCTGGGTTCCCATCACTACGATCCAAAAGTTTGCACAGCCATTCTCGGAAAGCRAAGTCTATAAAGGACAAATTAAACAGGCCAGGACATGCTAGCAGTGTATCTAGCTTAGTGGTAGCATGTGGCAGTGCAACAGAAGAACAGAAGGCTACGCCAGCAAATCCATCCACCGAAACAGAATGTTAAAGCAGCTCTTGGCCCTTGTTTTATCAGCAGTTGGGAAAGCAGTGTGACTAATTGACCAAATTATTGAATGGATTGTTAATGAATTTCTACTAAAGCATTTTGCATGTGCTTCTTTTCTCTGATTTTAGACTTGTAGATATAAATGTTCTCTTTTTGAATAAGTATTTACTGGATCAGGTAAATGGTAGTTGTCCTCTCAGGGGCAGATATAAAAGCAGGCACAGTCCTCACCTATTAAGGGTATTGATCTTTTTTGATCTCATTTCCAGTTCTCTCATAAGCTTATTTACTGGCAGGCTCTTCATAAAAGCTGATGAAAAGAAGACCATATTATCATGTAATAATTTAAAGAATGTTTTTCMATCTTTTTTATCAGGAGACTTTCAAAATTGAGCCTTTTTTTAGCCAACCTTAGTTTCTATTTATATGTAGGTGACTGGTTTCTTCATGGGCACTGTGTTTTTCAAATCAAAACACAATCGTTGGACACAAAGAAGAATTAGGCAGTCCCGTCTTTCATTTCTGATTTCATGCRTTCTTCTTAGTCTCTTTCAGAAATGTACAACATACCATTTTTAATCAAATAAGACCAAATGGAAAAAAAACAAATGGTTGTGTTTGGAGGAATCTGGACATGCACAGGTGGACAGTCTTGACCTGTCCTAGAACTTCAGTGAAATAATCATTCTTTCAGAATCATACCCATACCCACCTCAGATGATGGCCTTAAGTTGTTGAAAGACAGCGAACTTAGTTTCAAAACAACGAGGAGATAACCAACAAGCAGGAATAGGAATTGAAGATCTGCATTACTGATTGTATAAGCAGGGAGTAGAGTGGAGACTATATAATGAAAGAGGCTGGCTTTTTTTGAAATACCTACAAAGCAAGGAAAAAAATACAGGAAAAGAGCTTCTGAGCATGGGTCATCAAGATAAAATGTGTTTGAACAAATCTGTTGTGACATTCATCTTCTCGTTGCAAATTCATTGTGGTGACACAGTAGGAACAGGAGTTCCTCAGAGTCAGACTAAAAAAAAATTCACCAGCTAGAAAGAGAAATTTTATATACTTTCTGAATTATTGTCCACGGAATACTCTAAAGGTTAGGATTTATTCATGTATGGAAAATGTCTTGAAAATAATAGAACTTATTTTTTTCCCACTATCAGCTCCACAGTGTGGAGGTCTCAGTATGCCCAGTGATAATGGTTCTTTTACAGCATTTTGGAACAAGGAGGCTGTTGCAAGATATATTGATAGCATCATTTGTTTTTTATTATTTGTATTATATTTTCATACTCRGTCTATAACTGGACTCGCAAGTACTGTAACCATCCCGCATAGTCAAGGTAACGACATAGACAATTTTGAAAGTTCCGGCTTCATTTACTATAGATAGATCTTTGTCAGCCTGTCTTATTAGCAGGTTTGCTGGCTTTGCTTTTTTGCAGAACAATGTTGACGTTTTGCTTTCCGCGAGGGCTTCTTTTTTATTCAACTTTAGGGAACTTGACATTTTGTAAAAACAGAATGACATTTGTGACTCTTTCACTTCCGTGTTTACTTCTRTGTTACGATTCTGTGCAACGACACAGCCGTTTTGTATGCGTCGTTAAAATATACTCCAATTTGCCAATGCCTTTTTATTGTTTGCCTGTACAGTCACCAGAAACTGATTTATCAGCAAACACAGAGGGCTGCAGAGCTTTTCAGCACTCTGCCAGACAAGCAGTTTGCTTTGTGGGACGCAGTTCAGTGTGGTGCATGCCTCCWGTTTCATTGTCTTTACAAAATGTGCGTTAAATCATGCTTTGTTGGTGCAGTGATTGTTTAGCAGTTACCTTTTTGAGTTACCACATGCATTAGGATAGCATGATGTTCTCAAACAAAAGCATTTTGACCATTGTATTTATATACTTTCTTTGTGTAAAATATTTATAAAGGAAGCAATTGAGAAAGGATGGGAAATGAACTTGGTATAACGTATCAGGCGCTATAAGGATATCAGAAACATTCGTTTTTGTCTTTCTTCTTATGCATTACATAGGCTGGACATTTTCTAAGAGAAGTTTTTTTCTTTTTTAAACATTTGCCAGTAATTTTTCATGAAGTTCTCTATACAGTGGTGATTTTATGAGGCCTGGATGATTACTGTGCTCTTATATAGCATGAACTGAAATGGTAATTCCTATGCCATTAAGTATGAAACAACTATACTGACTTCAGCAGAGGTTTTCTTGGCTATATGGTCATTTTAATGAGATTTACATATGACTCTGCGTGTGCATACAGGACTGATACTAGATTTGGTGCACATTAAACAGAAGAATGATCAAAGTTTTTATATGTCTGCTTTCATGCTTTTTTGAGTACTGGGCAAAAAGATGTAAACAGAAAACTTGCCTTTCTTGTGAGGAAAGACTGAGATGGGCCTGTTTAGSCTGGTGAAGAGAAGATTGAGAAGGGATCTGATCAACATGTAAAAATACGTGAAGGGAGAATATAAAGAGGGTGGGGCCAAACTCYTGGTCGTGACCAGTGACAGGACGGAGTAATGGGCACCAGTTGAAATACAGGAAGTTCCATCCCCATAGGAGGAAGAACCACTTGACAGTGAGGGTGACAGAGCCCTGGGCCAGGCTGCCCAGAGAGGTTGTGGAGTCTCCTTCTCTGGAGATCTTCAAAACTCRCCTGGATGCCACCTTGTGCCCTGTGCTCTGGGTGTCCCTGCTGGAGCAGGGGAGTTGGACTAGATCCCAGCCATTCTGGGATTTCAGGAGAGAGATGTTTAACCTTGACTCYTGAGAAGATGTGTCACTCCTACTAATAAGTAATGTGGTGACTGCAACAGTGGCATAGGGGATCTCACTTGCTGCTTTTTATCATATATTGACCAATACAGAACCAGAGTATGTACTCTAAKATTTTATCCATACAGAGACATTACACTGAAGTAATTCATTTGCCTCACATTATATTGCAGTAGCCATTTCCCACCAGCTGATTCCTCCAATTATTGTCCCATTTTGCATTGCATCGCATGATTGTGGGACTAATTTGACTTTCCTTTTACAAGTCCTCTGCTTTGGCATGGTCATCCTGCATTTTAGGTGCTGGGTTTAGATACCTGAGAATGAAGATAGTCCTTTTCTGTATTATTTGGTAATTAAATACCCACTGAATCCTCCTAGCTTCAGGTCTCTCTGTGCTTCTGATACGTCCACATTGGCCCCTTCCTGGTTTGGGACTTGGCTGGCATMTTTTGTGAGAGCTTTGTCCATTGTCTTCAGTAGCAATTGGACAAACAGAGGTATCTGCAAGGCCTTGTCAGCAACAGGAAGGGGAGAAGGGGGCATGACCCATGATACCAACGGGATGGTTTCCCCATGATCTGCAAGATGTGCAGAGTTGTTCCTCTTAATGGTGCCCCACCGCGCTCTGGGCAGGTGCCCRCCTGGCACAGAGGCCGCTGAGCCCTGGCGAGGGGATCTTGGGTGGTGACGGCAGCCCTTGCGTGCCTTGCTGGGCTCCTGTGTGGTGACACCGTTGCCAGGACGTGGCTTCTGCACCACCGCCCTCTTTACTGGCCACTTCCAGTTGAACTAGTGTGATACTTGAAAGCTTATTATGAGCAAAAAGGAGACACATCTTACATGTAAAGACAATAATCTGTTACTGGAACAGTTGAAAGCTTAACMGTCTAATGTAAGAGTTTGCCTCAGTCTGATTATTACGGAAGAGAAGAAGAAAGAGAACAGGAYGCTGTTACTACTATAAAAAAAATCGATGTGCTTACCTCCTACCACCTACTCCTTTTTCTGGTGTTACCCTTCCTTTCCACTGCCCCTCTGGGTGCAAAGGGCTTCAGGCTGAGATAGCGAGATACAGCAGGTTGTCAGCATCCCAAGTCCTTCACCTTGAAGACTGCCATGGTGATGGTTTCTTCCTTCTTAGTCTACTCCTCCCTTGCGGTTGTAGCACACTTTACACCTTGGTCTGTCTTCACTGGTCTGCAAGTCCGCTTTACAGTGCCCCTACATAACACAGCCTATTTCAACATCATTAAATTCCTGCACTGAGCATATCCTCCTGCCATAAAGATAAGCCTATTTCTTTTTAAGATACTTAAAGAGAAATTAAAAGCTTTGCATAATTTGTAGATATTTTTATCTAAGACCACAAATGTCTAAGTTACTGTATGTAAATAACCATATTTTTTATATTCTTCTGCTGCATATTCATTAAGGAATTCTAGTAAAGAGAGATTTTTTTTTCTATTTGCTTAATAAATTTAAATTAATGCATAGTATTTTTCTTCTACTGCAGGTAATAGAGAGCTGTAGCGCTCACTTCCTTGCCAGTCCCCAGCAAGAGTGTCCCACACTTCTGAGCGCAGACTTTGGTGACTTGGGTGCACAACTGTTGAGCGCACAAGCAGGGAGATGGCCAGGTGAAGTAATAGCACGTGTTACCTTGAGGGGAAAATGTAGTGAGTTCTCAGCAGTGAATTCTATGGCTTTGCTGAATTGCCACATCTTGGTTGGAGCTCTGAGCACGTAGCTTGACTGTGAAATCAGACAACATGTATGTCTGTGTCATGGAGTTCAAGCCACTAACTGAACCATTTTTCTGAAAGCAATTAAAAAACACAAGTTGCCATAGAAATATAGGCCTGGAGGAGATCATCTACACTGAGCTGAGTGCAGCTGTGCCGATAGCATCAGCAGCAGATGGTGGTCTAACCTGTTCCTGAACATGTCTAATGAAAGACATTCTSTGATCTGCTGAGAGATCAAAAGGGACCTTTTAGAAAAATCTGTTCTGCTTTAACCCAACCCTGCTGCATTGCACAAGCCAAAGTACTTTCCCAACCACAGAGCTGTTTTGTTGGGTTGCAGCACAACTTTCAGGAAGATACCTAATTAAACATGTAGTAAGTACAGTGGTTTATTGCCCACAGCCATAGGCGAGCAGATAATTAACTTCACCTTTAAGAACAATTTATGTGACAAGAGGACCCAAGAAACTCCAACCAGCAGTGAGGAGTGATAGTACCAGCAGAGCTGGCCATGCCCGTGATAGTACCAGCAGAGCTGGCCATGCCCGTTCCAGCAGCACCATGGCTTTACACATGAAACAAGTGCAAGGGTCCTGGGTCACCAAGCCCACAGACGTCACTGAATAATGTAATACCCAAGCAATGAAAATAACTATAATGAGTCAAAAATGCTTTTTTTTCAAATTCACAAAAATAAAAACAGGTGATCACATTTGTTTTCACAAAACTAGAAACCTCTGGCTACTCAGAACTGTTTGCAGAAAGTGAGGCAGGCCGGGATGGCTGGAGGCGGCCGGCCGGCTGAGCACCTTGCCAATGAGTAGCGAGCTCTGGAGCCAGGGCTCTTCCCTGCTCGCCCAGCTCTGCACTGCCAGCCCTGCCTGCCAGCCCCCAACCCACCACAACACATGGCAGAAGTGACTTGTGCCTCCACAACGTTTGCTTCTGTCRAAGTGGTTTCTTCCCCCTCCTGAAGAAAACCCTTGCAGTGGCAACCTGTGCCAGGTCTGACAGTAACCTGTACAAACCTCGTGGTCTTGTGTTTACTTAGTTTTGATTTTGTTTGTTATTTTTGAGCACAGCATTGGAATTTAAACCTGCCTGTCCAGTCCCTTGTGGACATTTGTGCTGTCACATGCTCAGGCTCCTGCAAGATTTGTCACCTCCGACGGACTTAGCTTGTGGAGTGGGGTCTGGCATCAGCAGCTCTCCACAGGGTTTCCTAATAGTTTCAGACGTATCCACACAGGCCCCCTTTTTCAGCACAGCAGCATAAGCCAAACAAGATGCCCTGCTGATGTGGACGGGACGTCTCATGTAAGTCAGAGCATGCAGAGGGCACCCTGAAGTCTCCTGCATTGAAAACCCACCTTCTGCCTTCACCAGGAAATCACAAGGTCAGTCTGTAATGTAATATAATGTACTCTAATAATTAAAGGAAAACTTTGAWCCCAATAGTGATGTTGTGAGCTGCATCCATTGTGTCCATTAATCTGGCATCTTCTCAACAGTTCTACACTGCCTTTATGTTACTGCTCTGTTCTGCTGGGCCTTCACTACTGCTGTCATACATGGGAGCTGTTAGAGAAGATCACAGTATATGCTAAACCAAACCCTGCTTTTCAGTATGGTGAGGCTACAGCRACCACATGCTGACGTTTGTTTGGTGCTGCACTCCTCTCTGTTCCTGCAGGGCACACATTGGGGCACCGGCACCCACAGCCCCGCGGGCCGAGGTACCTCCTCCCCYAGCTCCAGAGCGCCTGGCGCAGGCTGTGCCCCTTCCTGGGCACCTGCTGGGCTCCCTCCCTGCACCAGTGGGCTGTTGTGGTCCTGGGCAGGGGGACCTTGTCCTGTCTATGCCAGCATTTGCCCTGGAAGGTCTTTCTCCTGCTGAGGCTGAGCTCACTGCAGTCAGCGATTGCACGAGCACTTCTAATGAGTTTGCTGGGTGTCGCTGAAGAAACGTGAGTAGTTAGCTTCCTGCTTATCAGCAGAGAGAGTGTGCAGGGGGGTTGGACTAGATGACCTCTAGAGGTCCCTTCCAACATTAAGCATTCTATGACTCTAAGATCTTAGCAGGTTAGCTGGGCGACTGCACTATTTCTGCAGCCTAGATAACCTCAAGTGAGCAATCCATACCTGCCTTGAAAGTTCAACGGGTGAAATACACAACATTTTTTTTTCCACTGCTCCTTATTTTGCCATTAAATTGTGTCAGCAAGAAGCTAGAACAGACGTAAGCAGTGGAGCTCCCTGCTCTGTGTTTGGACCTGGGCTGGTTGTGTCATGCTGGCCCAAGCTGGGGTGGTCATGTCTGCTGTCCTCAGCAAGAGGGCAAGGTTCAAAGCTCATGGGATGCCATGGTATGTCACACACACAACTATGTGTGTACGCCAAACATCAGAGTCCAGCTGCCTTTTGCTTCTCTCAGAAAGTACCGCACGATCACTTCGTACCACGATAAGAAAGTGCTCTCCTTTAGTTAGCTAAAACCTCTTTTGACTATACTGAACTAGGGAGTTCAGTATAGTCAAAGGGACTATACTGAACTGGTTTGTGGCAGGTAATGCTATTGAAGACTAACTGCCATTAACCTTCACAAAAAGCAACATTTCTCATGGGCCTAAATAGTTGCACACCAGAAGATATAACTTATCGAAGTCAAAAGAAAATGTCCAGGAAGTACAGTTAAAAAGTTGCCTTGTCTGGTAGAAACAGCCCTGTCCAGTAGGTTTGGCCCCCAAAAAAAGCAAACAAGCAGATGTTTCAATACAGCAGAAGCTGGACAAGCAGTTAGTCACATCATACATAGCACAACCACATATTTCCATGGGACTTCTAGGAATTCCTACACTCTTCCTGACTAAGAATATTCCCCGAAGGATCAAGCATTGAGCACTTAATTGTTTCTTTTTGTTTGCAGAACTATTTTGAGTGTTTTGCTGTTGTTTTAAGCAATGCACTGGCTTTTATGAAGGTGTTGCGTGGACAAGATGCATGTAGGCGGGATCGGTGCCCGCTTTCCCCCGCTGTTGGGTGTTGCAGGTGAGGAGGGTGACGGTGCGGCTGCCGTCGGGCGTGCGGAGGATGCACCGTTACCTCCCGCAGCCGTGACGGCACTGCCTTGATAAGGCAGCAATGAGGAGCCCGGTGCGGGTTGGTGCTGGAGCGGGGCCTTTGCGGCTCCCGCGCCCCACGGCGCCGCTGCTGCGGGAAGCGGGCAGGCTGCGTCCCTGTCCCGCGTGCCGCACAGGTTTGCTGCGTTCACATGTAAATGTTTATCCTTTCCCAACACACGACTGTGACCTTGGCTCTTTCATTTATGATATGGTACAAATCCATATTATGTAACACAAGAGCTGTAAGKGAGCATAATATTTGTTCTGCTTCAAATTCCTGGTTGTTGAATAAGGGGTATAAAAAAAGCAATTCAGAAACTCAAGTATTTTACTGGCGGTGAGCACAAACAGATTAACAAGCAGGCAGGCACAACAGTCCGCCTCTTTACTTTTGTTTTAWTTTTTTTACCAGAATTAAAATAAGGGACAAAACCTCCTGCCCGTGATTGCAGCGGCCGGGGAGGGTGGGGCCGCGCCGGCTTCGCAGCTGCTCCGCGACACGCGCGATCGTGTCACGAGGCGCCGCGCGCGCCCCGCGGCCGCTTGGCCCCTGCGCGCCGCCGTACGCAGCGGCTCCCCCCAACATGGCCGCGCCAGCGGCGCCCGCCTCGGCCCGCCCTGGTCCGCCGGGCCGCGCCGCCCGCCGCCGGGCCTAGAGCGAGGCCTCCATGAGGGRCTGCGGCCGCTCCGGGCCGGGCCTGCCCAGCGCGCTGACTCCGCCCTCGGGCACGGGCGGTGCGCGGGGGCCGCCTCCGCCCGCCGCCGTGTGAGCGGGGCGCGGGCGGGCCCGGCGGCTGCGAGTCCCGGCACCTGCTGGAGCGGCCGCCGCCGGCCGCGATGTTCTCGCTGCGGCAGCCCAAGGCCACCTTCCGCTCCTACCTTCTGCCGCAGGTACCGGCCCGCGGGCCCCGCGCGGGCGGGCCGCTGCGAGCGG